>JAJEKV010000101.1:2689088-3069117 GCA_021234155.1 Isoetes taiwanensis
TTCATAGATTACAATTATCGCCACACGTTGCCTTTGAAATTATAGATTTCTTGTACGAGTACGAGGTATGGATCAAATATGAATGAGCAGAAATATCCTTGTGATTATTTACAAATACTGATATGTCTCGTAAAATGAGCACATAATTAATGTATTTTTTACATTCTCTAAATACAATGCTTATTTTTTGCATTGTGCTGATGATAGTAGAATTTTTCTATTACATTGTTTCAGGCCAAAGTAGACCATATTGTTAGTACTGCGATTTAAATTGTTTGAATGTACTGTGGAATATGGAAAAAAATCTTTAAGGTTATAAAACTTTAGTTTAGTCAAATTTGATGTATTCATGCTAGAAATCATTGTACATGTCAATGTGCTATGTCACTTTATACTGCAACATTATGTCTGCAAATCAATATACAGAGATAGATTCAAAACCATAAATAGTTGACAAACCTGCTTACATTATAAGAATGATTGCACAATCGTTATATCATGCTTGCCGATTTACGGATGATGGCATTGGCAAAGCTTAAGCAACCGAACAATTGTCTACTTCCAAAGCACAAGGAGGGCAACTCTCCAATGCTGCCACTCTATCTGTGTGTTTTTCTCCACACAGTGGCAATGCAGAACAATGTATGCTTTTCATGTATAAATTTGAGCCTCTAAACAACAAGGACAAAAACAAGAATCATGAAGAGCTCAATGTTTTTCCAAATAAGCCCATCGTATAAATGGTCATGCTCTTCAAAATTGTCTCTTTTGCTAGCTTCATCTTCTTATGTCTATAACCTTGAGTTGTGCTGCTTATAAATATCATCCACTTATGATTCCCAATTTTCTTTTCGCTCCAAGATTGTTTTTTTCGCCTCCAAGAATACGCAAACACACCATCAGGACATCGGATGGCAACCCTTCGTGCACAGCACCTTGTTATGTTAATGTATGTTATTTTGTCCATTGTTTAGTGTTTTGGTTACATTTTCAAGAATTGAGAGTTTTATAGTTAGCATCTCCCATGTCAAGCATGTTGGTTGACTAGACTGACAATCCATCTAGGTAACATTTTAATGCCAATGACAACTTCGAGTTATGTTGTAGCTTCCTTTTGTGTACAACTAGATTATGTTGTTAAATTATCATTCCTTTTGTCTACAACTAAGAATGCCTACTTTCAATGAAAGACCGAGAGGAATATTTGCCAAGGTGATCTTTTCGATATTGAAATGAAGGGAGACACATCCCTTGCTAGATGGAACAAAGTCTACATGGCAGTTTTCTTGAACATTATCGAGACTTTGGAGTCAAACGCTGATCTTATTTTATATTTAAGAAGAACACATCAAAATGCAAGGATTCGTCTATGATTGGAAGTGTTGGAGGATTAGATAATGTGAAACATGAATACGAAGCATTATGGATGAGATTACTAATCTTGAATAGGATGGGGGAACTAAATTTTCAAGCACGCAAGACTGTAGGCAAGAAAGTTTATAATTGTCTTATAGTATCCATAAAAGTAACACAATGGAAAATTGAATTGATTTCTAGGATTCATGGACGGACTATTGGATCAATACAAGAAGAGCACAATAACCCTATTACTTGAGAAAAACTTTGAAATACAAGAAGAGCACACCTATTGAGAAAAACTTGAGCAGTTGACACCGAGAAAATTAGCGAATTATTATTATTTAGGCTAATGGAAAGCCCGGAAAAACAAAAATCCAAGTTCTAGGTCTAGGAGGAAGAAGCTGCTTTCATTTCTCTCATTTTGATAACAAAGGCTTTGAGCTTCTCCAAGTCCGGCAGAACAGCCTTCACATAAGGAACCTCGGTTATGGCAGCCATCCATTGATAGAGAGTAGGGCATACGTCTGGTGGTGGAACATCTGGGCTCCCTAGTGCTGCCAAAGCAGGCATCCATGCTGCCAGTGGTGCAAGAACTATGTCAGGTAGCCCTACGTCCTTGCCTCCAAAGAAAGGCTTTTCTTCCACTTTTTTCAATGCTTCTTCAAGTATAACTGTATTCTCAGCTAGTTTCTTCATCGCCTTCTCTTTTTCTTCCCCGCTGGATCTCATTGCTCCCGTGAATACTTGAATGTACTGTTAAAAACAAAACAGAGCATGTATTATGGCGTCTCAGGAGTAGAATAAAGTAGATTTTGTACTGTTAAAAAAACAGAATTTGTATTAGGGCTTCTCAGGAAGAAGAGAATAGAATAGAGCGGAATTTATTAGTATTTTTAACGTCCACTGGCGACCAACTTGGTTATGAGACATATAAAATAAGTGACGCTCTCATATTTAAGACATTTAGTATTATTGCAGAATAAAGATAACTATGCTCCTGTTTCTTGACTAAATTCTTGAAAGATTATTTACAGAAACAAAAGTTCTGATGTGCATCTTGGTAGTTGCTGCTATATTAAGCTGGGAAAGCATAAGCAAGCACTTGCTGCTTACTATGAGGCACTAAATATCCAGAAAAAAGCACTGGGAGGATCTGCATTTATATTTGATCATAACGTCTGATCTTTACACTTCTCGCAGAATGGAGACCAGAATTAGAATTCATGCAAACGTAATTTAAAGAAGCAAGTCTATGATCTTATCTCTGCAAAGGTAAGGACAGAGATCTTATTATAAAGGAGAAGAATAACAGCCAACAGATTACTTATAGGCATATGCAGAATAGCAAGAAATGATGCAACATCTAAAACCAGAGCTGTGATCCATAAATAAGAACAAAAAAAGAGAGAGTTCTAATATATGTTACCTCCTTATCGATGAAATCGGCCCAGAATCTGGCATTGGCTCTTTCAAGAGGATCTTTGGGAAGAATAGAAGGGCCTTGGGGCCAAGCTTCATCAATGTACTCAAGGGCAACCATGGACTGACAGATTGGATTGCCATTGTGGATCAAAACAGGGATTTGCTTGTAGATCGGATTAGATTGCAAGAGAAGCTCACTTTTGTTCATCAAATTCTGTTCAACAGTCTCATAATCTACTTCTTTAAGGTGCAGAGCAATGGCCACTCTCATGCCAAAAGGGCTAGGCCAGAAGGTGAGGAGCTGAACGTCGGATTGAGCCATGGCAAATAGATCTGCAAACAGGGCACAATGTTAAAACTCCCAAGAAAAAAATGGTATGAACTCTTACTTGAGTAGAGCTCAGAATAGGCAAGCAGAAGAGACTAGATAGGGATGGGATTGCTTTGCATTATGTTTGTTTTTATAGACAAAATATGAAGGTGGCGGCATTGTTTAGAGTTTTATTTTTGTTCTTGTTTAGAGCGTTTGGCTTGTTCTTTTGAAAGATGTGCGATTTTAATGCATAAATAGACGTGCTGAACCTCTCTTGCCAAATCTGGTGCATATACTTGGCACCAACTTGGGCCCTTTTGTATTAAACTATTCCAAGCATCTCCTTCTTCAGAAAGACACCTTCTTGCTTCTCTCTCCAGATTTTCGTTTGTGGGTTTCGTAGGAAGCTGCATATACCTTAACGCCCTGGTTCTCAGGTTTACAGGTTCAGATTTAATCTGGACCGTTGGTTTAACAGCTGTTACCAGCTAATAACATGCCTGCGGTTGAAAAATTACAGAGATCTTCTATAACAGCCTAGGATAATCGGTGGACAATGCCATAACACCCTAGGGATTTCCACTGGCTTCTCTATACCCTGTTTCTGCAGATTACAAACCCGTTTCAGAGACTCTGCACCCTGTTTTCAAAGATTTCTAGACCCTGTTACAGAGTTGTTGATTTTGCTTCGCTGAAACTTTGCCGAAATAGGTTTCATTCCGCTTTATTGAGTGCTTCTCTGAAAATGGAGTTTCGCATGCCAACGGGCTCTAAAAACTCTGATTTTGCTTCGCTGAAATAGAGCCAAGAAAACTCTGCTCTGGCTTCGCCTAAACCGCCATAGCCACCTCCTGCCACGAAAAACAATACCCTGCTTCCATTTCGGCGCCCTGCTTCCATTCCGGCGAAGAAAAACTCCGCTCTGCTTGCATTTCGAGCCCTGCCAAGAAAAACTCTGCCAAGAAAAATTCTGCCCTGCCAAGAAAAACTCTGTCCAGCGCCCTGCTTCTATTCCGGCGCCCTGCTTTTCATCTTTGGCTATGCCTTCTCAGGTCTCTCTGTGCAAACCCTCAAACCAGGGCGTTAAGGGCGATAACGCCCTGGCCTTCGGGCGTTACTGAGCAAAAAATTTTCGGTGCGCGCACGCCCTCGCCATTTTGGCCATGGCCACATGGCCCTCAAATTTTTTTCTCAGTAACGCCCTCAGGCCAGGGCGTTATCTACACCTTATTTCGGCAATGAAACTACTATTACAAGCTTTCTTTTATTTTTATAGTTATGCTTCACCCATACAACCACATACTAACCTTCGATATTTAGTACTAAATTAGTACCAATTTAGTATGACGTTAAAACCACTAACTAACTATTGTTTTTATTGCTAAAAGTTGTATAAGGGCAAGGTTGTTGGGTAGGGATTCCCTGTTTCTTTGTTTCTTCGGTGGCTGTTTGTTTGGTGGCTGCTACGGCCGTCGGCACCCGGGAGCAGCCCACCGGCAACCAGAGAATCTTTTATCAACAACCTTATCCTTACATTATCACAATTGGGGAGCATCAAATTCCCATCAATTCTTGTTTGATTTGATCAGTTCTTGAACAGTGCCACCAATCCTGCAGAATTGGAGGACTAGAATAGCATTCCTTAACGCGAGCATTCGTCCTCCTTAATCCTTAATGGGATAGACGAGTTCAAAATTAAGCCATTGGAAATTATAGCAACTCAAATGTGATATTGTATAAGGCCCAACTCATGGGCAAGTATCTTTCACCTTTATATTCACAATCTAGACGCTTTAAATTCTAGTTGGTTTTGAACACCTTTTTGGGTTGTAGTTGGGGCAAACCCCCTAGTTTCTATAGTGGGTGTGAAATCTTTGTTCCTTTTGAGCGGATGGGGTGCAAGTGGAAGGGCAATCTTAACTTTTTTTGGCCGGCCCAGGATTTTGGATTTTTTTCTTTTCTACATATCATTTTTCTTGCCTAGAGTACCTCTTCTAAACTGCCACGCCACTGTAGACAAGCAAAAATGATAAATAGAAGTTGGATTTTCAACTTTTGTTTAGTTTTGAGATTATATGTTTGATGAAGGAATGAGGCTAGATCTAGTTTGGGCTTTTTTTGTTATGATAAAATGGAATCATAAAGCTGGATTAGTGGATAGAATGGATAAAATGATGATTTTTCTAAAGAGAGGGTTTGGCCATTGTAAGACATAATGCAATGACTTTAGGGAAGGATGTCAATATTAAGGATGGTATATTGAGCATTTGTCTAAGTTTGATGATAAGATTTTGGTTTACAGTGTGAGACCAAGCATGGTAGATGCCATTTTGTTTAATTCTGCAGGTTTCCATTCTTCGTAGATATTTAATATTTTAGTATTAGTGGCTTTCAAAGTGTTCTTCTACCAATTTAGATTCCACATGAGATTTGAGATTCTACTTTTGGAAAGCTTTAAGAGGACCATTGACAACGAATGTAAAGCTTAAAGGAGCCTCCATTCGTTCTTGCAAACTATTACACTCTACTATTTCATTTAGAGTAGCATCTTATTAGTCCATGCATCTTATTGCCCCTATTTGCATTGTCAAAATTTTAAACTATTCATTACTTAAAACCAGAGGAGCAACTTTCATTGATGGTCACTTTAATTCTTTGAGAATATTACAGAAATAATGTTTTGGGAACTTATCATGTAATATACTAAGGGAAGTAGATGCATAGAGGATATAGTGATATATGGGACAAAAAACAACAGATGCCTTTGCAACATTTTAGAAAAATAAATCTGGCCTAATGTTAGTAGAGCATTAGTTGATTTCATAATTTTTATCTTCAAATTAGCTTAGAAAGGCTTTCTCAACTACTCCTTTTGGCGCTCTGCCTTTTGGTGCCCGACGGCAAAACTTCTCGAGCTCATAACTTGAGCTAGAGACATCAGAATCAGGTGATTTTGGGCTCGTTGGAAAGCTTATGCCTGGATCTTTCCAACGACATATGATTCGGACCATTTGCATCATTATACATTTCAGCTTTTTGGACTTTTTGATTTCGGGACTGATTACTATTATAGATCAGCCCATTTCGGCCCTCTGGAAGTAATGGCTCCTTCAATTCCTTTGCAGCAGCTAGGAGATTTTTCTATGGTGGGTATTAATCCCTTTGATCAGCCAAATCCGTCAGGGCTTGCTCGTCACCCCTTGAAGTCTCTCAGATCCACGAACAAAGATAACGGTTACAAAGGTGATGTGACTCGATCTCTCAATAAAGATGCTCATCTTAAACAACAGACATTAAATAGGGCATTGCATCTTTACTCTCAACGGGATAAGCGTTCCCAATGGTGTTGGTGGAGCAAATGGCCCAGACGAACCTCCAACATGCGTTGGAGGTTCAACACATGATGATGGAGAGTTCGTCCGTTACTGCGGTGTTGGCGGTAATCAAGCTCAGACGAACCTCCAACATGCGTTGGAGGTTCATCACATGGTTGATGGGGAGCAGATTGCATCGCGCAGGGTGTTGGAAGTGCATATCGCCGGCCACACCTCCAACATGCGTTGGAGGTTCAACTTCGGGGATGATGAAAGGGAGAGGATTCTTTGAGGCATTGACCCCAGATGATTTCTCCAAGGTCCCTCGTCCGAAGACGTCTTCCTCTCTATGTCAATTTGCTTCAAAAAGACCTAGAGAACAAGCTTGACATTCTTATAGCTACTTTGCACATGCAAAGCAACAAGAGATGACACAATTTCAATGTGCATTGAGGTGCGAATTGGCAAAATGTCGAACGACCTTGCAACGCTCATCGGCAACATTCCGCTTTGGGAAGCAATTAAAGGGCATAAAGTTGGAGTTTCTTTCGCTTGTCATATATTTGTGGAGCACCCTAATGGTTGATATTGGCAAGCAAAGACAAGATTTACTCCGTCATGTCTCCTTCGAGGTGTTCACGAAGTTGTAATACTCGCATGCGAGCATTGGAAGAAAGCATGACCCGCCAAGTGGTGAGCTTGCTAAGGACACATCTAGTCGAAGTTTCGCCTTGGAATGTTCTTATTCTCATGCAACCAAGGCACCTCCAACTTCTTCTTCAAAGCATCATGATTCTAATGTGAGATCCATGCCTAGTTCATCCTCCCCAATTTCAAAACTCTCATATAACGAGGTTTTGCATCTACATCCGCATCTACACCGCCGAGGTAGAGAATACATTGATAGGCACAACCGTGGGTGTAATCGGTAATTCGTGGCATGCCGGAAAAGAAGCATCGAGGAGGACTTGCAACGAGAAGTACAGGACTTTGGTGTTAGCTAAATTGGACTTCACAACACCGGTTGTTGTCCTTTGCCGCACATAGGGTTGGAGCATTGCGCCCCACCACCCCGCATAGTGAAATTTCGGTGCGAAATTTGAGTACTAAAATGGATATCCTCAAAAGCGAGGTCAAGCAATTGAAAGGGACATCTCTATCCGGATTTTGATCTTACTAAGTCCCCAGGTTAATTCGAGGGAGAATTTGCAAAAGGTCCGGGACATTCAAAGAATGGTGGTAAGGCTGCACTGATTCGTGGAAAACTACGTATTTTTACACCATCACATGCAACTTTGCTGGACGCCTTTCATCATGTTAAGGCCCTCATCTGCTGGTGTTAAAGTCCATTCTCCCATTTTCCATGCACACACCAACGCTTTTGCAAATGCGCCTCGTGTTGTTCCATCTTCTGCACCCACCACATCTTCTTACGCTCAAGGCCATTCCTCTCCGCGATGTTGCTAATGGTACCCTTGATCTTTGCTTCAGCTGGCGGCCGGGCGATGTTGTTGCCTCTCGCTTTGCCGGCTTTGCCTCTATTACTCCGGCCTCCTCAAGACTTTGCTCATACCTCAAATGTACCTTCCTAGGAAATGTGCCTTGGGTTGGTGTCTTGGAATTGTCGAGGTTTTCCATGGCGTAAAGGTGATGGCTTGAATCCCATTGCAAAGATATGGATATCCTTACGCTCATGGAAACGTGGGAGCATTGACCAATAGCGGCTACCTCATTTTTACAGGGCTATCAATTCTTTTTATTATTTAATGAATGTCATGGGCAACGAGGTTGCGGTGGAGTTGCTTGCTATTTCAAGGATGCCCTTGCCCCATATATCACGCTTCATAAAGCCGATAGATATAATCACTACATGTGAATCAAACTTCATTGCCACAATAGTAGTACCATTTTTGTTCTTTGTCATTACTTTCCACCTACATCATCACCTTTTTATGATGAATATGATGTCGCTTTCGCGGTGATCCCTATGGTGATCTTTATGATGACATTGCTCAATTCAAGCAGGTTGGGGCATGTTATTCTTCTTGGTGATTTCAATGCTCGACTTTGCTGAAATGCAAGGCTGCTCAACTCATACTTGAGGATGTTCGTGACCCTTTATGGATGTGCGCTATCGATACGATCTTTCCATGTTCATCGCCGATGCTAACATACCCGATCTCAACATTTGAAAGGGAGCTCATCCGGTTGTGTGAAGTCTTTGAGATGGTACTTTGTAATGGCTTAGAGCAATGGCCACACTCTAAAGGTATTACATGCGAGCGTGATAGGCGTGGTGGTGGTACTAGTGTTGTTGATTATGTCATTTCCCAAGTGCAAGCCTTGGATCTCATTTCGGACTTTTCGAATTGGCACAAGGCATAGAGATGAGGAGATAAAATCGATCACTATCCACTTTATTTGTCATTAAAGTGGCAGCTTCCACCTCTTCAACCCATTGCTATCCGGGCTCGCCCGTGATTCGCTTGACTTATTCTAGATCTTTGAATATGAACGGACATTAGCTCCTGGCGCTTGCGTGTATTTTGACTACCCAACTCTTCAAGATTTTAATGCAAAGATTTGCCGATGCTTTGCTTACTTCTGTCTCTTGCTTTGGCAACACACACCGGTGTTGCTCATGCTGGTAGGAAATCCTTTCCTAGAAATGCCTCGGTTTGATGAAGACGCAAGCGGCTTAAAAACAATTGCTAACGATAGTTGAGCCGGATATGACATAATGCCATTCGTAATTATAAGTCCGTTTTGAAACGTAAGAAGGCACGCTTTGTTGCCGAAAGCATCGAAGCAAATGTTTGAATTATCGCTACGTGAGCCTCTGACCTTCCTCGGGCGCAAAATATTATATCGACCACCTCCTACTCTTGGACATATTTCTATGCAAAGAATGGGATGAGCGATTGGTCCACTTATATGATCATCCTGGGGTCCTTAATTCTGTGCCTCCTTTGGTAGGTGATATTCTTCATTTCACAGAGGAAGAAGTCAAAGAAGGACTGCGGCATCTATCTAATGGCAAGCAGAATTGCTTAAATGGGGGGGTCCGCTATTGCTTCCAATCATCACTATTTTAAATCAAGCTTTGCAAGAAGGCTTGCCAGAAACTTGGGCTGTCAGTAAGGTTGTACCAATTTACAAAGCAGGTGATAAGCATGACCCTTCTAATTATCGCATGATCATGGTACGTTCCATATTTTCAAAGCTCTTAGCCAGTCTTACTGAGAAGCAGTTGACATCATGGGCAGAACATACTGGTGTACGTGCTGTAGGACAGGCAGGCTTTCGTCCATGCCATTCTACAATAGACCATATTTTCACATTGCGCATGCTTATTGAACATAGTCGAAGTCTAAAACAAGACATCTATATATGCTTTGTGGATTTTACTTCTGCTTTTGATACAGTACCACGCGAGCTTCTTTGGCAGCGTTTGCAGGCACTTGGGGTTCCACAAGATCTTCAAAATGCAGTTTATCGGCTCTATGAAAGGGTTTTTGCTAAATTTCCAAAGATCGTACTCAAATCACTAGCAATATTGGAGTTCGTCAGGGTTGCCCTTTATCTCCTACACTCTTTGGCTTGTACATTGATCAATTGGAAGAATGGCTTGATAATCATGGCGGCGGAGGTCCACATTTGGCACACTATATCATTAGGCAACTTATGTATGCCGATGATGTTTCACTTCTGGCACATACCGCTGATAGTATGCAGCAACATCTACAATGCTCTGCACAGTTTTTGTGAGAACACAGGTTTGCGTGTTAATCTCCAAAAGACCAAGCTTTTGGTAGTTCAATCTTCTCGTCACAATGTTCCCCCTATGCACTATGATAGCCGCGAAGTTGAAGTTGTAGATAGCTACAAGTATCTTGGTGTAGAATTCTGTAAGAACACACTTTGGGAACAGTGTATTACCAAGCGGGTGGCTGCTGGATGGAGAGCACTCTATGCAATGCAAAACAATTGTTTTCGCCAGAATTCATGATTGGCCACGGAAAGCCCACTTGTTTTGGGGCTTTGGTAGGGCCTGCTTTATTGTATGGTTCTCGAAGTGGGGCCCGCCATTAGTGCTAGTGCTTGGGAGAGCTTGGAGCGGTGCAAAAGTCCTTTCTCACTTACGACCCTCGAGTTAAAACAACGGTGCCCTATGCTATTCTTTTACAAGAGACGGGTTTTGGCCTCTTCAACATTCTCGCCATGAAGCCATCTCCACTATATCCGCAAGGTGCACCACATGGATGATGTTAGGTATCCCGTTTTTGCACTTGCCATGGCTGAATCTCCTCGTTTGAAACGATGTTGGAAAGAGCATTGCACTACATGGTTTGCCCGTTGGTCCAGGCAAACCGTGAGTAATCGCCCGATGCTTTGCGAAGTTCTCGATCCCGAAGCTTTTGCAACAATATCTCAATGGTCGTTTTTCTCAAAAGATATGGGACACAGTTACTTTGGCCCAAGTGAAAACTGGTCATTATCATGCTCACATAAATCCCACCTTAGCACCAGGGCCCCAAGCTTATTTGCTTGCTTCATTGTCGAGGAACAAGCTTGTAGCTATTGCATCAATTCGCACCACGGATCCCACACAGCTACGGATTGAGATGTAGATGGGAGCGCCGCAATTGCCGCTGGTGAAGCAAGACTATGTGCCGTTGCCGATTCACGGGTTATTGAGGATGAAAGCCATACTCTTCTGAGTTGCCCTGCTTTTGAGATAGTCCGGAATCATTTTTTTACCTTGGCATTCCATTCCACGCTTCTACAACTTCTCAGAGCACCATCTGTGCATGACTTGGCATTATACATACTTGAGGTTCTAGATAAACATCTGCAATTACTGAGCCCTCAGTAGTCATTATCTTTGCTTGTCTAGTATCATCATTACTGCAAAGGTTTTTCCCTTGAAAACCTTTCGAGGCAGGGGTTTTTTAATCCTAGTAGTAATGATTGTACTAGCCCATTGTATGAGTCCCATGACCTATTGGTCTCCGTGGACGTTAAAAAAACTATTCTATTCTATTCTATTCAACATAAAGAGTGCTTACCTTAAATAGTTACAAGTGCCTAGGATTACATGTACATAGTGTAGGATATTTATATGCCCTTGTAGCCTTTCGAGAAAGGTATGTTGACCTATTCTTAGTAGAATAGTAGTTGGTTTTATAAATAAACATCCACAATTTACTTGCTTGATGCCAAATGAGAATTCTTTGGCGGGTCTCTTGTTTCTTTATGTATTTGCTTTGCTATACCCCGTTTTTTTTTTTTTTTTTTTTTTTTTTTTTTTTTTTTTTTTTTTTATCTTGGCATCTTTTGAATTAGAGTATATTGGTGGTATATAAAAATTTTACAGTGACGGGTGTTTCTTCTTAACTTGCATGTGGGGATGAAGAATCTTGTTGATCGCCTCCAAATTTTGTGATATCTTTTGTAACATCATCCACGCCTTCCTTGGGTCTCAAGGTCAGCTTCTCAACTTCTGATGGAGATAAAATCCTGATATTGCGTACAATACTGCAAAATTCGTTCCAAGGGTCATCCCCAACAAGGAGCATATCACCATGCAAGGGAATAATAAAATTAAAATATCATACATGTAGAGTATACATCGTATATGCAGAGATTATACGGACAAATATTGTTGGTTAGCAATACATACAAATACAGTGAATATCTTGATGCATGTGATGGTGGAATATTTTGGAAGGCGATAGATTGCAGCTAGATTGCTGAAGGAGCAGATTGTGAGCAGTACTCTAGGAGCGTGTTAAGTACTTCAAGAATAATATTTTTTGCTATTTTCTTCCGTGAGCCACCTAAAGTTCCAAACAAAGGGAAAAAATGATTTTTGGATCATCAAGAGGGTGATCCGGGATGAAAAATTAATGACCTTCCCTAAAGACTGAGGGAAGGTCATTTAGGCTAATCTTCATGCTCCTCAAAAGGATCTCTAAGGTTTTGCCCAGTTGGTTAAGGGCATGTCAGTTAGGAACGTTACAGTTGGTATCAGAGTAGGTCTCCAGTTCGAGTCTCCATGGGTGCCTATATGCGTGGGTAATTTGCAAAGACTTGGTAATCATTGTGACATGGTATGACATAGACATGGTATAGCTTTGGATGCTCGTCCTGAGTTCTAGTGGGAGAGACTGTAACGGGCCTATAATATACCGCTCGAGTAAGCGACTACTCATAAACGTCTAGACGGTTTTGCCAAGTTGGTTAAGGGCATGTCGGTTCTCCTAATTCTATCTTGAAGATAAAAATAGTCCTAGAACTACCACGGATAGACATCTAGAAATAGTGTTTTCCTTCGTTTCATCGAATAGAAGGAGAACACGGTTTTAGAACTATGGAGGTGGTTGCATTTTAATTATTTTTGTCCTTTTTCCTTTTAGCTCCCTATTTAGTTTCTTTCTCTTCCCTTTCGTCATCACCAGCTCTCGTGCATCTCCTTTCTTCTTCCTAGTATTGGTCAATTCAGACTGCCGATTTTTTATTATTATTTTTTTTTTTTTTTGAAACGAAGCTTTTTAATCATTAATTATGGAAAATAAGTAATGGCTCTAAAGCTGGAATCATTGCTGCATTGGAATATAAGATCTCTTCTCTGCAAGAAGAAATTCAACGGAAGAGCAGGAAAGCAAGAGCCTCTGCCTTGAAGTGAGAATATCGAACAGTTCAATTTCTTGGATCAATTAGAGGACTTGTTTGCAGATTTGGAAGGCCATTTGCAGTTGCACAAGTTTTTGGACGCAAAACCAAAGCCATCATTGATAAAGGTAACTCTTTAATTTCTAACAGAAAGAATTTGATCTGTATCAGAGATAGAGAAGGACCAAGAGTTGCAGAGTTCTATGAAATGGGGGATTTAGACCTGTCTGATGTGGAAAATTGCTCTGAAATAGGGTTTTTACCCTCCTAAGGTCTGCGGTAAGTCCGGTTTTAAAGCTCGGAATGCTTTGTCTATTTTAAGACTAGTTTATTCAGTATAATTTGCTGGTTTTAAGTTAAGTTTGAGTTGCTTAAAGAGGTGAAAGTTGCCTTCTGGTTGTTTTGAAAGAAGCATAGCTTCATAAGGAAGCTTAGTGAATTGGTTGGTTTCTCTGAGTTTCGAATAATTGGGTTACTCTGTTAACGATTTTTTCTGCTGTCATTTACTATTTTCGTCTGTGTCCAATTTGGCTGCTAAAAATAGGTACTTGTGTTAAATCCTCACCTGTGACAAATATTTGTTTGTGGCTCCCTTGTCTGCAAGGAAAGCCATGTGAGATCTTTGTTTTTCGTAAATCAATTCATGAACCAACCTGTTTTACCTGTTTATGTTTTCATAAACAGGCTTGTCTCTTTCTTCTGCTGCATTACTAGTCTCCTTAATTTACCTATAGGATTCATGGCTTCCTACGAAACGGTTTGCGAAGGGCGCCCTGTAGAACACCGAACCAAGGCAAGGTCGTAGCCTGGTGGAACATGCCCATGATTTTCGAATAGACCTAACCTATTTCTAGTTTCTCCTTTTATAACCCCTTTTGGCCATTACGTTAAATATTTAGAAAAGTCCTTGGTCTTTTGTTTCAAGACATATCCATGCATCGGATTTCCTCATGTTTAGCTCTATGGTTTAATTGACCATAATAATAATAATTAATAACAATAAATTTTATTTTAACAAAGACATGTTATTTGCGACTTGTTAAATTTGTTTAATATTAACTGGCCAAGATTGGTGGCCATGATATCAGCTGCGATTATTTTCACGAGCTTTTGAATTTACCAGTTATAAAACTTGGTATGTATCTTCAAGATTATGACAGGTCAAGGAAAGAGCTACTGGACCTTTACGACATGGCAAAAGACCTTGATGTGTAAGGTCTAGTTTTGTTAGTTTTTCCCTTTTTTTTTTTCAGTTGACAAAAAAAAAATGCATGTAACTTTTCTCGTCTATGGACCTGATGGTCTAACAGGCGTGATTCAATACAATTACAATTACAATTACAATTACAATTACAATTACAATTACAATTACAATTACAATTACAATTACTTTGGGCCTTTGCTAGAAGTCAGGGAAGCCTCCCCTTTGCGTTTTGTTGCTCCTGCCTGACCTAGTCATTTCTGGCTTAGCTGTTTCTTGTTTTGCCGGGCATTGCTCGTTTTGCTCATCACAGATGGTGAATGTTGGAATAATAGTTAAGAAATGAGGCTATCATATAATTATAAGTGCTTAACACTAGAGTTGTCTCAGGGACCTGTTTGGGTTCATCAACCCGTATGGGTCCCTCAATCCCTTCTCCATATTAGGGACTAGTTCTTCATAATGCTTATGAGATTTTAAATATGAACACTTTAATTGTAAGATTAATTCGAAGTTGTACCACCATATTCAATGGCAAGTTTGACACAATCGCACCTTGAAATATACTCAATTCAATGGTTTTGATGATATGATATTATCTCATGACACTCAGCATGGAATACAAATTCCAAGATAACATTAATTTTCTATGAACGTAGCTTACAAATGCTACTCATTTTTCAAATTTCATGTGATTTCATAAAAAAATTGATGTATCAATGAGCAAACATAATCTTTGAGAGACCCAGTCAGGTCCCTAAGAAATTTCTGAAAAACAGACATCTAGGAACCATTTCATATCCATGATATTTGAAATAGAATAAGAATGTGAAGGTGCTATTATTTTTCAATGGAAATATGGATTTCATTTTTTCAAAAAGCGGAGTAGTACTATGAATTTTCAAAATTTTGACCCTCGGGGGACTTAACTGGGTCCATAAAGAACTTCTGAACTTCAAACTTTAAGGAATTATTTCTCGAAAATTCTAGCATAGATTTTTCTAATCCTTCTTGTGATAGATTTCTCATATCATGATTTACAAGATGGAAGAATTAGAATTCCTAGGAAAAATCATTTGTGCAAAATAATGTGAGAAATGTTAAAGACTTTAAGAATAAACTTGACCCCTTTGCATTCGGCTCCACATTATGTTTGGTAATAGAAGCTTTCTATATTTTTCATAAATTTTTCCTTATATGTCCACTCATGGAGGACAACATATTGTAAGTATGTAGGCAAATTCTTTATCTCGAAGCTATAATAGAATTTTAAAAAAAGTGTACGAATGAACCCATTTGGGTTCATCAAGGGACAACTCTAGTGTTAACTGATGTTGTGGCCTCACATGAATAGTAAGGTTGCAGGATTAACAGCAAAATTATCCTTTTCACCTTGACCTTGTTGCATAATAAGTCTATACTACAACATAGTCATTTATGCCTTTGTTTCTATACCAATTGTTTTTCTTCCTGCCATATGTTGTTGCTCCTTAGAGAATAGTTTTTCTTTTCGTTTTTTTTTTTTTTAACTTGGATGTGTGCGAATTCTTACGAAAGTTAATTATTTACCCCTCAGCTTCTAGACCTGTCCCAATATATGTGAGCAACTTCTTGTTCGTACTCTTGGCCCTTGCTTAACTACATTACATTGCCTTTTATCCTGCCTTTTTTTCAGCATTCTTGCCACATCTATCCGTAATAGTTCTAGAATTGGTGTTTTCCTTCGTTTCATCAAATAGAAAGAAAACAAGTTTCTAGAACTACAGAGGTAGTTGCATTTTAGTTATTTTTGTTCTTTTCCCTTCTAGCTCTCTATTTGGTTTCTTTCTCTTCTTTTTCGTCATCATCATCTCTCGTGCATCTCCATTTCTTCTTCCTAATATTGGTCCCACCCTCCCCCCAAAACACTTCTCCCATTTGTGTAACAAACATCTTGATGGAGGCCCTGGTGCTTGAATGGAGGCCCTTGTGCCTGATTGAGGCCCTCATGTCTGGATGGAGGCCCTCGTGCCTGGAAAGCCCGAGTGGCTTTTTGGTTCACTTTTTATGTATGCAGGGAAGCAGTTGGTGAGCGCAGTTGTCCTATACTTTGGCATTTTGGACGAAGGTATCGGATTCTAAGCACAAGATGAAGATCAATAGAGAAGGCAATTCAAACATGAGTTATCTGTTGCAACTTATTTGCACACAACAAGACTAGTCAACATGAGGGTATAGATTCTTTTATGATTTATGACTCTAATATAGGTTAGTGTTTCCATTATTGTCAGGGTTTTTCTTCGGAAGCCCAAAAGGATGAAGTTTTTTAATCCCGATCATTACAGATAACTCATGTTTGAATCGCCTTCTCTATTGATCTTCATCTTGTGTTTACGATCCGACACCTTTGTCCAAAATGACAAAGTATAGGAAAGTTGCGTTCACCAACTACTTTGCTGCATATATAAAAAGTGAACCAAAAAGCCACTCAGGCTTATCCATGCATGAGGGCCTCCATCCAGGCACGAGGGCCTCAACCGGGAACGAGGCAATCAGGCACAAGGGCCTCCATCCAGACACGAGACAAGATCTTAGTTACACAAATAAGATTCACAAATGGGAGAAGTGTGTGTTGGGGGGAGGGGGGTGGGGGGAGGCAATACTAGGAAGATAGATAGATAGATAGATAGGAAGAAATGGAGATGCACGAGAGCTGATGACGACGAAAGGGAAGAGAAAGAAACTAAATAGGGAGCTGGAAGGGAAAAGGACAAAAATAACTAAAATGCAACTACCTCTGCGAAAAACACCATTTCTAGAACTTCTACGAATAGACATAGCAAGAATGCTGAAAAAGAGGTAGAATAAAAGGCAATGTAATTTAGTTAAGCAAGGCCCAAGAGTACGAACAAGAAGTTGCTCTTATATATTGGGAAAGGCCTAGAGGCTGAGGGGTAAATAAACAACTTCTGTAGGAATTCACACAAAATGAAAAGAAGAACTATTCTCTAAGGAGCAACAACACATGACAGGAAAAAAAACAATTGGTATAGAAACAAAGGCATAAATGACTATGTTGTAGTACAGACTTATGATACAACAAGGTCAAGATGGAAACAATCATTTTGCTGTTAATCCTGCAACCTTGCTATTCATGTGAGGCCACATTAGCGCCAATATCATCATATCAGCACTTATAATTATACGATAGCCTCATTTCTTAATTATTATTCCAATGTTCACCTCTATGATGACCTTAACAACACTTTAAAAGACAGAGCAAAGCGAACAATGTTCGGCAAGAGCAATAAAAGGTAAAGGGGAGGCTTCCCTGACTTCTAACAGAGGCCCAAAGTAGTCACACCAATCTTGCCAGTTAATATTAAACAAATCTAACAAGTCGCAAATAACATGTCTCAGTTAAAATACAATAAAATTTACTGTTATTAATTATAATTATGCCAATTAAACCATAGAGCTAAACATGAGGAAATCCAATACATGAATATGCTTTGAAACAAAATACCAAGGACTTTTCTGAATATTTAACGCAATGGCCGAAAGGGTTATAAGAGCAGAAACCAGAAATAGGTTAGGTCTATTCGAAAATCATGGGCATGTTCCATGAGGCTATGACCTGGCCTTGGTTCGGCGTTCTGCAAGGCGCCCTCTGCAAACCGTTATGCAATCCTGCACACTTGGTTGCATTCACAGAAACCTCAAAAGTGATTGCATCAGCAGCTTCATGCAGATGTGGTCAAGGAAGAAGACATCAACATACTCAAACTTGTTGTTGACCATTTGCATGAACTTGCAAGATGGAAAGCAACAATTGCGAGAAGCATGCAGTTGGTGAAAGAACTAGTTCAAGTAAGCTGTTTGAGTTTTATTTTAATATGCTAATAATTGCAGGCCAGTAAAAGAGGAGCATCGGGAGGGAGCACATTACGAGAAGAATATGAGCTATAAGCTTTGTACTTAATTATAAACTCCTAAACTGGTTGTTATGATATTAGGTGTTTAATTGCTATGATACTAACAATTGAGGTTGTATAATTTTTATATAAGCATATAAGTATAGCCTTATAACTAGTGTTATAAGTAAATATTAGAAGATCGATCATTTCAGCATAGTTAAATTGTTATATTACTTGTTATTGTACCTTGTAAGGTTGATGCAGGTTCGTCACCTTACTGTAATGTTGAGGACAACATTATGCTAAGGGGGGAGAATATGACGTTCCCCTGAAATCGCATGGCTAACTTATTTGCAAAACTTAGCCAATCTTAGAGATGGGACCATTTCAACATGACCCCATCCTATTGGGCACCCGCTACACGGACGTACCTAATTGGAGCCACATGGCATGACATGGCAACCCAAACCTATAAATGGCCAAACCCAACCCTAGACCATTTTTCTGGCTCCAACAGTCTTGGAACCTTGTTCGAATAGTGGCTCCATGGGCGGCTAAAGGATCATGGCGGCACATGTCCGTCCCTGACTGAACTCCTCAAAATAAGAGCCAGGCCGACACCTGGAACACTTGAGAGTCAGGGTGACACCATTGACCCAAGAAGTGCCGGACCCACACCCGGCCCGCACGAAGTGACCGATATAGGCCTAGCCTGCTATGGGTCCCCAGTAGCAGTGCTCAGCAGGGACCTCCCTTCACTTTGCCACTAGCCCGTTATGTGGTGCTAAGTCACTGCATAGCCCCCCCTAGCTGGATGTGCTCCTATGCACAGGCTGCATCTAATAGGAACTAAGGGGTCTAAACTAGGAACATCATCTAAGTAATGGCTAGCTACTCCCCTTCCCAATAGAAGAGGAGCAAACATGATCAACCAACATCGTATATCCATATAACATGATAAATAATGAGAATAACATCTAATCCTAATCACATGCATCTAATTTACAGTTAGGGTTCAAGATCTAGACTGAGAATTCTAGAATGGCTCTACTAGAGATACGAAATGCCAACTCATCTGGAATCCTAACTTCCAAATGATCTACAAAGGACTCTATTCCAAATACCTGCTCTTGAGGAACTCCCACCTGCTCCCGGTATCTCCATGACCTTCAAAGGGTTCGAAGTAGTTCCCACTCCTACCGACGCGTGCACGCTCCGGGGGTTGCTGTGCTATGCTATGCCACAGTAGACGATTCTCAAAATGTAGTTTCGGGGAAAGGGAAATGCAACCTTTCCTACCTCAATAGACTGGGAAGATGCAACCCGGATTAGTTCCAATGGGTGATGCCATGAGACTACGTCTCCGACAGGTTATAGTCATGCCAAAGCCCGATCTAGCCCATCTGCAAAGTATGCACAAGAGGAGCAAATGGAGTGGTCAATTCTAGACATTGTCTATAGCCAGCCCTGCCATTGTTATATCTCGGCCTACTCTATCTTGAGGACCAACCATTAGTCTACTCACCCCTTTACGAGTCTGAGTCTGGGTAGGAGCTCATATGTTTTACGATATGTTGTTATCTTTGATGTATCTGTGGATGTATGGTTGTGCTACCCTTCGTGGTGGTAGTTAATGTATATTATTGCCAGTGCTGACATTATAGTAGGAGCCCATAGGGGACGGGCACGCAAAACACCTCCGTATTTCTCTACCCACGTCCTGGCCATCCCAGGAACGGGGCAGATGAAGGGCCCATGTGGGGTTGAAGCATGTAGCTGGGGGGCAGTTTTGCGTTCGCCAAGCACCCCCGAAGCACCCTCCACACCTTTTTTTTAAAGAATATTTTTAAAATTTCGTTTCCCCTGTCATGCCCTTCACGTTCTTTGTGCAGCAGAGGCCTGCGCCTCTGCTGCGACCCTAGCTGCGTCGATCCTACTGATCTAAGCAGTACTTCTACATGATTAACCAAATGGCTATGATTCCCGCTTCTGTTTCAAACCCTAGTTGCATTTCTATGGATCAAACGGCTGCTATTTGGACGCCCAAAAATGTAGACCCTAAACCTCTATTTTTTTTCCTCTAGTTTTGTTTGCATGCTTTATTTTCTAGGTCGAAATGAGGTTTGCAAGCACTATTGAGGAATTCAATGTTTACAGACTGCTTCCAAACGAAGGCAAGGATCCAGAAACTTTAACTTGGGCTGATTGCCCCACATCTGATTTTCCTAATGTGTGGAATCGTGAAGTGAAAGACAATAAGATCAAGCTCCACTAGGTAAAGCCAGAATTTATAGATGGTTTGCATGATTTGGTGCACAGGATTTATCAGAAAGGTTTAAAGAATAAGGAAGCTAGGACAGTTTTTGCTAGAGCTTTTGCATGGCAGCACACTCCAATGGCACTTGCTCATCCTGCAAAATTCATAGTGAATTGGGCTAGATTTGCATGGAATAGAATGCAGCTTTCACAGAGAAATACCCAAAAGAAAACTGATATGGAGGAAATAAATTTAAGGAACATTGCATTCGCTATTTCAGCCTTAGAGGCAGAATTGGATGTCTTGACTGGTGCACTTGCTTCATTACGACATGATCTTAAAGAAAAGGAAACTGAATTGGTCAGTGTTAGTGGGATTTTGCAAGGATATGACCTTGCTGCTGCATCAATTTCATTGGACATACAGGAAATTAGGAAAGATCTAGAAGGCTTGAGAGCCATTTGTCCAGATGAGGATGTAGCTTTGAAACAAAAAACTGATGAGAAATGTGCACTAGGTCTTTACCTGCTCACGATTTTGAAGAAAAAAAGGAGGCAGACATTCGGCAGGATTTAGAAGCAGAAATAAGTAGGATAAGTGCAGTAATTTATTTTAGGCAGGACAAGCAAGATGACTTGAAAACTAAACTAGGGAACCTGCAGCATTTGAGGTCTTCATTCCTTAGCACCACACTGATCAGACCTTCTCCTGGAAACTGGACCATTGTAGATGGAATGAGTGGATGTGTAGTTTGTGGCATGGCATTTAGTGTCACTTTTGTCATGCTTGTACAGCTACAATGTGGACACAAGTTCCACCTTTGGTGCTTCCAGAAGTGCATGCAAAATTATGCAACGTTTGCAACCTAGAGCTGCCAACAGACTTGTATTCAGAGCTTGATTATCTTAATTTTGTCCCTAACATGGAGGATGAGGAAGATAAAGATAGTGAGACTGCAGCCACTAAAGGTACATGCAGTCATAATAACGATGAATATATTGAATCTCCTCAGAAATTACAAGTGCGGAGACGTGCACAAACTCGATCCATGACAAGCCCTTTGAAATGTTAGTTTTATATTTTTATTTTATATTCAATAGTGCGGGTTATTTAATTGCATGTATCCAGCGGAAGAGAAACGTAAACGGTTAAAGAAGGCGCATCTTGAAGACGAGGGATTTGCTAAAAATGAAGAAGCTGATTTGGAGCAGGGGGTTTTGATTAAGTGTTTAATAGTCAGTTCGGTATTTCGTTGCATTTGTATTAAGACATAAGCAGGTGTGGAAGATAATTCGAGAGGCATGCAAGAAGTTGCGGGTAAGGAAGCAACAACTGATAAAGTTTCAGAAAAAGGTAATTTGCCTTACCCTTAAAATTCATTATGTGGACTAGTGGTTTCAGACTAGTGGTGTCAGACTAAGAGAAATTGCAGGAAATGAAGTTGTTCTGGGCGAGGAAGCACCACATGATGAAGCTCCACTAGAGCAAGCAGCAGCTGATCAAGCTCCAATACAACAAGCAACCATAAAAAATGTTAAAGTTGGAAGAAAGGGTGTACCAAAACGTTTCAGACCTTCAAATAGTTGTGATGCACCTGCTACAAGACAAAAGCAAAGAAAGGTAATGAAGTCAAGGGTCAATCAGAAGAATAAGGAGACTGCAAGCACTGGAAAAATTATAGACACTCAACTGACTGCTCCTGCAAGCACGAAGAAGAGTTGGGATGATACACCAATTGCTGCTGCAAGCACTGAAAAAACTTTGGATACAATAGGCCAGTAGAGAATAGATCAATGTTTTATTTGAAATCTTCAAGTACATTAGCATGTAATCTAAGAGTATTTTGAATGGCAGGTACAGGTGGCTCGTTTCACGCAGAGTCTTGGAACTCTAGCCAAATAAAAAAATTATGGTTTCCAACCCAGGCAGCTAATTGGCAAAGTACGAACCAGAACCCATTTGGTTATACAAATTTTCATGCTCCAATTTGCAACTTTACCTCTGAAAGTCCACCTTTTCTTGTTCCAAACCCTATTTTACCTTCTGCTACTGCAACTGATGAAATTCAATCTCCCCTCCATGGTGACAGTCCACCTTTGCCTGTTCCAGACCCTATCTTACCTTCTGCGGACGAAGTGCAATCTCCCATCTGTGGTGACAGTCCACATGTGGCTGCAAATGAATCTGATACGGAAACGGACGCTGACAACGATATGACTTTGGAGCAATTTACCAGGAATATCGGACTTTAACATGCTCGTCTAGATATTTTGATAACATGCTCATGTAGATATTTTGTGTAAAATGTCAACTTTTATGACCAGACTGAAAAAAGTTTTTTGTTTTGAGATAATATAACAGGATGTAAAACGAGTGCATATTGTCATAAGTTCTGTTTGTAATTTTGGATAACTGAATATATGCTTTAAAAGAAAAGTGCATTGACTCTTTGATTGTAAAAATCGAGGCTTTTGTTTTTTATATTGAACCTATAAAGCCCTTGATATTCTACATTGTGATTATCAAGGCTTTAAATGGCCTGATAGGCAACATGATGTTTCATTTACAAATAATACTAGTTATAGTGCACGGCGTTGCCGGGCTTTAGATCCATGTGAACTTGACAGGACTAAATGGTTTGATATCTATTTTTTAAATTTGATTTTTCTGATGTGTTACCTTCCTAGAGCAGACAGCTGATGCGTTCCACTTCCTGAATCGGGTTCTATGGTCAGTCTGTGGCCCTTAGGAAACTAATGTTTGTGACGTGCAAATGTTCTAAAAATATATAGCACTCCATTCATATTTCATGGATCAATTAAAATTGTGGATGGCTATTGTGATCACCCCTCGAAAAAATAGCATGTGGTTTTTGATGGGAAAACATGAGTTTATACATATTTATTGTTACTATTTCTTTTGTCTAGTGCTAATAATGTATTTTGTTAAGGTGTGCATTAACAAATCATTGAACCACCAAACTTGAAGAGTTATTAGACATAGACATGAAAAGCTACGTGCAAGCCGTGTACTACTTGTATTATATCCAACCACGGAGTTATAGTTATAGTTATAGTATAGTTGCAATTTTGTTGACGTGAACAAAAATAGTTGCAATATTAGACAATAGGATAAAAGAACCCTATTTGTCGCATTATTAGACAATAGGATAAAAGAACCATATTTGTCTTTGATGGCATCAGAAACCATTCAAAGGCCACTCTCTTGCTTATGGTCCTCCAATGAGTGCGGCCATGTCACATCATATCGAGTTTAGCATGGAAGGTCGATGCTACAAGGGGGAGTGAAGCTCGAAAAACTATTGTGTGGTAGGGCAACACAATGTATACATGTCCAATGAAGAATTTATGCGAATTTATGCTATAAACTTATGCACCATAGAACCACACTTATACACCTATCGTATATATTCAAACGAAGTTGGTATCTATACAAAGGACATATATTAGAAAAAATGCATTGAACTTACCAAGTTGCACAACCATGAAACTGTAGCCATATAAAAGATTCAGACATTTATAATCTAGAAGACCTTTTATCAAAAGATTTCTAGAAGGGGAGGCATGACATTGATCAAATTATGTTAATCAAAAAGCTGTATACCAGTAATATTTCACATCTTGGTTGCACCTCTTAGGATTAAGAGTTGTGAAATCGTCGGTAGTAAGTATCAATCATATCTCATGGAAATGCTTTTTTAAACTAAGTTTGGATGTTGGATACAGGTTTCATGGAGGGGGAATAGAATAGAATAGATTTTTTAACGTCCACGGAGACCAATAGGTCATGGGAGGGGGAGAGAGGGGCTAGTTGAGCATTTGGGTTCTACATGTCTATTAAAGTTTGAATTTCGATCGAAAAATACCCCAGAACCTTGAAAATTCACACTATAGTTTGGAAATAGCAGGAAGGAATGGAGTATGAGTATGTAGTTAAGCTAGACCCAACAGGCACAGTTTAGAAATAGCAGGGTTTTCTTGCTAGAAATAGCAATTTTTCTTGTTACTTCTAGCTGGAATGGAGCAAATTTCCTGCTCAAAATAGCAATGTTTCTGGTTACTTCCAGTAGGCATAGAGGAGTGAGTATATAGCTGGTAGGCTGGGCTAGATCCAGTAGGAAATGTGTCATGTGCTTCAAGAATTTCGCAAACCAAGGCTGGGCTAGATCCAGTAGGAAATGTGTCGTGTGCTTCAAGAATGTCGCAAACCAAGGTCTAGGATGCATTCTTAACAATTGACGTTTGTTGAAAAAGCAAGGCCTAGGATACATTTAACAATAAAAGCTTGACTGCCATTGTTCTGATGTGGCCAACGAAGTTCAGTGTTTAGAAATTCTTGCCTAATGTCCATATTGGACCAAGAGTTGGCCAAGTCAAAATGAAGTTACATAAGTAGGCTAATTGGAGCACTTATAGCAATGTGAGACATGTTTTGAGCAATGCTAGCATTGAAATATTGTATTCCAATTCGATCAAAAGAGTTGAAACATTGTATACAATCATTAAAAGATAGATATACTAATAACTTATCCATTTCATGCATTTTCCATGTCCATGTTTGGTCAAAGTATAGGTCAAAATGACTAATGCTATTGGTCAAAGTTTTAGGTCAAGATGACTCCCTAGTGCTATTACGAAGCTCCTTAGAACAATTTTCCTTGGCATCATATTAGGCTTGAAAGATTGCATGTAAAAAATCATGACTATTAGTCAACCCATAAATGTAAAATACATCTATTATGTAAGTTTATGTCTTGTTCTTGTTCTTTCTTTTTGACCTTTGTTTCTTTTCAAATATGGCAATTCTATCATTCGTTTCCTTTAAAATTATGCTCATTATTGGTCTATAACCATCTCTCGTGACCAAACGCTTTTTTTAACATTAACCCCCTCAAAACCATTAGTTGACCTTTTTACTGCATACTTCAATGTGGATCCAAGCAGTGCTATGCAATTGAAGACGACTTGTTCCATGCAAAGAATGTGCCCCAAATGGTTTTTTTTTTTTTTTTTTTGAAGGACGACAAGCTTTATTCACCAACTAAAAACCAAAGCAACATAAAATGCAAAGACGGGATTATAACCCCAGTGGACAAATCGATCCAACTGAGCACAACCACCTGCCTATGCAAAAGAATGAATCTGAAGGTAAGTATGCCAGATCAGTACTTTCTTCTCTTGATCAAGAGAAGAACAATTGTAAGCCATAACAATTTTATTTTGCGCCCATTGAAGAACAATCTCATCTCGGCAAGATCTTCACCCTTAAAGATAAACAACCTCCCTTCTCTTCGGATTGACCATAAAAGCCAGACCACATGCGAGATGAAAAGCTCAAGCTTTTAGTTTGGGCCAAGCATCGGGATTGATAGCAAGCAAAATTTTTGGCTAGATCGACGCGTGCCAAAAAAGGGTCAACAACCAAAACCATGCCTGCCCGGCCGCTCACACAAGAAAAAACAATGCTCAATACTCTCAACCCTTTCTTTGGCATAAAGGATGAGCTTTAAATCCGATTATCCATTTTATGGACTAACTGTTGACTCACGAGGCATCTATGGATCACTTGCCATCACAAAACTACTACTTTGGGATGAAGCGGCTTTTATCCCATACCCATATCCAAACACTTTTCCATTGTGGGCGAGGGACCGAAGATGCCACCTATTAGATGGAGGCGGGATCTCGAATGCAAAAGCAATTTATACTAACGTAAGACACAAACCGCCACGGCTGGATATCCCGATGGCAACCCCATATACGACTACCTCAATCTGTGGACCAGAATCCTGTGGCAACAATGCAACAATATGATTCCAGATTACTCTGTCCCATGTGTACAACAAGAACTTTGTTCTAAATGCTTCCCATGGCATGAGATGACCGAGACTCATACCAAGCCGCAATAGTGGCGATACCACCGCTACCCATCGTCGTTATGTCTTGGGATGAACAACCACACTTAGAGGCACATTCTGCGAGTGTCCCGCAAAGGAATCCACCAACGGCATGGAGTGGACAACCCGAAGACATGCCTACGGATTAATATGGAAAAGAGACCGACAAGGTGTCCCAAGCAAAGAAGCAACCCCTTTAGAAAGGGAGAAGCATTAGGATACGGATGCATATGATAAAGCAAAGCCCAAGGAAGGAGGGGCTTAATGGTGGCCTTATGAAATGGGAGACAATGCTGAATCGACTACACCAACAACCTCAGGCCAGGAGAATCATCCTTACCAATGAAAATCCTCCAAATGAACTTTTGATATCATCACCTTGCTTTGGAGGTGAAAATCCAACATACCAAGACCACCACTGCCTTTAGGTCTAATGCATTTCGCCCAAGCTACCTTGACCACTTTGCTCCTAACTCATTTCCACCCCAAATAAAATTTCGACACTACGCACAATCTCCTCCATCTTACCTTTGCTGGAGCTAATAGAAAGCGACGCGCCATGTAGACATGAGTATTACTAAGAACACATTTAGCGATTGATGATTCTAGGGCATGGACGGGTTTAGTTGTATTCCACCAAAACAAGTGCTTTTGCAACCCACTAATGATTTCATCCCAAGCATCCTGAAGCGAGGCGTGAATTCCAACTGGGATACCAAGCAACTTTGTGGTATTGCCATGCAGAAGAATCTTCCATGGATAGTCCAAAATACAGGGAGGGATGGGACTGTCCAACGTCCACAAAGCTGTACATTTTTGCCACCCTTCAAGAACTCCTGATGCTAAGGAGAATGTGTCTAATAATAGCTTAGCATTACGAAGATTCTCAGCCTCAACAATTAGGAACAAAAAAGTGTCATCGGCATATTGGTTACATACCTCTTGAGAACCATCGTCCATTGGGTGCCCCAAATGGCTTTGTCCTGCAACAAAAGGATTCTGTCTGAAATAACTTAAGATAAGGGAATAAGGGAATATCAAACTTGAGTAAAAAAAAAACCGCACGCTAAACGTCACCACTGGCGCCTTTAAGATAACAGGACTCATCATGTGCAATGCACAAATCTTTAAGGTGCAATGATGGCAGCCTATTACTTACTTGCATACCTCTTCCTGGTTCAACTGCCCTCTAGCTGAATATTTTCCCTTACCAACTTGGTTGGAAATGTGTCTTAAGTACATAGCAGTAATAAAATGAGTGAGCATATTTTCCTAACTGGACAGATCCCATACATTCATGGCAGCATTTTGACCATTTACATCAAATACATCATTTGAAGAATTCATGTTTTGCTAACCTGACACGAAAAACTGTACTATACTTTGAATATCAGAAACATCTAGAATATTCAGGTGTTAGTCTTTTTTGCAATCTATGCTCTGCATAGCTTGAAGCTATGGTGTCTGCAATAGTCTAACCACTAAATGAAGCTACACTACTATAATCTGCAACAATAAAATTCGTGCAGCTATAAAGTATCAATGCTTGACTTCTGCTAACAGCTAACAGCACAATAATATATTCGAAGCGACTCGCCAAGCTGCCAATAGACTAAAACAAATGCAATAAATCAACGTTAGAACAATCAGCCGATACAATAATGAAATCAAGTAGTTAAAGATGAGTATTGATTGTAAACAAAAAATAACGATAATAGTGGTATCATAAGCTCAAAACGACAATTACCTCGAGGGCAATGGGATAGAAGGACAATGGACTAAACGTTTTTGCATGTCTCCCTTTCTTGGTTACTGATAGATGTTTGTGTCTCTGTTCTTGGCATCTCACCATTGTCTTTTGGAGTTGTATCTACTGCGGGATTGCTTGGACTATTGGCAGTTGTTGCTGCGGTCCTTGTACTGCAATAGACACAGAAGCTGATGGCAAAGCCATTGTTAGCCCAATGCTTGCGGTTACTGCTGTTGTTTCTGGTATCGTGGTGCTTGTTGCAGTTAAGATTGTCGTTCCTCTGTGGAAGTAGGTTGCCATGATTGTATAAGACTTGAATGCCGCTGAAGCGCCCTAGTCATTACAAAAGCACTCTATATCTACCTTTTTTCCATCTTTCTTCCAAATTCACATGCAGCTTCAATTAAAATTTTTACTAACCTGTTGTAGCTGTGGTGAGAGTCCAATTTGCTTTTGGCTTGCACTTGAAAGATGTGAAAGTTGTGTAGCTGCTGCAGCATTTAAAAAGGGACTACCATGCAATGGTGTCTCTTGGAATCTAATGAAATTCATAGAAGTTGCTACGTGATGGACATGTGAATTACGCATCAAGTGTTTTTCAAGATTACCTCCCTGTACATTATGGCTGTTCAAAAAGTGAAATATGGCTCCACAAAACCTTGTGCACTTGGAATTCTAGACTATAAAAAATTGATGTCTCTAGCCAACATAGTATGAATGTCGTAACTCCACTACTAACGATGCAATCACTAAGGCAACACTTTTTAGTCATGCAGTTAGGATTTGTAAATCTTCATTGCTAACAGTCCCTTTGTGCTCTGAGTATATGTCTTTTATGCTGATGAAATGCAGCCATTACACAGTTCTAAATCTCTCTTTTTAGCTCGCATATATTAAGTCAGGTATTCTAACATCAACATAAAATTTAGACGACCACATATCCCATTCTTCGTGTCATGCACAATTCATTGGCCGTCACAAAACAATGATATATATCCTGATCCTTGTCTAGAAAAAAATTCAAATACATTTTTGCAGCATGCATTTAGCTCTTGAAATTGAAATTTTTACCATGGGCTTACCTTTGTATAACATATAACAATCAAACAGCCGTTCAATAGTGCATGTGCCTCCAACTTTGCTCTATTTTCATGCATCCCTTCCCAATCCCGATCCTATTTTGGGCGAGAAACCTCCAATCCAATGTTCAACCATAGATTTATTATTCTTGATATCATATAAGAGCGGCTTCAGTGAGAGAAGGCAAATCAAAACTCATATCAACATACCCTAATCAAACCAATAATGATCGATTCAGATTATCCGGCAGAAAAGATACTTGACTATAGGGATTGACCATTCTCCATGAACCAGATACCTGGATATTTCTGTCTTTGTGGTTCCCTAAGAAAGAAACTAACCTGTAACGAAAATAAGAAATGAACAAACAAAGTTATTTCATGAAATAAGCGAAAAGAGATCCTACATGTCCAACCATAGATAATAAACTAAGGTTGGGTCCTCCTCATTGAGCTCTCCATGCGCCACAAAATGATATGGGATGAACCCAATGCAACACTGGCAATTGTAAAAGTGCCCTAAAATCATAACCTTTGCCCACATCCTCATCTCTTCGCTTACATTGCCTTTTTTGGATCAAAGAATATAAATACAGACAAACAAGAAGATCTCAATTCAAAAAACTAATTATCGGGCTTCAAACACAATATCTGCACTGCACTTGCAAACAGGAAAATGCAATTTATATTTATCATGTAAATAGACTTATGTTTGTCTCAAATAGGAGATGAACCGATGTAGAAAAAGGTGACGTTGGAATTCCAAAGGCATGAATAACCTTAATCGACGGTGCTCAGTATGTCACCCTACAAAAACTTCAAAAGCTCAACTCTTCTGAGATCTGCAGCATGTGAAAATGAAGATAAACAGAACCATGATCTCATCTACAAAGCATTTAGATGATGCAACGAACTTGATGTAGCAAACCCTGATGCACAAATTGTAAAGAAGATTAAGATTGAAAAACAAAAATTGAACTTTTAAAGGTCCGCAATAATAGTGGCGAATAGAAGAAAACCTAGAACATGAGAGGAAATATTGGATTATCAGTTTTTGCATCAGAAACTTTATATGAAGAAAATGCATCTTTTATAGAAAGAAAGTGCATCAAATTAGATATTGCAAATAAGAACCTTAAAACCTCCAGAGCATCTTCTCCAAATGTCGACCCTAATAATTTTGGCCTGTAAGTTGGCCGATGAGACTTGATGCAGAAAAACAAAGCCAAAAAAAATGGCACCCAGCAGTGAGCAAAACGACGCCTTCAGAAGATCGTACCCAGAGCAGTAGAATCAGACGAAATAAGAGGATGATTTTTACCTGCCATCCTGCTTCTATGCCGTTAAAATCGTCCTAATATGATCCGGACTAAATTTGAGAGAGGGCGGAGATGATCAGGCAAAAGTTTCTATGAGCTGCATGCCGAAAAACCTTGAGCTTAGCAATCGTGGCGTGTATCCAGTTGCAATCGGATAAGGAGTGCCAGGAAAACCCAAAATCATATAACTGAAATTTCTCCCGATTTTGGAAATGCCGAGAATTTATTCCGGCACCAAAAAAACCCAAAACCTTAGGAAAATAATTTAACAAAAATTCCCAAAACGTTTTCCACCAAACCGGAAAATTCAAATTTAAACAATAGGATTTATGTTTCATTTGATACAAGATTTAAAAAATGTTCTAAGACTGAACGGTGGTCTTTTTGGAAATTGTTCTGAATACCTTGTCAATATCACTTTGCCATTTAACCAATATCAATTCATCAGTATAACCAGTATCACTTCACCATTTAAATTCATTATCATTTCACCATCTCCAACACTAATGTCAATACATGGGGACCAAAAAATTGGTTGAAAAACAAATCACATTGGAATTTCAAATCACAAAAAAAAATATTGAATCTTGTAAGAGGAAATTGGCTTCCCCATGCCTACCAAGTTCACCATAACATGTAAACACAACACTTTTGCCAGACTACATGTAACATTACTTCACCATAACATGTAATCCATTGCAGTCAGACTACTTAAATAGATCATAATTCCAACCTGACCTATCTAGCAGAATGAAATGAATCATGCGCAGTCCTGCCAAAGCACAACATATGTCCTGCTAGATAGAAAATGCAAAAGACCTTTTCACAGAATACATGGAGAAAGCCCAGCATATGTCCTGATAAGTACAGAATGCAGACTGTTCACCTGTTCAAGCTGCACCACTGAAGCTCACCGCAGTATAATCTCATGATATCAGACTGCCTAAGGCTTCCCCATGCCTACCAAGTTCACTATAGCATGTAAACACAACACTTCTGCCAGAAAATAGTCAACTCCAGAGAACTTATGCTACATTAATGATATGTTCTTCATTAATATGGTTTCACCATAACATGTGAACACAATACTTCTCCCAGAAGATAGTCAACTCCAGAGAACTTATGCTACATTAATGATATGTTCTTCATTAATATGGTTTCTCCAATCAAACCTTTTGCACCCATCGAACCTTTTGCTAAGCTCTTACTAGGTGCAGATAGAGTATATTAAGAGATTGACAACCCATTGTAGATGGTAATCCATTGCAGTCAGACTACTTAAATAGACCATCATTCCAACCTGACCTATCTAGCAGAATCAAATGAATCATGCGCAGTCCTGCCAAAGCACAACATATGTCCTGCTAGATACAAAATGCAAAAGACCTTTTCACAGAATACATGGAGAAAATCCAACATATATCCTGATAAGTACAAAGTGCAGACTATTCACCTGTTCAAGCTATTTCCTGCAACTATTTCCTTATATTGCCTGCAAAAATAATTTGAATATGTAACAAAAAATTGAGAAGCATACAACAACGTAGAGAATAGATGCCAGAATTTATAACAACCTTTGGAATTAGGCTTCCTTGTAAGTGTCTTAGACTTCCTTCCTACCGTCATCTTCTTATTAACCTTCCTTGTAGCTGTCGTCTTATTACTAGCTTTCCTTGCAATTGTCTTCTTTTTTCTAGCTACTACCTTCTTCCGCACAGCATTTAGAATCTCTTCTTTTCTCTCAATTGTATCCTTGCTTGTCTTAGAGCTGCCAAGGGCTAATGTCTCAGAATCTGGTGGTGGCTGTGTTGTCAAAGGTAAATGGTAGACATTATCTTCACCTAAATCAGCAATCAATTCTATATTTGCAGATATTACGAGATGAGAATAGCAATTCACATCTGGCATATGGGTTAACAACTCGTATCTACCTTCTCCAATATACTTGTAGAACTTGCCGGTAAAAATGACCTCTTGTCTACTGAGTTTTGATCCCCAGTAATCCTTGAATGTTGTTTCCACTATGTGCTTAGGTTCGGTGCATTTAACAATCCAGAAATCAACATTCTCTTCATTATTGGCTTCCGCATTGATGACGAAATTGTCTCCAACTTGCACAAGTTCTGCTTTCCACTAATTATCTCCTTCATACTGCACATGAGTGAATGGTGTGTCCTGCTGCATTATCTGAGGCTTCAACTCAGAATACGTATAACGTTTCAATCTCTTTATGTGCTTGCACCTGTTCCATAATCCCATCCAGCAACTAGTACAAAAGCAAGATAGAGGTCTGTGGGCCACCATGGTAGGCCTGTTTTGGCAGATCGGCTTGATAGTATGAATGTTTTTTGTGCCCTTCAAGGTGTCACAGTCATATGTCACTTGCCTACAAACCTCACCTAACTTTATGAGCCAGAATACCCTGAACACATTGATCACGATAGCATTAAAAACACATATACATATGCATGCTTCTAAACTTCTAGAATTTGATCATACCTAGTGATTAAGTTGTCTTTGACACCTCTTTTCACTTGGAAATACCAAATAATAAATTGTACAACATCCTCTGCATTCCTTAGAGGCGTGCTCTCCCTCTTCAACATTTCACCTATAAGTATTTTCTTTATGACAGCACCATCACCATCCCCTTGCCATGGCAAGATGCAAAGAAATTCCACGAAATCTTTATTGCATTAGATTGATAAAATCTTCCTAAGTGATAAAAGGACCTAGAGGACTTGAATTGCGCTGCGCAACCATCAGACCAGAAGACATGGTTTCTGTAGCATGTACCTTTTTCCTTCAAGTAATTGGCATGCTTCTGTAGGCAGTGTTGTATGAATAAGCTATCATGCTTTCGGTCGTCTGATATGTAGAAGTGAGTCTCTTTCACCAACTTACGATCGCCAATTGAAAGATTTGGAGTCTCGTCTTTCTTTGCATGTCTGTAAGTAATGTGCACTAGTATAGAACACTGATCATTCCTCCAATGCATCGTCTGGATCTCCTGCTGAATTTTGAACATATAGTTCTTAGCAAAGTCTATAACAGATACAATAGTATCCTCTGGAAATGTTTGCAAGCATTCCCTAAACTGATCTGCCTGCCACCTTGCCGTATAATTATGAGGGATGAATTGTTTGATAACGACATCAGCATGCTTCATAAATTCATGTACTGACGTGCTCTATAATCCAACTTCATAACATCCTTCGTGGTGACTACTGGCTTGCCCCCTTTGCCTGTATCTTTTATTTGAGTTTCTGTTATCTGCAATGTAAGAGCAAATGTAAAGGTCATAATCATATTTCTTAAGTTCAGATTTAAGAAAATTAGTGCAGCTAACTAATTGAAGCTTATGTCCACCATACTAGGCAGTAGCCTCTACTCTGGATCCCATGTCTCTCTTCTTATTGGTTCATCTTGTGGTCAAAAAACAATTGGAAAGAAACTCTAGAGAACACAGATCTGAAAGAAGGCAACTTAGCTTCCGAGTTCAATCATTACACGAACTGCAGTCAGCCAGTACTTGTAAAAACAATTGCCCTCCATGAAGAAAGTAGAAGAGAAGAGAGTAGAAACCATATGCACCGTGATAGATGTGGCCAAGCTTTCAGGAAGGATGAATTAGATGTGGCCAATTACGAAAACTTCCATGAACAACAAAAGTCTAAATATCCACTAAAGTTACCATGTTTCAGCATATTTTGTAGCAGCAACACATACTCTTGTTTAGCAACCCTTAGTGTCCATAAGCGGATCCCTGGCCATAATTTACTTAGATACCATGCATGCATGTATTATCCCTATGCAAGCAACACTTACAGCAACAACACTATAAATACTTAAGAACATGCAATCTTATAAGATCAAATAACCTGGCTGAGCATCCTGCAGATCTACGGTACTAAACCACCACAAGCCAAATTAAAGCATAACTATATGGCTAATCTAAACCATCACAATCTGAACTCTAAAATGTAAGAAGAAATACAGGTTATCATCATATTTCATAAGATCAAATAAAAGAATATCAATGCATGTAACTAATTGAATGCTCACCTTCTCGAAGTTCTTCCAATCAAGCTTGATTGACTTGCTCTTCTCTTTGGGACATCTTTGGAACGATTTCAATCCACAAGCATTGCAATCCATGGGCAAACAAGTAGACTTATACCAAGCTGCTGACTCATCCTAACACACCATAGTTTTCCACATTTCACTGGTGTTATTGAAAGTATGATTACTCGCTGCACATCGACTGGACCACAGACATCACATTTGCATGTACACCTAAGACCATGCATGTTAGAATCTCGTCTTAGCTTGTTGATTTCCTGCCTAACAAATTCCATTCGCATGTGGTATATGCACCATCATGTTTCCCTCTCTTTAAGCCTTTTTACAAACTTAGGCTTCAAAGTCTCGAACAACCTGAGTCCTATTTTCATGTCTGGATATTGATGCTTAAACCTTCTATAAAACGTGACCTGGAATTTAATAAACAATATAAGACAGAGACAAGCTTTTTTTGTGAAAACAGAAGCATTTACATACCTGACTCTCGTCCAAATAATGTAGTGGCTGTAGGTTATAAGGCTTAGGAACCTTGTCACCCTCAATTTCATAGCTTGCCTTTTATTTGGACATACCCTAGTTTCAGAAATCCAAAAGTTGTATACCTTTTCGCGATTTTCATCCGATAGTCTGTCAGATCTGCATTTCCTTTTGAACATAGACCACGAGCCTCCAAATTAGTAAACTTCCTCCTGTCCAATGCGGCATAGACAGCCTTTCTCCTTATGTTCAAAACCTTTGCAACTGCTGATCGGTTGATAGATCCATTAACTGCCATCATCAAGGTGGATGCTCTTGCTTGATTGATATCTTGCATCCTAGCACGTTTATTAGCTTCAAGAGTTTCCTTCATATTCTCAACAACATGTTGGTATACTTGTAATTTCTTGTTTCCAATGATCCCAAACTCAGGTAGGTGTTCAACTGCCCTAGATATGATTTCCTGTCTATCAGCGGGATGTACCTTGAGGCATACCTTGTTGATGTGATCAACAATAACTCTAACATGTTTTTGTTTCTGCCTAGTAGTCAGCCTTTCCTTCACCTTGTTTGTTTCTAAAGCCAACTTTTCAGATTCCCTCTTCCTCTTTCTTTGCAATTTCCTTTTAGCAGATAAAATTCTCATGCATGCAGTATTAGGAGAAATGCAATTGCAAACTTTCTTGCACTCTACCAAGCATACCTGAGGGGTTTCAGGAACCTTCTCATCAAGAATTGGGATAAGACAATCTCAGACATGTCTGTATTAATGAGATTTCGAAATTGCATGCCATTGCAACAATCTTCCTTTTCATCCACACTAAAATTTGGAATTCTATCTTGGATGTCTTATTCCAGATTTTTTAAACAGCAGTTTGATTTTCTTCTCTTCCTTTTGTTCTTTCTTGCTAGCAGAAAGGTTTAGAGTTGTCTTTCTTGAAAAGAACAGGGTAGTTTGATCCATTCTACAGATCCGTTTAAAGAAATGGACTCAATTGTGATTGCCGAGCTAGGGATATGTTGTGGTACAGGATGACGCCTTTATATCATAAGCCAGATTTTTGAGGGGAAGTCTGGTGGCTGGGCTTATGTGTCTAGCTAGCTTCAGGTTGATTGTTTCACTTCCTGACAATGCAGCATCTCATTTGGGTTCATTTTCTGGCTAACTAATTTGCAGTTCTGATCAAAATATAGGGGCGTTGGCAGCTTCTTTGAGAAATGTGGCAGATTTCTCATGGTATTCCTGTTTCTTTTCTCATCTTCTCTACTCTTGCAAAAAGATTTTGAACATTCAAGATATATCTGCAGCTTTTGGAAAATATATTCTTGACTCCTGTAGTATTCTCTCTAGTTTGGAAGATGTTGATTTGGATCCTGTAGTACAAACTAGGCAGAAGAAGAGGTTGAGAGAGACCTATAAGTACGGAAGCTTCAGTTATGGCATCTGATCCATGTGGGATCATTGTACTTAATTTTTATCTGATCCATGAGGGCTCATTACTTGTGATAATATTTCCAATCATTATGAATAAAAAATTTTTTCTTTCAAAAAAAAAAAAAAAAATCCCAGAGTAGAAGCAAGCTCTTCTGGATCTTGTCCTCCAAATCTAGTGGCAAATTTAACAGCATACCTTGCAACCAGATCCATTCAATTCCAAAAATGAAAAAATGCTATAACCAAGAATTGTCCATTCGATTAGGAGTTGGCAGAATAGGGCAGAGAGGGAGAACTAGCCTTTGAGTCTGGATCGATGACATGGCCAACTAACTTCCTAAAATTGAGAGGACTTGAAGCTCTCTCCTTCGCGGGCTGGCCCTAAGAAATACGAACGAGACGTCAAAACCTAGTTCTGAAGGGCCCGAAAATATTCATGGCAAAGTACTAAGCACTCCCAAAGCACCATATGCCGTTGACAAAAAAAGTGTCCCCCACCTACATGCTTTCACCCTGTGGCAGTTGATGCTGGATTGGGGATTTCCCGTAGAGTATATGGTGGGGCATCGTATACTTTTAGAGAACGTTACAAGAGCTATGGCAACTGCTTCGCCAATGAATTCAAATGTTGAGGTAGTGCATGAGCCAATTGAGCAGTCAGTGCCATCACCAGCAGCAATAGCTGCACGAGTTTATGTAAAGAGAAAGCAAAGAAGCGAAGGCACTATAAATCACCTAGCTCAAGATCAAGCTCTGAATCATCAAAGTCAGAAACTGACAGAAATAGAGGATGAGGAGGAAGCTCAACATGAAGCAGTAGCAGGGGCAACAATTGCACTAATAAAGCAGGCAAGACTACGGCTAAAACCAAGGCTGATAAAAGAACAGATTATCGCAAGAAATTAGACTCGGCCATGAATAATGTATGGAAGGCGAGGAAATTGGAATAGTTCCCAGGCACTTTAAGATCTGGCATGGAGGCAGAAGCATGGCTTGATGAGATGAGAGAGTACAACAATGCTTATGGGATGAAGGACAAAGATAAAGGGAGAGTAGCTATTGCAAACCTCAAGGATGCCGCACGCATATGGTGGAAAAGGTATTCTCATACTCATGGCTTGAATCGTAACAGGTGCAGCTTAAAAAAGTTTGCAAACGCTTTTAAGCGTCACTATGTGCCAAGATCCCATTGGTGCCAAATGGTGCGTCTTCTACAGCATAGAGCAGGACAACATGAAAGTTACATCTCATACGGAAGAGTTCATGCGCTTCCAACTCTATGTGCCATAAATTAACGAAAAGCAGGCAACAGAAGGCTACATCGAAGGGCTAAATGAGAACATTAATAAGCTCGTGTGAGAATTAAATTCGTGCTCGGTGGCCGAGGCAAAAGATAAGGCATTTAGCTTGGAAGTCCTGGCAAGTCCAGTGACCACGGCTCAGAAACAAGGGGGTTATGACAAAGCCAAGAATGCAGGAGCTTACAGTCTGAGACCAGCTAGTCTAGGGCCAGCCAAAAGCAATTACAATAGTGGGGCAAGAAGAAAAGAAGGAGGTGACCTTTGAAGATCAGGGTGGAGGTCCCAACTACACAAAGTTGGTGAAGCAAATTTTGGAGTCCATACCAAAGGAGGAATGTGATGAGTGAGGAGGAAGCACATTCTAACTACTCCCAATTGAAGGAAAATAGAAATAAAAAATAAGAAGTTAATCCCAACAATGCAATGCATGACAAGTAAAAACTTACTTAAGTGCATAAAAAAAGATGAGATAGCATATATTTTCAAGTTGGAATCAGTGGATCCTGATACCAAAGATGACATAAAAGAGAAGACATTGAGCAAGCTGCCCAGGCAGCAGCTACGGCTTATTAAAAAGGTCTATGACTTGTTTTCAGGGCAAATTAAGAAACTTTTGCCTTGTAGAGGAGTAAAGTCAAGATTGCACTTGAACTAGGCATTAAGCCAACAAGTAAGGCGCCATATAGGATGAGCACCCCCTGAATTGACGGAGTTAAAGAAGCAACTCCAAGAGCTCCTAGACCTAGGGTTCATTAGACCTAGTATCTCTCATTTTGAAGCGCCCATCTTGTTCGTTAAGAAGAAGGATGAGAGCTTACAGATATGCGTTGACTATCGTCATAGAATATGCACACCATTAAGAATAGGCATGCCTTACTCAAAGCGGATGACGTTATGGATCAACTCCAAGGAGCGAAATTCTTCTCCAAGATCGACTTGAGATCATGGTATCATCAGATTAAGGAAGATGTTCATAAGACGGCTTTCAAAACGAGATATCCATGGACATTATGGATTTACAGTCATGCTTTTTGGATTGACTAATGCTTCGACAACATTCATGAGGTTTATGAATGATGTCTTTTATGAGTTTCTCAATGACTTTGTGATTGTCTCCTTTGACAACGTCTTGGTACCCTAGAAGAGGATGTCCTACATTTAAGAAGAGTTCTCAAGACATTGAGAAGGCATAAATTCTATGCTAAGTTGTTTAAGTGATATTTTGCATCAAGCAAGGTAGAGTATTTGGGGCATATCATCTCACCGAAAAGTATTTCAACCAATCCGGCAAAGTTCCAAGCGGTAGTGGAATGGCCGACCTCAAAGAATGTCCATGACGTGAGGAGGTTTCTTGGTCTAGCATGATACTATAGAAAGTTCATGAAGGACTTTGCCGAAGTCGCGACACCGCTCATGGACCTCACCAAATGCAGAAAATCATTGATTCGAAAGATCATTGGGAATGTAAAGTTCAAGAAATTCGACAAAATCAAGGAAGTTTTGATGACAGCACCAGCGTCCACTCTTCCAAATCCTAAGAAGGATAAGTTGGTAGCGATGAATGCAAGTCGTATAATACAATTGGCGCAGTCCTCATGCAAAAAGATCAAATAGTCGCTTATGATTTTTGTGAGATGAACAATGCCGAAACGTGCTATTCACACATGACCAAGAGCTTCTAGTAATAGCTCTAAAGGTATGAAAATATTATTTGATGCGAAGAAGGTTCTAATTAGACGCTAATCACCATGGCCTCCAATACATATTTAAGCAACCACATCTCAATTTGAGGCAACATAGATGGATGGAATTCCTGGAAGAATATGATTTTGGGATTTATACAAACTAGAAAATCTCAATGTGGTTGCAGATGCTTTGTCTCGGCACCTTTTACGATGCAAGTGCATTGCAACACAGTTTTGATCCTCACCAGCGAGTATCGGAAGAAGATAGAGCAAACCTTGGCAACAGATAAAAGATTTTATAGAAGCATGGGCAAATGTTTCAAAAGAGACAAGAAATGATAAGGAAAGGGAAACCTTCAAATATTATAAGAAGAAAGGTAACCTATTGTACTTCAAAGGGAGTAAGGTATCTGATCCTTCATGGCACGCATAATAGCCCATTTGCCGACCATACAGGATTTATGAAAACGCATTTCAAGATTAGAAGTAGCTATTATTGGCCAGGCATGAAGAAGCAAAAAGTGAAGTACATCTATGAATGCCTTAATTATATCAATAGACAAAGGCCGAACAACTCCGAATTCTGAGTGAATTAGAACCATTGGTCATTAGAGGAAAAATGAGATCACATTTTGTCCCATTAAGGGATGCTTAAAATGCCATGTCAGCTTTTTAAACTGGCCAATAAGAGAAGAGCTCTAGTATATCTCATTCCAGTATTATGTGGCAGCCTGTAATTAATGCAGCTGCAACTAACTTCTGTAGTATCATCCCCATAATAGGTTCAATGCAAAATAGAAATTCTAATGCAAAATAGGTGGTCATATCTATGGACTACATAACGGGCCTCCCAAGGACAACAAGGGGCTTTGATGCTTTAATGGTAGTAATAGATAAATGATCTAAGATGGCACATTTCTTGCCATGCCATATCATAGACACTGTAATGATCTTGGCCACTTGATGGGCCAGTATACATATTCATGTACGTATATACATGTTTGACATGCATGCAAGATAGAACATTCATACAGGATAGAACTAAAAATAAGCAAAAGCTTTATGATTTAGAGAGGCAAATTGAGAAAGACATTTTGAAAGCTTTTTGGAGACGTGAAGGCAGAGGAGGATTTCCATCGGAGGCAAGAGCTTGGAGCTTTCATCTGCATTGGATCTTCTTCTTCAGGTGGGGTTTTAAATTCTGATTGTTATGGATTCAATTGAGTTGCATAGCATGCTCGAATAATTACTATAATGTCGGTGCAGAAATAACTCCACAATATTAGTTAATTCAGGCCCCTTAGCTAAGGTTTTTAGAATTTTAATATGAAAAGGCACTTCCTTGGCTAAGTAATTAGTTGTGCATCCAAATTGGAGTCTCCAAACTTACACTTTCCCGCTTAAAATCCGTAAGGACTTCTGACCGCAACTGCTTGAAATTCCTGTCAAGCAAACCCCAGGTTAGCCCCATCTCCAGGAGCAAGCCCATGTAATTATCTGAGTTAATTCAGATTATTATTTAGGCATTTTTATTCCTTTCTTAACAAGTTGACTTCAACAAAACGAGTTTGCACATTCATTCTTACTTTATATAATTTCTTGCAGCTTGCTTGGACTTACTCAGTGGATGCCCTGCACGAGATCCCATCACCTTATACTTGCATGCTTCACTTATGGCCTCCTTCTATATTTATTTATCATTACATAACATTTATTAACAAGATAGCAACAAGGAAAAGTATCAGACAAAAAACAAGACCAAAAAGCAGACAAAAAACAAGTCCAAAAAGCAAACAAACGGACACCTTTTTATGCATCGATTCTGCTGTTTTGATGATGCTCCAACCAAATTCGATCCTCTTAGGCCCATATCGGCCCTTCTCATCCAATTTCGACCTGTTCCAGGTTGTTTTCAAGTGTTTCCAGCAGTTCTGGTGCCATCTGGGATGGCATTGTTGCAGGTAAAACCTATTGCTACAGCTTATAATTTCTGAAATTGATCCCCCCTGGATCAATTTTGGCCTACTTCAGGCCTTCTTACCATAATTTTTCCATCAACAGCATCTCATATGCTTGCTCCAGTAAAAAGCCTCTCCATCCACCGTTCTTACAAGAGCAAGAACAATTTCCACAGTTCTTACAAAAGCATGTACAAATTTGTTCTTGGCAACCTATGCAACTCAATTGAATCCATAAAAATTAGAATTCAAAACCCCACCTGAAGAAGAAGATTCGATGCAGATGAAAGCTCCAAGCTCTTGCCTCCGATGGAAATCCTCCTGTGCGTTCACGTCTCCAAAAAGCTTCCAAAATGTCTTTCTCAATTTGCCTCTCTAAATCATAAAGCTTTTGCTTATTTTTGGGTTGCCCCTAGGGGGGCAATCCCTTGTTTATGTGGGTTTTTGGCATATTCATGGTATATGCTAGCATATACCTAGAATATGCTAAAACCGCTAAAACCCTGGCCGTAGTCGTAAAGTTGTAAATGTTAGGTCATCCACGTTTGCCGGTGACTCTTTGTGCATACCGGCTAACCGGAAGTTTGGATGCATGGAGGCCATCGGCATGAGAGAAATGAGTCGAAAAAGCGGGAGCGGCATAAGAGTGTGGGATTTAGTATCTGGAATGGCTTGCTGGATCTTTATTTCCTGCTTAAGGAGTCTGTGTGTTGATCTGCAGAAGAAAACCCAGCAAAATGGATCGTTATGGGCAAGGAAACTATGGTGGGTCGGAGTATGGAGCTCCAAGACCCCATGGCTATGGCGAAGAGTATGAAGGAGGCAGGCAGGGTTATGGTGCTCCGCTTGGAGGAGGCTATGGAGGAGGGCGGTGCTAGTTGTGGAATATCATTCTCGTCAAGCTTAAAAAAAGAAAAAAAAAAATGCAGCAGAAAGCTTTTCTATTTTTGAGCTGTCTTAAGCAAAATAAGAACATTTTCCTTACGGAATTATGTACTTCAAACTTGTATGGCATGCGTCCATAATCATTTGCAGAACTTCCAGCTTAGGTTGTTATATTCGCTATGTTAATTTATATTCTCTAGCGTTGGACATGTAGCAACCTGAGTAATGTAAGAGCATTTTATTCTGAGAGTACCACAACAGATGTAGAGGCGCTGCAACATGTTCTTGACGAAAACCAACTATCCCCTTCTCGCACATCCATTGATATTTCGTTCACAGGTTGCTCCTCAAATTGTTTTCATTTTCTGAATATGTACTTTTGAAGTTGTTAAGATCCTGATTTTCACTGCAGAGAATGGAAGATCTGGCTTTTTTAAGATTGGAAATGAGGAATTTTCAGCATCCTAGGTATATGCTAAAAACTGCTAAAAACAAACTGTGAAGTCTGTAAATGTTAGGTCATCCACATTTGCCGGTAGCCTGCTTTGCATACTAGAGGCTAACCGGAAGTTTGATGCATGGAGGCCATCTAAGATGAGAGAAATGAGTCAAAAAGCGGGGCGCCATAAGAGTGTGGGATTTAGTATCCGGAATGGCTTTTTGGATCTTCTTTATTTCACGCTTAAGGAGTACGTGTGTTGATCTGTAAGAAAACCCAAACAAAATGGATCATTATGGGCAAGGAAACTATGGTGGGCCTGAGTATGGAGCTCCAAGACCCCATGGCTATGGCGAAGAGTATGAAGGAGGCAGGCAGGGTTATGGTGCTCCAGAACAGCAGGGCTATGGAGGAGGGCCAGTGCTAGTTGTGGAATATCATTCTCGTCAAGCTTAAAAAAAAGAAAAAAAAAATGCAAAAGCTTTTCTATTTTTGAGTTGTCTTAAGCAAAATAAGAACATTTTCCTTACGAATTATGTACTTCAAACTTGTATGGCATCGTCCATAATCATTTGCGAGAACTTCCAAATTTTAGGTTGTTATATTTCTTTGTGTTAATTTATATTCTCTAGCGTTGGACATGTAGCAACTTCGAGTAATGGAAGAGCATTTTATTAGAGTACCACGGTCCAGAAAGCGAGGCCGCGCAACATGTTCTTGACGAAAACCAACTATCCCCTTCGGCACATCCATTGATATTTCGTTCAAAGTTGCTCCTCAAATTGTTTTCATTTTCTCGAATATGTACTTTTGAAGTTGTTAAGATCCCGATTTTCACTTTGCAGAGAATGGAAGATCGGCTTTTTAAGATTGGAAATGAGGAATTTTCAGCATCCTTTTGGATCTTCTATGCGTAGTCGAATCTTTCAAAACATATGATGACAACGTACTTATAAAAAGCAGCGAGATATTGGACAGGTAAAATAATCGCATTACTTTGTAACAGTTATTCTGCCAGTTAGCTTAATTTGCCCATCCATGCTACATCTTTATCTATATTGAGCTCCATGTTTTACCCAACCAAACTTTTGAGTGTCGATACATTCCTTTATATTGAACTTTCACGTGGAATGGAATTTGAAATTGTTAAGCGTTATTGTAGTATAATAGTCCAAATGACAATATATTTCTAGATATCACCTGACTGCACAGGACGAAGAAACCTCATCTGCAGTGTTGAGAGTTAGTATCTTAGGCAGGCCAAAATATGTATAGTTTGAAGCCTGGTTTCAAGGCACCAAAGGTAATACATATTGACCCATGTGAAAAGTAGAAAAAAGTTTATTTAGAAAAAATAGAATATGCAATACTATAAAGAGGAATAGGGTGCTTTGATGTGACCAAATAAATATCTGCATTATACATATGAAAATTAGTGATGAAGCAGTGTGCTTAGTGTTCATGATATCTGGAGGTTGAGTTGAGAAGGATAAGGGGCTGAGTAGAATGTTAATGAAGTTTATTATTGCCGTTGTCTCTTTTTGAATCTGTATGACGTAAAGTGATGTTGCTCATAGTTTGTAGTGTAGCATTTTGAACATGTGGAAACTCACTTTAGTAGCTTTATCTCTTAAGGTTAAGCAGCTAAATTTATATGTAAACAAATTGGACATATTTACAGATAATACTAGTTCAAGATAAGAATGAGCTTCTGCCAGAAGGTCCTGAGTACAAGCATGGTCTTACTCCGCCAATGAGAGAGGTAAGATGAAGGCGATTCAGAAAGGAGCCCATTGTGGATGTATGCAATTTTATTTATTTTAGCTTTATCCTACTTGTTTAACCTTCTTTATCTGTGAATAGCCAGATCTAGTCCAGCAAGTGGAGGATGTTCATGTTTCCGGGACCATGCTACCTTCAAGTCATGATCGTCAATTTTGGTTAGGGTGGTACAAAAAATGCTAAGATTGGCAATTAATCTGATTCTGCAGGTATCCTATTATTCAGTCTTAGCGATACCACGGCCATGTGCAAAGTACTTGCTATTGCATATGCTTCCCATGGATAGGTTAGTTGTGTGTGTAGAATACATCGTCCTCATATTTCCTGTAAACTCTTGTCCCTTGTTAAACAACTTATTTCTTAACATCGGCACGTGTGGAAGTGGTTGAACAAGATGAGGATATTGATGACATCACAGCACGAAATGGAAGTCTACAACCCTTCCAAGGCTGCGCACCAAAGGGTTGCATTAATGGACAAGCGACAAGAAAAGGATGATTCTTCTAACCGAAAGTGATTAAGGGCCAATGCAATATATAGTGCCGTACCAAATTGAAACTTTTTATGTTGTATAATATCACACCGTGAAATGGAAGTCTACAATCTGCTTCCCAAAGTTGTTGCACCAAAGGTTGCTTCAATGGACAAGCGACAAGAAAAAGGATGATTTTTCTACCGAAAAAGTGACTAAGGGCCAATGTTATATGCAATATATGGTCTTTGTACCAAATTGAATTTTTTATCTTTGTATTGTAAAATAAATAATGTTTTCAGTCGATGACCATGCTATTTCTCCAATTTAGTGGTATGATTCAAGTGAGTTAGGTGATGGAAAGTCTTAAGCAATAATACGGAAAGTCCTTAAGTTGAGCAAATTAAGTTGATGCAATATGAAGTGACAATAAAACATGTAAAGCGCTGGATGGTCATCTTATTTAATATGAAGTATAAGATATAAACACATGGGCAAAAATTTGACTTGAAGTTAATTCCAAATCTTTCGCATTCCCAAAAACAATCTAACGTCAGTTACTCTTTAAAGTTTTCCTTTTGGAGAGCAGGTTTGACTGAAAACAAGCTCACATGCAGTTTAGATGGTCACATACACGTCCATGTATGTTGGCGTGAATATGTCATCCGGCTCCATCGCCTTCATAGCTGATACAATTGGGCTCTTTAATTTCTGCAGGTTCTGTTGATGCATGGCAATCGATGTTTAGAATTTGAGGTATGTAGATCCTTTCATCTGAAACTCTGTTGATGCATGGCAATCGATGTTTAGAATTTGAGGTATGTAGATCCTTTCATCTGAAACTTGATCTTGTTTTACTGCTTACATCAACACAGCGATGAACTTGACCTTGATAGCATGCATGTTGCACCAATTATTCTTTTGTTTTGCTTTCTAGTTCGTGTTGCATCATGAATCAAACACTACAAGATAACAAGAAGGTACTTTCTTGTCTTCAAACTTTAATTTTGCTGCTTGAGGCCTTTCACTTAAGTTATGGGATCAAGGCTAGATTCGACATTTATTTATATATAAAATCAAGTGGCGAAGCTTTCTGTTTAATTTATCTTGCTGCTGTTCTCTACGAATGTCCTTGTATGATCTTCCTTCTAGTGATACAAGAGATGCTCGCTTCATAAGCTTAGTTTCTATCCTTTCACCTGAAACTTGATCTTGTTTTACTGCTGACATCAACACAGCAATGAACTTGACCTTGATAGCATGCATGTTAGACCAACTATTCTTTTGTTTTGCTTTTTAGATCGTTTAGTAACATGAATCAAACACTACAAGATAACAAAAAGGTACTTTCTTGTCATTGAGCTTCCAACTTTGCTGCTTGAGGTCCTTGCACTTAGGTTGTGGGATCAAAGCTTAGATTCGATGTGCATATTTAAAATCAAGCGCGAAATATATCTTGGTGAAGCCTTCTCTTTCATTTAACTCAAAAGGTGATAATAAAGTGTAATAGGTGATAACTTATTACAACCGCCCAAAATAATGAAAATTGATGAACAGAGGCTGGTGTTTAAGGCTTGAGTTCCCCAATGAAACAGAACTAAAGACTTTTCAACACGAGAGGAGAGAGGGCATGAGGTGAACACGATGTCAACTAAAAAAACTTGAATAGCATCATTAGGGAGAGGACAAAAAACTCGGTTTGGGGCATGCAAACCTATGAAATTGCACTTTCAAGAGAACACAAAGTGCAAGGGAGAGGGTAACACAAGCATCCGAAGCATACCAAGCACTACAAGTTCTCCTGAAAAATTTGCATCATGGAACAAACATGCATTAGGGCGCATTGAGAATTCAAAGTCAGGATATTATTAAAAAGGACATCTGGATAAATCATACATACAATGGGGACATACAACATAGAAGGCCCATGATAAACCCGTCTCATTAGGTACTAGAAAAAACATACCTCTAAGTGGCTCAGTTGACCATTTACTATAACAAGCATGTATTTAAGGGTCAATCTTCATAATGTCATGGTATCAAATTGAAGTAACAATTTTGATTGATTGTAAAAACATGAAATTGAAGTATGATTTAAGCCACTTCACCCTCAGGCCATGCAGGGCAACCCTCTGTGCGCAGCACCTTGTTAATTCTATCCTGCATGCATGTTCTATCTTGCATGCCAAGTATGTATATACGTACATGAATACGTATACTAGCTGATCAAGTGGTCAGGATTGTTACAGATACAGCTTTGGATACCGTCTTATTTTTTACCAAAGAGATTTTTAGATTGCATGGGATGCCCAAAGCGAGCGTCTCCGATAGAGATTCGAAGTTCATCAATGCCTTCTGACAAAACTTCTTCAGCACGATCTGCACCAAGTTGTGGATGAGTTCTTCTTATCATCCACAAACAAATGGTCAAGTGCACCAACAAATCTTGAAGGATATGTTGAGGAATTATGTTTAGAACAAACAATCCAAATGAGCCGATTATATCCACCTTGTTGAGTTCGCGTACAATAGTGCGAACCAAGAATCATCAAGGATGTCTCTCTTCATGATTAATTACTGCTATCAATGCCTAACTCCTAATACGTGGCACAATCCAGTATCCAAGGTAGAACTTTCTCAATAACTTCTGACAGATAGGTAGCAGCTTGTGGAGGAAGTGCGAGGCTATCGGCATGTCAAAAAAGTTTTAGCAGATAGACATAGATCTCCACGAGAGTTTGTCATGGGAGATAAAGTTTGGCTTAATATAAAGGTCAAACAAGTGAAACTCCACAGGCACTTGCAAGAAACTTGCTCCAAGATGGGCGGGATCCTTTATGATTGTTAAACAGATAGGGAGCCGATTCTATAAGCTTGACTTACCCATCCATCTAAAGGTTCATAAGGTCTTCTTCCATGTAAGGGGGCGACTGCTTTATACAGCCCCCCTCCCACTACAAGAGGATAGCCATTTTTCATCACTTTAATATCACTTGAAATCTCAAAAAACATCAAGTGATATAAATAGTGATATTAAGGTATGGTGATACTACCAATGACACAAATTCTATCATTTATAACATCATCAGCATCGTCATAAATATGGTCAACAATTATACCAGTACTAATTGATGACGATATATGTGTTGGTAATAGCATCATAAATAATATCAGATATTGCATCAAGCTTACTATCAATAATTATTCAAATTGTGTTAATAACAATACAAGTGTTATAGCTTTTGCGGTTATAGTATCACCAATAGCTTCATTTGTAGTATCACATATTGAGAATATTATACATGATGCTATGTATGTTGCTAATAGCATCATGGATACTATCACAACTTACATCGCTCTTACTATCAATACTTATTGTAATTGTAATAATGATAATACACTTGTTAATGTTTACGACAATTGTAATATCACTTCTATTGCCACTCCCTTTTTCGTGTGTCTCCGTTAGAGCATATGTTGCACCATCATGTATCGACAATAAGTATCAATCACTTGGCGTCAAAGATTTTAATTGTATTATTGACACCGTAGTTGTTTTTCACATTATAGCTTTAATTTCCACTCATTTCACCACTAATTTTCAGCTCTTTGTTGTCAATGTCATGGAACACATTGAGAGTTTAATCATCATGCAACATATTGAGAGTTTAATCGTCATGCAACACATTGAGAGTTTAATCATCAAAATGCAAGCCTTCATATATGGATTGTCTAGTTTATTTCTTGAAGGATAAGGACAATGTGTTTACGACGCAATCTAGGGTAACGCCACCATGAGACATGAACAATTGGATAATTTTAATAGATAGATAGTAATTTAAAGTCACGCCACTAGGCAGCATCCAACTGGACATGATATTATGCTTGGTAGAAGCTCTAAACTTCATATAGCAGACTGGTTTTCTGCACCAAAATTTGATTTGAGTTGTAAAGCTCGTTCTATCACTTTGTAGTCAATAGGAAGCAGCAACTTAGACCCTAATTATGAAGACAGTCATGCATAAAAGGAACAAATAGGGTCCAGACATAATAGGGTTTGGACAATTGGAATTATTTGAAGATGAAAGACCATATACACAATTCCTCCGTTTTTTGCATCGATTCTTGCTGTAAGGGCAGATCCAATCCTTTGCTTCTTCTATGCTTCTTCTAGAGAAAGCTTGAATGTTTTTCTTGTATTGCCACATATACTCCTCTGTTCGCAGCCAACCAGGTAGGAGGCTCAGCCCTTGATGCAGATAACGAAATGCGAGCGGAAGATGGGAATTTGGCATCAGAAGCTGATGTCGTGTAGGAAAATGCATTAGCCCAAGAAACCCAAGCAGAGATTCCATGGAAAGGGTCTGCAGAGTGGATCAAAAATGTTGAGGATTCTCCAGACTTGAATATGAAAGAATTGTTCTCTAATGGTGCAACTGAAGATGATCTATAAAATGAAGTTCCTCTAGACCATGCTAGTATTGTTTGCAACGTAAATTTTCTATCACATGATGAGTTCGAAGGGGTGCCTATTGAAAGAAATTGGCATCTACCTCTTCTATGATTCAGTTCTTTGTGAAGACTGTAGGTTGCAGTGGCATTATGGTCTTTCAAGCTAATGCACACGAAACCACCCCTTTGTGCTAGGTCTGGGTGAAATTATGAGGGAAGACGAAACATATAGAACCCATGATGGATATATGCCAGGTCAAGTTAATGTGCGGATATTAATTGCTTCCTCCAATTCCACTGCGGCTGTAGCTCCTAAGTTTTATTGGGCTTATTGTGAGTTTTTTCTTGATTTGATTTGGAAGAGTCTAGATGTGTCTTAGAGCCACATATCGGTTTCTTGACACCCAAGTTTAAGGGATGATTGATGTCTTTAAATAATGGTGTAGGAATACCATATTTATCATTAACAAAATCTAAGTATCTCAACGTGAATTGTGAAGATCTACATTGGGGAAATTCCCCGGAAGTCTATTTTGCTACCAGTCTAGTGGGCCGAAAACTCCGTCCTATGTGGCAATCCGAGTCCGGATTCACTTTGCCGCCAATTTTTTTGCCCATTTTGGATCCCCCCCACAAGAACGATTGGGCGGCATTTAAGGCTTCTTCGAGCGCACATTTCTTAGAGGATTCTATAAGAATCGGTTTTTTCCACAAGTAGGTGTTTCTCTTTAGAATCTTTATTCAACCTCTTTTTTTTCTAGATGATGGATTCATGAACACTGCATCTACAACAACAACAACAACAACAACAACAACAACAACAACAACAACAACAACAACAACAACAACAACAACAACAACAACAACAGTCATGGTATGAAAAAATCTTGTACTTGCTTCATTCCTTGGGGTTTAGCTTTTTTGGGAGTTCTGTTATCGCAACTTTGTTGTTGCTGGATTCTAATGCAAGAATATTTCATATTTGTTTTGGTCATGAATTTCGGCTTTGTTCAGGGCAGTATTTCTTAAAGAGCTATAGGTTTTGGGCTATGAGTCGCCTTGCACTAGCTTTCTATTTGGCATGAAGATCTGCAGATCTAACCTTTCCATTATCTTTTTCAAAATTTCTGTATACATCCAAAATTTTGATTTGCTTTGCTCGGTTCTTGTGGCCTTCGAAAGCAGTCTAGAGAAGCTCCCCAGATATCATGGTCTCTTCTTGCATTATTTTTCTTCTTGTTTCTTGAATTTTTTCCCTTGACCTCCTCGTTTGTTGGATAAAATTTGAAGATTGGGTTCTAGTTGTTCGTCTTTTCCATGTGTTTATCTTGTTTGTTGCATGGCGCTAATCTATTTCGATTTGTTATTTTAGAATCCTAAAGAGCAGCACCTCCACTTCACTTTTTTCGTCTGGAGGTAATAATTCTTTATCACTACCTTGTGTAAGCGTAATTTGGATGCTATTCCCTGTTTATGCTATTAATTTTAACTAGCTCCTTCAACTCTTGCAGTATGTTGCTATGTTTATAGCTAAAATGATGGTATATGGCAGATGAATTGAGGACCCATATTCCTAGAAACTTTGGGGAAACTTTTTTTTTGGGAAAACTGCTGTTGTTGTTGTTTGTAGATGCAGTGTTCATGAATCCATCATCTAGAAAAAAAGAGATCGAATAAAGATTCTAAAGAGAAACACAAGTACTTGCCTTGTCTTAAAAAATAATTCTTATAGAAGATTTGTGCCATGGCGCCTTGGAAAACATCGATTCTTATAGAATCCTCTAAGAAATGTGCGCTCAGAAGAAGCCTTAAATGCCGTCCATTGTTCTTGTGGGCGGGAAAAATTCGAAAATGGGCAAAAAATTGGCGGCGGTGACGGATTGCCACATACTATGGTGTTTTCGTCCACTAGGACGGAATTTCCTCAACGTACCAACACTGGTGAAGATGGAAAAAATGGTCTTAGGGTTTTCGAGCAGCGGCTAGGGCGGCGGCAGGCGGCCGCCCCATCTTGTGCAGCAGATCCATCTTGTTTGTCTGGAAGAGTGTGCAAGGGACAATCCTTTGCCACATGCTTCCACTGGTTGATCTTGATAGGATCAAAAAGGTACGCTGCCTTGAGCGACAATTCTTGCAGCGGATCTTCTAAGCTGGGTGTTAGCTCCTGAAGATGCTTCTTCTGTGCAAAAATCATTACTAGAGCAATCTTTGTGTATTTTGCGCCTTGATCAGCAGAGGAAGCCGGACTGCATTAACGGGGCAGCTATTGATATACTGGTATATATCTCAGCCCTCGTTTTATACAACATTTTTCTGTTCTATGATTGAGCTTGGTCAGAGTGGACCAAAAACATTTTTCTGTTCTATGATTGAGCTTGGTCAGAGTGGACCATCTTCAAATTTTTGTATCGATTGCACTCTTTGCAACTATGACAGGTACAACTGCACCCACTGCAACTGGGCTAGGGATGGGCGCGCTCATTGCAGCCCCAGTGAAATTTGCTGCATTCACTGTAGCAGAACATGGCTCGAAACTTGCTTGACTTCACTTGATAAGGTAAATGTTCATTGGTGTAGTGTTGAGATGTTTCCAGTTAAACATGAGGAATTTTTTTCTTCCATCTGTTCATATTGTTCGTCATAAGAATTATATATGGTCGAGCAAAGTAATGCACTACAGTCTCAGTGTCTAAGCCTAACTTTTGCATTTGGCTATGCTTTAGCATATACTCTTAGGACTGGGTTATGATGTTTCAGGAATGGTTTATTGGACTTATTCAGCTGGCATTTATTTGGGAAACCATCGGTGCTACAGCAATTACCTGCAGGCTGAGAGAATATGTTCAATAGGTACATCAAAAAGCTTGAAATGCTAAAGATTTAACATTAATAATTATGACTAACCTATGGGTTTTATGTATTTCTGAAATTCAGGTCCAGCAATACAAAACATCAAAAGGTTTTTGAAGAACGAGCATATCACAACAAGGAAAACAAGGAAGTTGTTACTGATCACCTTGCCACATTATTCTTGTTGGCATTGTAGAGATTGTTATATGTAACTGTGATTACTTTAAAATAAAGGAGTTCTTGTTTTACATATGCTCTTATTTTCTCATAGTAAATTCACGTTAAACTCAAGCACTGTTACAGGCTAAGTGTAAGTAGATAAGGCTAAGTGTAAGTAGATAATGCAGACAAAGTGCAAATGGAAACAAAATTCAAAATTGCAACAAAATGTAAATAGACCCTTTGCAAAAAGAAGAATGATGAAAAGCTTGATGAACAACCTGATGGTTTTTTGACCAAAATTGTGACGAATTCTTTTGACAAAAAACCCTCATCTCTTGTAGTGAAATGATATTACATGTGGCATTGTCAGTGATGCTACATTTGACACTAATCATCTTAGAAAAGATGATATAAAGGATGACGTTCGTGCGGCTATTATGAGTGATTTAATTATAGCTCGTGTGGCCATTATGAGTGATTTAATTATAGCAATACAAGTGATGCTATAGTTGACAATATTATAGCGCTCGTGTTGACATTAGGAATGATTTACTTATAGCAGTACATGTGATCCTATAGCTGACACTATTATAGCACTAGAATAACAAAATGCATAATTTAATTATAGCAATACATGTGATCCTATAGTTGACACTACTATAGCACTACGAGGACAAATGTATGATACTATAACTTCAGCTATAGATGATGCTACAAATGATACTATTATGCCACCACAATGCCATGAAATATGATACTATGACTGTTGTTATTGGTGATGCTACAAGTGACGATATAGATGATACAATTTCATCAACAACTACCGTCATTTATTGTGTCAAATTCTAAAAAATTTGAAAGTGCGATTTTAAGCAAATAAATGATGAAACTAGTGACTTAGATTGCTTATTCTCTTGTAGTGTCCCTATACATGACACTATACTAGCTCTCCAATCCAAGCATGGAGGGCCAGATATCAACGATGCAGGGAGGGGGAATGTATAAAGCATTCTACCCCATGTAAGCTCATTAAAGAGACATACTCCAAACCAGGAGGAACATTATTGGAGATGACAAGAACAACTTGGGATTGTTCTTGAGTTAATTCTTGATAAAGCATTCAAGAAGATGCGAAGGTTGGAATTCCTTCAGTATTTAATCAAGTGGAAACACTTGGCCATGGAAGATGCAACATGGATCTTGAAGCACAATCTAAAGAAAAAGTTTTCACAATTAATGGAGCAATTCGACGGCCGAATTGCCTTCGAATTAGTCAATGCTGGCCCATTAGATAAGTGTGTTAGCTTTAGCATATGCATTAGAGCTAAGTTGGGGAGAGCGTTATGCATCCTAGTGGATGCATATATGGCTAAGCATGTGATCATGGGCAATGATGGAATCATCCTAATGTTTCCTATGGCATGATGCGATTGCGGGTGGACATGACCGAAGGTCATGGAGGGGTAAGCATATGATCATGTGCGATGATGGGATCACCCTATAATGTTCCATATGTCATGCTGCAGTGCATATGGACATGACTGGAGGTCATGGAGGGGTAAGCATGTGACCATGGGAGACCAAGGGATCATCCTAATGTTCTCTATGCCGTGATATGGTGCGTGTGGACATGATCGGAGGTCATGAAGGTGTAAGCATGTGATCATAGATGATGATGGGATCATCCTAATATTCTCTATGCCATGATACAGTGCGCGTGGATATGACCGAAGGTCATGGAGGGGTAAGCATGTGATCATGTGCATGTGGACATGACCGGAGGTCATGGAGGGGTAGGCATGTAATCATGGGCGATGATGGTAACATCTTCATAATGTCCTCTATGCCATGATTTAGTGCAGGTAGGTAGATGTAGTCTTGAGCTAGTAGTTCGGCTTAAGTAGGTTAAATGGGGGGTGCTCCCTTTAAACCACATAATATATCAATAAATGGAATTACTAACGTCGTGTGTCGTTGTGCAGACCAACCATAGGGAAGATGGGGCAACTAGAGGAGGATAGCAGGGCTCTAGATAAATGTTTTGTCTAAATATAACGTGATAATGTTTATGAGCTTAACTTAACTAAACATTGCTTAAAATACGACAATTATTGTTATTATTAATAATTGTGATAAGGCTTATCTTAGTAGCCTAAATATTGTTAAAATTTTGAATGGTGTTGCTCTAATTGAAAGTTATCGCTTAAATCTTGTATAAGCTAGTAAGTATGTTAAGTAAATGTGTTGTAAGGTTGATGCAGGAATCCAAGGAGGGACAAAGCGTGATGTTGACGACAACACCAAGTCAAGGTGGGAAGAATGTGATGTTGCAATATAATATATGCTATGAATACGTATATTACATTGCCATGTCACAGTACATGTCACGAAGGTGACATGTACAAGGATAGATTTCGCATGACTCAACATATGCATGCTACATCAGTAGCCTGCATGTCGAGAGCCAAAGAGTGGGGGCCACACAACAATAAATTGAGTATGGTAGTGCATGGCAACCATTAAGCGAATTGGCATATTATATTGACAATATAATACCAATGGTGATAAATGTATTATGTATGTTACATAAATATCCCTTGGGGGCAACCTCACTACATGTTGTTTTAACATGTTATACATGTGTCACATTAAAGTTACACATGTGGGCCATTCAAGCTATGCCTATATGACACGTCTAATTTCATGAGTGACACATGCCTAGTTAGTTATATCCAATCACAAATAGCTATTCATAGTTATTTGTGATAGGGATATTATTGGGACTCATCTGCCACATGGCAAGGCGCCATGCGCCAAGTGACCCAATCCCCATGGAGGGCCCCAAAAACCTTTCAAGTTTCGGGCTAGTAGCATGTTGAGGGCCTTCCCAAGGTTAGTTCGAGCAGTGGAGCAGAAGCGAGCTTTAGAGTTCGAGTAGGACTTGCATATATAAAGCGTTGTTCCAGCCTTAGTCTTTGTGGAAGATTGCCATGCCGGGAAGTTGCAGTGGTGATTTTGAGAGGGACCAGGTTAGTCTTAGTTTAGTTTGTCAATCCTAGCTTAACTGTATGATTTAAGTTAGAAGACATCTCTGCTTAGTGGTAGGTGCTCTTGGACCACAAATTCTAAAACCTGACTGACTAAGGAAAGCTGACCTTTGCGTTCTATTCAGTTTTTGAGTGATCATGGTATGATACTCTGTTTTGCATCTCTTGTGTGTGAAGGTAAGGAGGTAGAGACCTAGAAGCCATGTGTAGTATGATCCTAGCAGGTAGACCTCTGTAATTCCCATTACAATGCGGCATGTGAATAAAGAGCCCGCCTGATCGTGGGCCTAGCGCCTTGACTGGCTTAGAATTGGAGACTTGTCCCGATTGCAGAGGAATCCAGTATGTGTGTGTACCAGGAATCCATAGCAAGCTAGGCCTAATACCTTGCCACTACAAGAGGCCAAGGTATGGGTTTGGCCCCTCCTGGGTGATGCGTCACCCCAATGAGGTTAGGTTAAGTACGAGCGGGGGCGACCTTGTCTATCTAGCTGACTGTAGCAGCAAGATGCCTCTTGGAAGGAGCAGCCTTCCTGCCTCATCGGACTAAGGGAGATGCAACCTTGGAGTAGCCTTAGGGTTAAGTCTCTGGCAGGCTACAGTTGAGACCCGAAGCTTTTCTATTATCCATAAAGTATGCGCAGGAGGAGTAGATGGAGTGGACTACCCTTGCCATTGTTCTATAACAACCAACTCCAGTGTTATGACTTCCGTCTGCTGTTATCTTGAGGTTTAGACGGTCAGTCATACCTCACTGAGTCAGAGTTTGGGTTATGATCTCCATTGTATAGCTAGATGTATATTCATGATGATGATATTGATGTATTGATGATGGCATCTCACCCTTCGTGGTGAGTATTTATGTGAGTTATATGATTGATGCTTGTGCTTATGTTTTACGCTTCTGCAGTGAGATCAGCCTCGGGGAAAGATGGAGAAGACACGCCCATCTTCCACATCGTCTCTGGAGCACCACCAGTATCCGATGCCACATGGATGGCCTCATGTGGCCTGCAGGATCGATATGAGGGGATCTCCAGATCCTATACGATGGCCTCTTGGTCTTCATGGACATTAAAAAATCTAGTCTGTTCTATTCTATACGATGGGAGCATCGTATAAGATAGGGGGGCATCATAGTAAATGTTGCTGATATCTTTACCAAAGCATTAGGGCTTCAAAAACAAGAAATGTGCAAAGCCGTTCTTGGTGTTGTTCAATCTGTTGCTCTTACTTGAGTAATTTGTTTTGGTAATGCTTGGGTTTTCTCCTTTTAACCAATGGTAGTGCTTCATCTACACCATTTTGTCTCTTTCTAATAATACTTGGTCATCATACAACAATCTTAGAACCAGCTCGACATCCGTTCCCTTGAGTGCGACATTTGTTGGTCGTCGATTAAACATTGCGGAGGGCTTTCCACCGTTGTAATAGTTGATGGTATCTCCATTTTTTCAATCTATTTAGTAGTTTGAACCATTGATTTTTTTAAAGTGATATATTCATTTAATGGTTTCAACCATTATTTCTTTTTAATTAACTTACTTGATGGCACTGATTGTCTAGAGACTATTGCCCCTTGCTACTTTGGTATCTTAATGCTTCAAATATCTTCTTGCTACCATGTCCATTGTTTCTTCCTCGGTCCTGGATGAGCTTAATAACCCACCCCTAAGAAACAATAGTGCCTAGCAAGACAAACATAAATCTATGGTCTACATAGAATGCATGATCCAGTTCATTGCGACGGTAGTCTAGTGGTTAGACCTTTGGTCTAGATTCATCCAGCCACAGGTTTAAATCCCATTGACTATAGCTGGATGGGAGACATAGGTGAGTGCAAGTCTCACCGCGCCGAGTGTGTCCGTTTCTCTAACAAAACAAGGTGTTGCGCACGGAGGGTTGCCCTCCATGGCCGGAGAGTGAAGTGGCTTAAGTTGTAGTTGTAGACAATAGAGTGTTTGAATCGAAATTGCTATTTTAAGACATTGACATTTTGTGAAGGTGATGGTACGCATTTGCATTACTAATTTCTGCTTAGGTGTTGAGGTGTTGTTGGAGTAGGATGTAGTTGGACATATGGACTTTGGGATTTGAGCGCAAGGTATTGGTGTTTGGTGCTTGGTATGGAACTAGGATGGCAGAAGCATAAGGAGAAATGTAATAAAGGAGAGAATGGATGTACATGTTCGAAAATAGGGGAGTTCCTCCCCTAAAAATCCGCCCACTTGTGTTAAATTCCGGTCATCCTGAAAAATTTCCTGAAAAAATCCCGAGTCGGGCCATCGGACCCCTCGTGCGTAGCACCTTGTTAATCTTGCATTGGTTGCATGTGTAAATCCTGTTCGTTTGAATATGTGGATTGGAATTTGGCTTTTCTATTTGAGTTAATAAACTATTCGAAAGCAGCTTTTCATTAGAAGGTAAGTCGTAACAACACAACTGAAGTTATGCATTGATAGATACAACAACATGCCAAGATATAGCTTTTAGCGTTGTACTTCAATATTTGGAGCAAAGATGACTCCCCTACCAAGACAAAAAAAACCCTTTTGGCACAATCTTGCTTTTAATACTATGCTTCAATATTTGGAGCCGAGGTGACTCCATCCCTATTTGCATCACCCAAATTCACAATGTTTATTTGCCATGTTATCTTCCGTATTTCTCACATGATAATCAAAGTTTTGTTGGAGGAAACATGTGCTTAAAATCAAGGAAAAAACTATAATTACAACATCTTTGCAAATCCAAGGTTGTATTGTGTATTCCCATGTGATGAAAAAGCAGAATGAAGCTTTTCAAAGCATCCTCCATGGTGTCATTGTAATAAGTGCAAATCCAAAGTTGTATTGTGTATTCCCATTTGGATGCATGTTATGAGAAAGCAGACTGCAACTCTTTAAGGCATCCTTCCATGGCATCATTGTAATAGGTGGAAATAACGACCCGATAATAAGCAAATATAATAGCTCCAAACTGTTGTTTAGTAAGCAACATCCTGTATCCGAGCTTTTATTTGTCTTCATTTGGTCTATTGTCACTAACCATAGAAGCAAATTGAGAATGAGAATGAGAATGAGAATGAGAATGATTTTTTATCGTCCACTGAGGCCAATCAGCCTATGGGACCCATAAGGAGCGCAGCAAACTTATTACTGTCCGGGTTAAAAAACCCCCGCCCCGAAGGGTTTTCGAGGGAAAAACCGTGGCAGTAATAAGAATGCTGTCAAACTGTACAAGTATACATCAATGTATATATACATGTCAAGTGTGTGCCCGAGGACATAGCTGATCTCGCATGTCCATAACCTCCTGAAGGTATGATCCCAAAGACTGCACGGATCCGTGCTCAATGTCACATGTAACGGCGGGCGGGCCCGACCAACTCAAAGATAGCGTCCGAATTTGATCATATCTTTGGGCAACTTTGAAGGGTATGAGATTCATCCTCAATGACTCCCATTTGGCAAAGATTGAGCAGAATCGCCCTGGCGTGGCTCACCAATCCATCCGCCTGCCTCAATTCCAAGATGATGTGCCCCCAATGCGAATGGAGGCAATGAGTCTGCGCCTTTTCATGGGCAAGTGGGTACGCAGGTAGCATTGCGGGCCTCGTTCCAATGTGGGATTTATGTGGCGCTGGTAATGTGCTGTCTTGACATGTTCAAGGGCATTGGCATCCCAAAGCTTGCTGAGGAAGCAATCGTCAAGATATTGCCTCAAGCTATGGCGATCTGCCTCTGTTTGCACATGCATGCACCTGTGCTCCTGCACATTCCATCTAGCCAACCATTGAGCTCTCTTTTCCCTCCAGCAGGACTTGAGACGCTGCGGCCCCATTGCCATGATATAAGCTAGTTTAGGGAGACGAGCATCGTCCATATTGACCACCTTCTAAAAATAGACAATGTGGCGATCAAGGGCCGCCCTCTGAAGAGGCAAGAATCCTGTCTCCTGCAGTAGAATTTGATATGGGACTGTGGACTTCACCCCTAGTGCTCGTACTAAGAAGGCTTTCTGGACCTGCTCCAAGTCATTCCAAGTAGCAAGTGATACTACTAGTCCCCATACTTCCACCCCGTATAAAAGGACAGGCTCTAGAGTAACCTACATGCGTTCATTTATCATGACCAAGCCATTAAACTATGCCTTTGCTATGGGATAGCATTCAGAAGTTAAAGAGGTCAAGTGTAATAGAAAGTGGTGTTTGATACTCAATATAGAATAGAATAGAAAATTAGCTCCATGAAATATACAATATGCATGAAGGCCATGAAGCATTGGATGTGTTCTTTAAGAAATAAATCGTAGCTGCAAGTTTGAGGGGAGGCTATGATGAGTCTATCGCAGAAAATACTTGGGCAAAACTTATCTGTGAGATGATGGTTGGTAAGAATGAAGTGCCCATTTTTCTCGATATTGGAAAATAAAGAATACAACCAACAAATATAAAAGAAACGTTGACATAATATAACAAAAACATGGACTTACAATTGGTTTGCTGATTTTTTTCCTATTTTTCTACTTAGGTTCGGTCTATTTTCTTTACTAGATAGATCAGCATACTGCTCCTCCTAACATCTTCATCACGGCCTGATACAAAACAAGTGACATCAACCTCGAAGATTTTCAAACTCTTACCTTAAATGATATGTGAAAAAAATGCACATTTAAATACCATTAATTAGACTAAGGCACTAATATGTTTACAAAATGCTACAAAATTGGAGCTCTAGGACCATTTTGCATTTTCAAATATGCAATGAATGAAAAACTGGCAGAGAAGAGTCGTGTATCTATTTGTCCTTATAGGAAGTGTTTGGATGGCATAACATTTGCACTCCATGATAGAACATTATCTTTATGCCATCATGTTTGCAAATATGAGAACAACTACAAAGATTATAAGGGATGCTTGATCTAGGCTGCTTTGCTTGCTTTAAGTCATCATCCTTTTGTGTGCCATGTAAGCCATAAGGTGTTCAAATGCAAATTCACATCTTTGTCTTTCATCAAACTCATAACCCTTGTTTTTCAACGTTGTAACCTGTCTCTTTGGCATACGGTTTTCAAATGTATTCACATCTCTGTCTTCCCCCAATAGCATAAGTCCTTTTTTTTCCAGCATTGTAACTTATCCCTTTGGCATAAGGGTTTCAATGTAAATTCACATCTTTGTCTTCCAATAAGCCTTTTCTAATGCCCATAACCTGTCTTTCTGCTAGAACGTCAGGCAAATACATAGTTCTAGCTGTCTTGCAGGATGCCTATAAGGGAGCTCGAGAAGCCTCACCATTTATAAGTAAACATAAGCTTAATCCATGACATGAGCAGTACAAGCCAAACAAATGACTTAATCAAACGATGCCACAAGTTATGAAGATGAGATTTAGTTACCTTCTGCGAATGCAATACCATTACCAGGTCCATGCTGATCAATCGTATATAGACATAACATAACTACCCATAGCATTGCTTCTAGAGCTTGCCAAGAGTTTAAAATTCAAGTATAGTTACAGCAGTATAGCACTGTAAAGCACACGGAAAATTGTTCTCCGTTGAGGAAGAACCTCTTTGCAAACCATTTGCTAGCAACATCATAGTTTTGGCACCACCCGAAAAAAATAATGCCATATTCCTTTGAATTATCAGCCCGTCATTATTGTCACGAACTTTTCTATGACTATCCCGGATGCTTCTTGGAACGCCTTGCCATATAAGTTTTCGTCCATTTGCACCAACCATAAACCTTAAAAATGCCATGTAAACAGGAGCCATGCCTAGTTGAAATGCTTCAAAATGAAGACAGAAATAGTGATCAAAGCAGTGAAAAACCTGTTCAAAAAGAAAAATGGTGAGCAATACGCCACAGAATACATAGTGTAAGAAAACGAACTTCCAAAGTATCAACTTACCGTAAGCATCCATGTTGCACTTTCAACATTATAAGGATCAGACTTCACATATCGATGACTGAAAGTGCAACCATTATGCATATCTACTTTATGGTCACGTTAGATGGGTGACAAGGGTTGTTATATCTGCCAGAATCGAACATTCAGATCCCCGCATATGGGCAATTATATGTTCCAAATGGACAACTCTTTTCATGCTTCAGTTTGTTTGTAGTATGTAAATATGCCCTGTCTGACCCTAAGCTGCAAAGATTTTCTGAGTGTACCCTTAGTGAGTCGGCTACCTTCTCAAGAACCAAACATCGGATATTCCCAAGATCTTGTGCGCAAGTAGGACAGCAATCATGAACCCTTGTTTTACAAATTTGGAACATAGGGTATGACCATTTGGACACGCAATTTTTCACAAGACATGTCATTAGATCATAAGACTTTTACATAATTTCAAAGAAATTTTGGAGCTTTGAAAGCGTGATTCTACATTTTTAACGGGCAAGCAAAATGGGACAAACAGAAAGAGGTCCGTTAAACCCTATCATGCAAGCAACTACAAACTATAGCATTACAAAACCTGAAATAATAACAACAATAAAGCAAACAGACATTAGATTACTCCACTCTGCTAAGTTCTAAAATATCCTGGAGCTACATATACATGAAACACTGCAGATTCTAGTGGACTAGACATTGCAAATAAAAAGGAGCTCATATGATGGAAAGAAGAGAATAGACTAGAAACAACATTGGCACCAGACATGAAGTCAAGATGAATAGCAGAGTATAAACTGGAAATAACTTTGGCTTAAAGCATGAACTGACATGATATAGGTCAAAATTTAAACCGGAGAGCAATGATATTGTAACATTTACATTTACATGCCTAGACATTGAGCTTACCTGGTAAATAGTGGGGCACATTGGATTCATATAAATGGGGCATCCAGAAGTTCATAGACGCTATGAATGATAGATACACCAGATTTTGTTGGGACTGATACCAAAGGTTTGGTAGCAACAGCTGCGGATTTCTCTGTGTCGATAGAAAAATCAACTGAAGACTCCAAGACATCAACCACAATACCAGGATCCATATTAATTTGTCCTGACTTATGGCTGCAAATATTAACCGTATCAAAGGTCTAACTGGGATTTGATTTCACATACAACCCAGTTATTTTGATAGTTTTCCTGCAACGATTGATTATGAAGCGTGGCTTAGTGATCCTACTTACCTTGATCACCAAGAAGCTTACCTGCCAGAACCGGTGAAGAAACAAAGGAATCCGGAATGCCGGATTGCAGAAGAGGGATATAAAAATGTTCTGCTCCACATTTTGTGAAAAGCTTTCCCTTAAATCCGCAAGAACAGAGTTGCATATGCCAAATCCGCTGCCTTCTATCACCAGACTCATCTGCCCCAACTCCTACTCTGGTATGCATAAGCCTGGCCTTCCCAACCATTGCCGTTACCTCCCTGCCTTGCCAGTTACCCGGTTGGCTTCAAGAAATGAGACGTGGAGTTCTTCACCAGCTGACCGAGAGTTTAGAGGAAATAGGAGGTTTTGAGCAGTCACCAGCATATCCTAGGAATATTCTAGCATATACCTCGGATATGCCAAAAATCCACATAAACAAGGGTTTGCCCCCCTAGGGGCAACCCAAAAAGAAGGTGCATGATTCAAATAGAATTCAAAGATCTGAAACCAAGGCTATACCACAGCAATGCTCTCAGACTAAGCATCTCGAACAATCATAGTTCAAACTAGAAAACAAGTCGAACAAAAGAAAAGTTCGCAACGGCCTTGGTTGCCACAATAAATTTATTGATATATGGTACGACTTTGGTGCCAACTCTAATCTAATGGTCTAACCATTAGACCCCAACTACGATGTTGAACCAACCACCTTTAAGTTTTTAGTCAAAGTGAGGAATGAACTTAGGTGGTACCAACCCAAACCCAATGGTCTAACCATTAGACCACAACCACAATACTAAACCACCTTTGAGTGTTCAATCAAAGTAATTTTCAATCTTGACGTTTTCAAATTTATCCTTAGCTAGCTTGCCTTTTGGTATTTGCATTCCAATCCTTCTTCCCAAATGCAACTTCGTCAAATAGTGATGTAGATATATTTTGTATACAAGAATGTAATGTGTGTGGTTTGTGGGGAAGGGGAGGGGGGGGGCTCTTGAGAATATCGCCTAAAGTGACATTTTTGTTACGTGAAAATCAGTTATGTTACATTTCTTGGGCAGAATATTGGGTACATGTGCGGAATGTTGGGTAAATGTCTGGAATGTCATGTAAAAATTGAATACAAAATCCAGTAAGACATCATGTATCAACACACAATTGGGCTAGACGGTGGAATCAATGTATGTGATTTTTACGTTTAATTATTGCATATAGACAATATATACTTTGATGTTCGGTAGCAAGATTGGATCTTCTCTAAGGGTCTGGTCACATGATGCCGTCAACAAGGATTTTTACCTATTGCCATTAACGATTTTTTTTTTTTTTTCTCGGGGTCACATGATCCTATCAAACTCAGGGTTCCACGTTTCAAAGAAAGAATGGAAGCAAGAAAATTTTGCGCCCCTGTTTGTGATCCGGCAGAGGATTGCTGCCAAGTGCTATAAAATCATCCACCTGTCCTCATCTCTGAAATCCCTGTTGACGGCAATGCTTCCAACCGATGCAGGATCCCGCTGAACGGATTGCTATCAACAAGGTTTCTTCTCTGTCAAAGTTTAGCATGTCACCTCTTCGATTTCTATCATTGACGGCATGCGAACCCTGTTGACGGCATCATGTGACCGGACCTTAATTGCTAGTATATGCCAAAATACCCTCCCCCAACCCTAAACGACTTGGGCAAACTATATGACATATTAATCTCCTTCCTCCCAAAATTGAAAGGACAAAGCTTTCTAAATTTTCCATCACAATTGGATTTTTTATTTAATGCATAAAATTGTTTCCATGAAGCTTTACTTTGGAACGTGCAGAGAAATACACATGGAAAATAAATAAATGAAATGCCATTATCTAATTTATTTCTTCTTTTCCCAGATATGGCAGCAACGTTGAGCCTGGCATCCCAATTTACATCCGCTGGCTGGGGAACACAATTGCTGAGTTCTGGTTTAAAGTGGCAGTATCAGCAGCGAAGCCTTGCACCTCGAAGTCAGGCTTTTAGAGTGTTGATGAGTGAGTTGGAACTCACCTGTTTTTTTATTTCCAAAAGAATTAATTTTTTGGTTTAATGCATTACATAACTTTAGAAGCTTGGAATTTGACAATTGGCATGACTAGAATAAATGGAATGAATCGATTATCAAACATCAGTAGATTCTCATGTAGGCTCTTCAACATAACTAGCATAGGCATGGCTAAGAGAAACATATACATTGCACTTCTGGGTTAGAATGGGTTGGTGATCTACTTGGAATGGGTTCTTGATTTGCAAAGTTTGATTTGTAAATGGATGTTTTACTAGATGATTCTTGCCAATGCAGGGTTTACTAAAAGTATACTTTGAGCCTCATGTGTCTTTATCTGGATTTCCAGTGGGGGAGAGTGATCCTGTTCGTGAATGGATACTTGGAGAAGGTGCAGCCTCCAAGATTACCAAAATAAGTCCAGTAGGAGGGGGGTGTATCAGTGTTGCTAGCCGATATGATACTGACGTAGGTTCATTTTTTGTGAAGACATATAGGTAAGTTGGTGTCTTTAGAGACCCCTTATTTAAGCTTTAGCTTGTGCTTTAAGGAGTTTGATAGGTTCTTTCATATGAGAGCACAGCTTGGTGACATATGAATCAAGAGCTTTTGGTTTTATTAGCCTACCGCTACCTTTATTTTCTTAAAGGCAATGTCTCTTTGGAAGATGGCTCTCAAGTTACAGTGACCACTACTAGTTGTAATGTCCATAGTAAGATATATAGGGTAGACAATCATGGGGAAAAACTTCTCCAGCCTTTGCTTAGTCTTCGGTTCAATGGTGGGTTAGTTTCAAGTGATTGATTTCTGATATAAACATAGAGTACTTATGTTAGGTATGTATGCTTGCATGCTTAAAAACGGAGCCTGTTGCAGTGCAGGACCATCAATGTTTGAAGCTGAGGCAGCTGGCCTGAGTGCAATGTTCAACACAAAAACCATACGTGTTCCCAAACCACTGAAGGTGATACATTCTATCTCGTTAACTTGTTATAACAATATTCCAGGCGTATTTATGGCACAAGATTTAACAGGTTGGATCCTTACCAAGGAGAGGCTCATATATTATTATGGAGTTTATTGAATTTGGCTCCTCCAAATATAACTCCCAGGTACTGTTCAGTAGGCTGCATACTTCTTAACACCTATTGCATACTTTCATATCAACTATATCATTTCATTATAGAGGCACATGTGAAACTTGAATTTAAGATTTCGTCCTGCAGGTCCAGTTGGGAAGGAAGCTGGGTGAGATGCACAGAGCTGGTACATCCGACAAGGGCTTTGGCTTTGATATGGATAACACAATTGGCAGGTTCTTTCTTTCTACCCTGGCAGTTAATGAGCTTTGAAATCGGCCAAACATACGACATTGAACTATTGCACTGTCATTTGCACATGATCTCCTTTCCAACTCTTCAACTTTATGATTTTCCGAAGAAGAATATATTAAGGCAACAACTGGCATGGTATTTGTATTCCAGTAGCTGTATGCAGCGTCTAGTTTGAAGAAGGCATATGTTGAATTAAGATGGCAAGGAATTATCAGGTCTACCATGAAACAATGCCAAGTAGATAGAATACATTAATCACAACCTTAATCCTAGTCCTTTGACATAAGGGTTTCAAAAGTATAGTGCAGATGCATATACTGATACATTCAATATATAGCTTCTTTTGGCATACTGGTGACAAGGTACATGCCTTTTGAAGAAGAGGCTTGGAGTATGTCAGAAGTCTTTTACAACAGAAAATAACTTGAGACTGGGATTTGTGAATGAAATCAGTAAGGAATATTTTGTCTTTATCTTGATTTCTCTCTTTATGGACATTGCTGTGCACATGGGAAGTAAAGTGAGAATAGGCATCAAGCTCTTTTTTGTCATAGTAACTGTTAACGTATCCTGCGATAACATTTTCCATCACAGGTGCGTGTTGCAAATTTCAGATATAGAGTTCCAGTAGCTAAACAATTGCTAGGAACAAACCTTTTCATCCTTTACTGAATATGAACTAGGAATGTCACCTTCTCCTAATATTACATCACTTCGTTTAATTCTGAGCAGCACGCCTCAGCCAAATCCTTGGACAGAAGATTGGGTAACATTCTTTGCAGACCACAGGCTTGGATATCAACTGGAACTTGCCAAGAAGCAGTATGGAGATAGTGCGCTATATGAAAAGGGTAAAGCTCGGTTCCATGTGCATAGAATAAATTACATTATAACATACATTTGGGAATTCCGCAGATTGATGGCGTGAACTGTTTGCAGGCCAGAGACTTTTAAAACAGCTTCCTTCAATGTTAGGAGGACTTGACATAAGGCCCTGTTTGTTGCATGGGGATCTGTGGAGTGGGAACATTGCATGTGATAAGGAGGGGGAACCAGTCATACTAGATCCAGCATGTTACTGTACTTGAATTACAAAACCCGTTGACCTGGAATCCACCATTTATTTACCCTTTTCAGTGAATGCCCTACAATGTGAACATTTTGCAGATGGGCACAATGAAGCAGAATTTGGGATGTCATGGTGTGCATCATTTGGAACAGACTTCTATAATGCTTACTTTGAGGTGCTATATCCGAACACTCACCCTGCACTAATACAGAGGCTTTATTCCTGCACTTATTTATTGCTGTTTGTTTGCAGGTGATGCCAAAGCAACAAGGGTTTGAGCAGAGGATGCCATTGTACAAACTGTACCACTACCTGAATCACTACAACTTGTTTGGATCTGGATACAGATCTTCTTGTATGTCGATAATTAAAGACTACTTGTGAATGGCAGTACGACCTGTAAATTATAAAAAAAACGGTTGGCAGCTACTTTTGCAAATGTAGATATCTGATACCTAGCAAAAATAAATAAAAAAGCACTTGTTTCCCAGACAATTTCCTATGGTTATGTGTTGTGGGGAATTTCCTATGTTACGTGGTATGAATGTGAAAACAAATCTTCTAGAGACGGTGATAGTGACTACTGCTCTTATTTATCAAACAGCCAGCTGCCAAGAGATCTTTGTGTTTGTACAATAGTTGTTTAGATGTTATTTCAACATGGAAACAATAAAGAACTCTCGTATGTTCACAACATCTTTCTATACCTTCTTTTAGTCCTTGCTTAGCTCTTGTCACGAGTTTCCAAAAAATGACTAACCAATAACCATTCTTTTTTCTTAGTACAATGGATTTATCTATCCGAATTTAAGCGACGCGCCAGAATAATGTTAGGATATATTGGGAGAAGATCAAACTGCAATTTAAGAGTAATGTTGGGATATTTTGGGAATAGATCAAATTGCAAGGTTCTTGTTCTTTTCTTTTCTTCCGTTATTCTCAATACACATTTGTCCAAGTTTAAACCATTGAGGTGTCATCAATTTCATTTTTGTGCACTATTGAATTTGCTTTGTGACAATGCATCATAATTTCTAGGTCTCTCATTCCAAGGGAGTCCATGTTGGAGGTTGAATAAATAAGTGTGCTTATTTAGTGAACAATCTAATAATGACAACGTTTTGTTGAATGTTATGAATGTCGGGCTACTTATGAATGGGATCATATGATTTTATCTGCTTGCCTGCCTCGCATTTTTGTATTTACATAGTTGAAGCTAAAAAATGTGGTGTAGGTAAAGCTCCCAAAATAAAGAACATATTAGTGGTTGGTTGAAGTGCACGGTCAAGTTAAGAAAAAACTTTGTTTTTTTGCCCATTTTTAATGAATGTCAATAGTTAAGAAGCTAGTTACCATAAAGTTGAGAATAAAATAAACTTGCTTTTTGGTAAGTATATGAATGCTTACTGGCTTGTGTGGCATTGGTATTGGTTTGGACGATCGTCATTATACCTATTAAATAATCATCAACATGTGTTGCTTAAAGCAATCCTCACCAGATCTGTGTTATTTTTCTAGCACAATGCTCTACCATTGCATGATGGCCAGTATCTAAACGGTATTGCATTCAATTGCACATGTAACTATATCATTGTGTTGTAATTACTTATACATATTCAACCATCATGGTTAGACCCACCAAGTGTCTTTCTCAAATTGGCCTCACTTGATCTGGACAATGCTCTACCTTCTTTTTCCACATGATATTATCATGGCTATATTATGCATAGTAATATCATTTCTTTAGGTCGTGGTTATATCATTACAAATGGTTTGTTTAAGCCTTCCACTATTCCATTGGCAAATCATGTCCTTATGTACATCAAAATGTAGCGGGGCTGATGATATGTTTCGAACATTGTAGTATGAATTACTGAAGATTCTACACTTTAAGCTCATTTTAATGTTCATGAATTGTCAAGAATCTACCCTTTAAGCTCATATAGTATTGATTAATTGATGATAATCATTCAGTAGGAAGCCTAAAACTAAAGTGAAGCCTAGATGCACTCATGAAAAAATGAGCTGTGTTGTATGGGGGGATGGAAGCTGGGAAGTTGATTCCAGGGAGTCCTGCGACCGACAGGAGCCGGGAGCGGGTCCTGGAACCAGCGACCCAGCTTCAACCCCCACAACATGGCAACTGGGGAGGAGGGATTTGGCGGCTGATTATCTATTGATGACCTGCTGAGCAGAATTGGAGAGCCGTTTTCCATTCCGGAGACGGAATGAGCTCCATAGTTGCCATGTTGTAAACATGTAATGCCGTAAGTGTGGCACCCTTACTTTCCTAAAGAGGGCCACAACTTTTATGAGTTAGAAGAACATGTTCCATTCTCAAGAGCATCACTAAAACCTAGTGCAAATTTGATTCTAAAATCACTTCAATTCAACAACAATTGAGCAACAGTCGTGAGTCTATGACAATAAAGGGGTGCTCATTTTGAACAACATTCATAAGTTCATGACCAAACCATAGTTGTAAAAACGAAAATTGAAAGCCAAGGGCAACATTTTTGCTCCTTTTAAAACCCAAAGCAAACCCTCCTTGTTTACATTACAAATGTCACTCAATCCTTTTTAAAATTGGAAAAAATATGCATGACATCTGTTATTAATGGTAGATAATGGGTCCCTTTATAGTCGTTGCTTTCCCATCACCCTGACTCGACTTCAAAAAATAAAACTTAAAATCTTCTCAAGGTTGTGGTGAGGTCTACCTTGAGGCCAAATTTACTCCATTCCCATGGATCTTAAACCTCATCCTTTGTCATCCTCTGTTCTTGGTATGTAGTGGAAAATCAGACCTACAAGAAGACAAAGGAAAGCTACAAGAGGACAAACAGAGCTACACAAGAAGACAAAGAGAGGTGTACACTGCTGCTGGGGCGTCCAAAAATAGAAGGAGAATACTTCAAAATCAGGTTCAAAACCTGAGTCCTCCAGATTATGCCAGACATTTTTTTCTAACCTCCAGAAAACTTGGAGGTTTTACGCCCATGGGAAACGACCCTCAAATTTTGAGGTCAAATATCAGCATGGGACACGCGGGATCTGAGAATTTTTGAAGTCGGGTCTGCTTTATGGGAACATACCCTACGAGCTTATAATGGGAGCATTGGTTTCCCCAAAGCCAAAGGGCTTGTTACATTGCAAATGTTAGTCAGTATTTCCCTACTAAATATTCGATTGGAAAAAAAATATACGGCATGATGACGTCTGTTATTAACGGCAGATACCGGGTCCCTGTATAGCCGTTGCCCGAGACAAAGCAGGGTCCTCAAAGCGTAGCATTTGGATATTCCCTGCCGGACTTGCTCTTACTAAAACATAAAGCCCAGGTAAATATCTATCGTGACGGAAGCCAAGCTTGAAGCTTCCATGTTTTCTTTTGTTTTTCTCCCTTTTTCCTGCACAGTACAATCTATGGAAGATTCCTCGACGAGACTGCACATGTTCCTAATGAAGAACAAAACGTTCTTTTTAATATAAAATCGCTTGCATAATTGCGAGATTTATGCCGGCTGGAAATTGGGGATCATCTGATGAAGGAAAACGATAAAGAAAGCCAAACATGATAAGGTGGCCCTGACAGCGAAATATTAGCATTGAAAGGTAAGCACTCTTTCTATAAAAAAATACCTTGCTCCATTAAAACCGTAGGTTCACCTCTTTGAACCAGTTCTTTTATTTTAACATGTACATGTATCAATCATTCTCTAGGAATACAAGCTTCTTATATTGGGCTGTGAGTGCCCATCAAGGAAAAGTCCTTTGTAACGGTAAGCTCTTCCCACCACAAACAGGCAAAACTCTGCTGTTGTGAGAATCACAGCAATGTACAACTGTAACCAATATTTAGCACATGTATAGATCCTTGAGATTGGCAGCTTCCTGTTAATCTCGTGTGTTCATCTCATCGATCCTTGGTACGAGATGTTGATCCTGTGTTATCTTGCATTTCATACATTCCTACTTCTGACCATGTCAAGAGATTTGTTTGACCCTCGCTATTATCCTGTCCTCCACTATCATATCCAGAATGCGCGTCCAATTCTGGTAAATTTGCATTTTTATACAAACCTTCTAAAAAACTTGTAAGATTGCCATTCTCTGGTGCAATCCAGGTCAGTAAGCACTCATTGTTGTTTGGTCCATTATCCTGTTCTGTATCTCGTTGTTCTTCCCTGGATCTAATGTTGATGTCTTGTAGATCATACAGGTTGTCTATTAAATGGGCTAGAGAGTTTCTATCAGGTTCATTCCATGTTAACACAGGTTCACTAACAGCTAAATCCTCTGACCTGTTCTCACCAACTATTTGCAACCTAGTATCTGTATTCTGTTCTTCATAACTATCATCGTCGTCATATATAGCATTATGTGGGGAACTCCCATAGCACACTAGAGCACGGCTGTTATCCACCTGCGTCTCATTGTCTTCGCATGAGTTTCTATTTGATGGATGTTGGCATTGGCGATGGCTGCTCTCATTTGATTGCACAGCAGCACTATTTGCTTCTGCAAGACGTCTCTCTGCCATTGCGGCAATCGTGCCAGCAAGGCCACCTGTTACAGAACATCTTCCATCTTGCATGATTCCAGTGTTAAGGCAAGGGACCATTTCTTTTTCATATGTGTTGATGTCATGTGATGTTTGCCTCGTGGAAATATTATGGGAATTATGCAGGATTTGATTGGCAGAACATTCTGTCGCCAAATTATTTCCAATTTGCTTTGGCATTCCCTGATCCTGCAGCAATGAAATACAGCCATTACTCTAGACAGAACTTTCCACAAGTATGTATCTGAAGGAATTGTTATCTGCCATAAACTACCTGGAGAGAGAGGCATATTGCCTCCATAACCATGATTTCTTCTAAATCCAAACCAAACTCCTCCGATCTGCAAAAGGAAGTAATGGACACATAACATTAACTCATTGTGTCTTCTTAGTTTATGCTACACTGATGTAAGAAAATACAAGTCCATATACCTGTTATAACGAGAATATGGCGAACCAGAGCTCAATGGCATTGTATTTGAAACAAGTGGACCCAAAGCATTGCTTGCTCTTAGGTAATTTCTTTGCAAAGAGAGGGTGTTTGAAGCTGGAAGAATATTTGGTCGAAATGTATCATTGCCACGGCGAGCATATGATGCTCCATTAACATGTGGTCTTAAACCAGAATCAGCACTGATTGGTGGCATGGTAAAAATATTTGTATGGGGATACCCGATGACAGGTCTGGCAGCACCACTCCATATGTTCCTACTAGGGAGGCTTCCTTCTATCTCTGTCTGGCTAGGTACAGTAGACAATGGAGTAGATTCTTGATCGAGGGAAGCAGAAAATCTACCACTGTTTCTTGCGGCTACACGTTCCTCCTGTTTCTGTTCACACTCTTCTAATATTTGCTTCTGCTGCATTCTTATTTTTGCCTCTATCACCTTCTGTTCTTCCTACAAAACATGTCAAATTAGTAGTAAGGTTCAGTACATCTGTTCTTCCTATGAGACATTTTAACTTAGGAGTAAGATTAAGTAAAGCCTCAGTCAAGATGAACGGAAAACTTACTGCTTGCTCAACACCTTTCTCCTCTATTGATCTGGCGCCTCTATACTCAACAGTGTAATTTGATGTTTTGCAAAAAGGACATCTTCCATGTTAAAGGTTCACTTGGAAAGAAACAATTCATCCTTATTCTATATGAATGAAACAGTACGTAGTTTAAAACACATATAAAGAGGATACTGTGGAGGTTGTAAGAGTTCTGGTGACTTCATCTGCAAGAAACACTCTGCACAGGAATTGAAAAACTTTCATTGAAGAAACCCCAGGTTCTGCAAGCTAAAAATTTGGAATTACCAGTACATATCCCTTTTGTACAGCACTTTGACCGATTCAGGCTCGGATAGTTCTGTATAAGATATCGAGTGAATATGTTTAGTTCTGGTAAAACTTATGCTTAATCTTCTGTAGCATAAACTTGGCTTACTAGTTACAATTTATCAGCCCTAAGGAGACGGCTTATGTAACCTCTACGCATTACACAAATCTTACCAGGAAACAGATAGGACATTCATCCAAATCTGCTGCCGGCTCTTCCGCTCCAGGATAGCAAGGTGCAAGCTTGGACTCCCGAATAAGACGCCTTAGTTTTTTCTGATCTACATCTTTGCATTGGTATAATCCCTGTGGACGAGTGAACCTGTCCTCAATTGAACTCCGTCGCTTGCCTATCTTGTTTCCCATTCTGCCACTATTCTCCGGCGATCAGACCTGCATTACTCTGTTAAGGTCGAATTCCTTTTCTTTAATTGACTGGCGCTTCATGTGTCGAATGCAGCTACATTTTGTCAGACAGACAAATAGTCACCGTTCTTATTCCAAAAGAAATGGATCACATCAAAGGCAAAATTGAGCTATTCAACAAGTCCCCTGAACAGGATGTAAATTCAGGAACTCAAATGCCAAGTTCTTCGATAATGCCATGAAGAAAAATGTTCTGATTCTGATTCACAAGAAATTTCGACTTAGATTTTTAACAATGTCCTATAAGACAAAAGTACAACAGATTCTAAACGGAAAAGAAGACAATGCACATTATTTGGAGCTCTAGAAACAGAGAAAACGAGAAATTAAAGAGCCAAAGAGGCCAAGATGATACTCTGATGCGTGTAATAAATGATGAATAGCTCGATCAACGGCTTTTTTTGCAGAAATTAACAATATGAACCGATCCAACGTGAAAAATGCAGCGCCCGGAGCTTGATTTTGTTAGGAATAGAAGAACCACGCAAATCTGAAGCCTACCAAATGCAGCTTACTCGTTGTATCCCGTGGGCAAAATCAGAGCTCTGTCACTTCAACGAACTGGATTTGGCCAACGAGCGCTTCAACTCCCTTAACTAGATCTAAGCCGTCAAATCTGCCTTGCATTTAAAGAGTCTACTACATGCCGAAGCTGAATCGTAACCGATCCTACCTCGTGCCAATACTGACGTATTGGACGGTCTAGATGGTATTTCGGGGGAGTTGAGATGATCTGGATCGTTGGAAACGTTAGTGCAGATTTGCTGGTTTCTTACTTTTACGGCAGCAGTAAACTGTTCATGTAAAAGGTGAAAACTAAAAGAAAGTGACGGCATAAAAATAGTAAATTTGGCTTTTACGCTTGAGTCGTGGAATCAACGGTCTCCGTGCAAATCGGATCTCTGACTTCAAATCCGAGCCCTTGGAAACACATAGCATGACGCCACGTAAGCGCATGCTCTAACACGATGGCATTATCATTAATACACGATGATGAGGTGGCAGGTTGTCATTGGGTGTACTTTTGTTCCCTATACTTTTTCTTTTGCACTTTCTCTTTTGCAACCTCTTTTTGACCTCATTGGAGCTTAACAATGCTTGTTTACATTTATTTAACCTATCCATGCTTCTAACACAAGCATGGTTTAGATCTTAAGCAAAACATTTTTCACTGCGGCATGGCCGCCATAAACTAAGGATCCTGATTTTTTGGGAAAAGAATTGTCCTGAACTTCATATTGTTTCTATTCACAACAAACAGCCTAACCTTACAATCACTTTCAATGTGCCAACGAAATGTCAGTCTTAATCATTCTCGACAAAAATGCATTATTGTGTGTAAATACTATATCTTCCAACATTCAAACATGAACCCAGCTGCATTGCTTTATTAAGAAATAGGAAGAATTTGTTTATGGTCGCCATTTATTTCAACATTTCATGCATATAATGTGTATTAGTGGTCATAACTATGTCATGGCGTTGTGAAGCAATTCTAGTTTAATTTTCACATGGAGTCATGTGAGGATGATAAAATAATAAGAGGTCTTCATGAGTTAGTTGCTTCTTGATATATAACTTGGATTTGATGAACAAAGGTATGTTTATTTTTAAGTTTTAGATATTGTTTGTGCGTGCGTGCGTGCGCGTGCGTGTGCGCGTGTGTGTGTGTGTGTTTTCAAGGATGCAAAACCTTATTATTCAGAAAAATTTTCGTACATTTGTCCACTAGAGCAGAAGCATCCACCACCTTGCAAGACACAACGTTCGTCATGAGTGAGAAAGAATATGAAGATAATGCTATATGCCTTCACGATGCATTGTTTAAATTCAATAAGGATGTCTCTTACGCTGGAATATGAAGAGATTTCTTGTTTTTGAAATAGACCAATATTTTCTGAAGAAGTGCATTTTAACATAGCATAAAGGCTACACTGCCAACTTTGGGGACAAGAATGCGAGCCTGAGAAAGTTGAGAAATTGCAGTGAGCTAACCAATCAAGTAGGATGACATATGAACTATTCAACAAACAAATGAAGAAAGAAAGTGAGAAAAACTCATTGGAAATTGAAGTTCATCAAGCTATAAGGATGAGCAAATGTACTAGTTCAAAAGCATACATTTAATATTCTAAATGATATAACGGGAGATTATTAAATGACCTATTAATAATGAAAGCATATCTACCCCAGTTGAAGAACTGATAGAATGCCCAGTTCTTCAACTGGAGTAGATATGCTTTTAGTTACTAAAATATGTTCCCATATCTAGCATAATAATAGGGAATTTCTTTTTGCTTTTTTTGTACGTTTTTTGGGTTGCCCGAAGGGCAAACCCTATGCGACATTGTGTAAAAAATATTCTATGAATATATGAAATTAACGAAGTAGATGGAGTTGAAGGGAACGAGAGGAATATATGCGAAATAGAAGGCGACAGATAGTCCAGAAAAAAAAAAAAGATCCCAAATTCAAGTTTTCTTGCCTAAATGGGCTCGAAGGAATATCCGACGGAACTAGGAGATTGCACGAAAAGAAGAGATGATGACAGAATGATCAAATTGTAATTTGAAAACTTCATTTACTGTTTGGGCACCGGATTTCTTAAGATTTGAAGAGGGATTGGATTTTATTTGATTTCATCCATTGGCCCCTTCTCGTGTGTTCAAGGCAACAAGAAAAATTAAAGGGGAAAGATGAAGTGGAAAGGAAATTAAAGGGGAGTTCCGATTGTTAAATTTGTTCCAGAATAATTCAAAAAGTCAGCCTGATTTATTGCTGTAAAGCGCCCAAGGAGGAAAAACAAAATGGGTTTTCTGATGCATTAAGTTACCCTCTGGCTGCATGCAAACGTCGACCTCTGAGGCAAAAGAGGCTTATTCACAGTACAGAGTTCTCGAATTGCTCAAGATTTAAGGGATTGTTTTCCAGGCACAGGGTTTTGAATCAAAATTGCAAGTTTTGCCCTCATTCCATACGGACAACCCAACATGCGAAGGCACCTTGTTAATATGGTTTTGCTACATATTCTAAACGAGGTGCACCACCCTGGACTACCACAGTCGTAGGATTCATCGATCCTACGACCCAGATCGTATGTTGTGACATTTTGAAATATGAAATACGATTTTGCCTAAGATTTTGAGCGAATATCGAACCTCTATACGACTTTGCCTAAGATTTTAGAATATGAAGTACGGGGGGCTCGAACCTCTACCAAAATAACTCAATGTCCTAATAAGACTATTTTAACCAATATAACTAGTAAGCTAATGTGATTATTTTTTATCTTGAATCTATGTTTTTATTTATAACAACCCATTCAATTGTTTTAGGGATATATGGACTATGGTTTCAGGAATTGTTATTTTTTACATCCATATCAAATCCCCCTGGAACCCCCTGTTATTTTGCTACATATTCTAAATGAGGTGCACCCTGGACTGGGTAAAAGCATGAAAGGGTGTTCGTACATCGTACTGAATTGAAGGACGAATTCGTGCTTTTTCGGGCTACATTTTGGGTGTACAGCGTGATACTCCGATTTGTCTTTTTGTGGCAGGTCCGCAATGATTGCGAGAACATCCCCTGACAACCCACCGCCGGAATTCTTGGCGCACCAAATCGAACTCAGTTTGAATGAATCCGTCCCTCCCTTTTCAAAATTTTCCCCTTCCCAGAACGTTAACCAAACAAGAATCCCGCAAGAAAGATGGAGAATTTCACAAAAAATCTACAAGGAATTCCAATCAATTTCATTTTTGCAGATGGAGGGCGAGAACTCCATTGCAATTGCTGGTTCTAAACGCAGGTATTCCGATATTGGGCTGTGTTACGCCACAAAACAAATAAAGCAGCGTGTTGATAGGTCGATGGATTGCATTCTCAGCTGTTTGCAACCGCTTCGTCCAGATCAAAGAGTAGTCTTTAGTGCTCATTTGTTGCAGGATGACAGGCTTTTTTCTTTTTTCGAACCTGTGATTGGAAATCCTTCTGAAGTTATTGTTATGAAATCAACGATCGAGAACTTGAAAGATGGGCTTCAAGACGTAAAGTCTGCTAATAGCAAAGACAAGTTGGCTGCAAAACATTCGCTGTTATCAATGATTGTTGGAAAAAAAGGCGATATAAACAAAGACCGTTTCTTCAAAATTACTAAAGATACAACCAAGAAATTTATTCAAAGCTACAACAAGAAGGAAGATAATGTCATTTAGTGGAGCAAACATGTGGGCTTTGGCAGGGAGAAGGCCAAGATCGAATAAAATCGATGACTCAATCAAGCATCAGGTTCATGAATTTTGGCTTGATAATACCGAAGTTTCATCGAAGGTTAGAGATGTCATGAAGAGAAGAACACAAGCCATACAATACCTTGACATCTCGCAGGTTTGTTCTTGCAATTGAATCAATTCTCAATGGAATCTGCAATTGAATCGATTCTCATTGGAATCTTATATTTTCTTCTCAATTCTTTCATGATCTTCTTGTGTACATTGCAGTACAGTTTTCCAGTGACCTCTTAATGAATGCATATGGTTGTCATGACATGTATTGCATCACAATGTCTGTTACATTGTTTACATGGTAGCAGAAATCTTGCAGTGATGTGCCATTAGCTACTTTTTAGATGTGAATCCATTTATAGTTACATGTACATGCACCTGCATTTAACATGTACCTGCCTATTAGATTTACATCCCTTTATACTATAAATGTACTTTCAGGTAATGAAGCCAAGAAGCTATAAGATATGTACATTCCATGTACAGTTATGTACATGCACACTATATGTACATCTCCAAAATCCGTTAAATGTACATCAGATGTACAAATGTACTACAAATATACAAATGTACTGATTAGTACTTTGGATGCATCTGCTTGCTTATAACAAATTGCTAACATGGTCTAATACTTGTGTTGTTGCAGTCTGAGCTTTATCATCAGTTTATCTATCAGAATCCTGACACCAAGATTCGCCTTCGACAGTTTGAGTATCTGAAACCTGAGTGCATAAGGAAATTGAAAGAGAGGAACACATGTTGTTGTGTCAAACATGAACAGGCAGATCTGTACAGAAAGGCCTTCAATGATATGAGAAGGTCTCTACAAGTTAATTGCACTTGCTGCTGCAGTGTTTGTGCATCCCAGGAAAATAATGGAGTGTGTCAAGCAAATAAGAAGACTTTTGATAATGTCAGCATCTTGTGGAAGTCAACAGTTTGTGAGAAATATGTGACAGATAAATGACATAAATTAAAATGTATCAAGGGTGAATGTGAGGAATGTGGAGTGAAGAAGATAAACATTTGTCCAAAAGAGGAAGATGGAACATTCATGCAGGATGTCAATTGGAAGTATATGCTTATGTCAATGAGTCTTCCAAGAAAGGTACATCAGAAGGCTTAGATTAGTTGCACAACATGACAAGGCATCTGTCTTGTTAAAGAACATGAAAAATCAGCTTGCTAAGTTTACAGATCATAACTTTACTGCACACTGGCAGAGCAAACAGTTCAAAAGATGTATTGAGAAACTCCCTAATAAGAGTATGTTGTCTGTTGTTGACTTTGCAGAGAACTACACGTTGAAGCCAGGGACAGAAGTGCAATTTGAGCACTGGAATCCTGATCAAATTATGATTTTGGTCCATATTTTAATGATGAAAAACGAAGGCAAGCTTAAAAAAACAGTGCATTTCTTTGTTTCAGATGACAGGAAACATGACACTCATTTTGTACAGCATGCTTTTAAATTACATTTGGCGTGGCTTAAGAATAATGGAGGCAGTGACATAAACCTTCATTATGTGCACACTTACCCCAATTTTTGGTCCACAGTTATTTTTTAGTTGTACGAAAGTGTTGTTTTATGCCAAAAACAACACCAAAATGGCCCCAAAAGTCCACGTGGCCCCTTTATCCGGATTTGCACAAAGAGACAGTGGTTTTTTGGCAAAAATTTTCCACGGTGGTCTTTTGGCAGAAAAATCCACGCGTAGAAAAAATTGACATAGTTTTTGTGATTTTTTGTCAACGTGTCCTTTTTTTCACTGTTGTTTTTATCAGTTTTTTCTACGTGTGGTTCTTTTTTTGTCACTGTTGTTTTTTTGAGAAGTCATGCGTTGTTTTTTTGAAAAGTACATGCATAGATTTACGTATTACTACACATGAAGAAGTAAAAAAGACATATCTTTTTTTCTTTTTCTATACGTTTTGTTTTTTTCCATTGTTTTCTTAGAGAAAGATACATAGTTTTTAAAGAAATCCACATGTAGCATCTAAAAATAATTGCTATTTTTAAACATTGTTTTCCTCAATATTATATGTAGCTATTAAAAAGTAGACACGTTATTTTTTAAATTAGTTGTTTCCAAGTGTTGTTTTTGCAAGAAAATTAAAATAAAATATCCGTGGACTTTTTTTAAGTTTACAAAAACAACATGTCTGGTTCCACGTGGACATCTTTTTAAGCAATCAAACTTTGACACGTGGCACTCATTCTTTATACATGGATATCTTTTTAACTAATCAAACCTTGACACGTGGCACCAATTCTTTAAAAAAAAAGCACAGCTATTCCTAGTGATAATTTCAATCTGCAAAATATAAAGCACCGCAACATTTGAATATAAACACAAACAAAATGAATACAAATGAATACAGCCTTTTAAGAAAGGCTTTAAGAATCAAACCCAAAAATTAAGACAAATATTATTAGATTGCAATCTAAATTTTAACATTACATTGAGATTAATGGTTAAAGGTTACGCTGAAGGATCAAAACATGAGATGATTAATATAATTTGAAAACACTGTTACTCATATAACAGGTAATTTGAAAACACTGTTACTCATATAAACGGTATTGACTCGGTACTAGCATAGTTTGACCGTGCCAATGGCAATCGTAACATCCTAAAACATAAAATGTCTAAAGCATACAAATGTCTGCGATGAAGGATTTGTCTTTTTAGCAAAAATAATTTGCTTACGCGCGGTGTTGCCTTCAAAGAATAGTGTGTTTATTTTAGCTCCAACACCATATCCGCCACAAGTTTGAAAGAAACCCCTTTTCTTGAAGTAATCCCCGCCCTATTGAAGACATCCGTGGTAAAGACATGCGGATCAAAACAAACAATTTAGAAAAAGGATTTTAGAAAAAGCTAAGCAATGAAAACAAACAATTTGGACTTACCCGATTTGGACAAGTCTCAAAGGTCGCCGATCTAATCCGGAACACAAGTTCCCCGATTTGCCCGGGAACAACATGGTAGCCGGGGAATCGCTAGATTCTCGCATGTACAAATGATGCCGATGATATTGAATGGGACAGCCTTCATCCGAAAGCTGATCGGCCGCTCCTCTTCCAAAATTTTAGGTACGTAAAGGACGCAGGTCTATTAAGCTATGCTGGGAAGCAGAAATCGGCAACCAAATAGAGACCAGCAACACTGACCCTAACCTTTTCTTAAATCCGTGCAGATCTAGCCACCATAGTCGAGGAATAAGATCTGCTATACTGGCCTCTCCCAGCAATTTAAAATTTTCAGCAAGCGAGGGCACTAATTTGGAGCCTTGGATAGCTCTCCTGATCAACTGAGAAAAGTTGATTTCTTTGATGATCCGAATCCGAGGCAGGGCGGCATCACCTGTAGGGAGGCTGTGAAGCAGGGAAGCGCCATAGCCGCGGAAGCGTGGCGGCATCACCGTAGGGAAGACCGTGGAAGGGGGCGCCATAGCCCGCGGAAGCGTATGCATCGGCTATAGGAAGGCCATGAAACAGGGGGGGCGCCATAGCCGTGAAGCAAGGCGGGCAGCTCTCCCCTTTCTCTGATTGGGACGCATAGAGTAGGAAAGCGGGAAAGTAGCAGACCAATAGGAGCAAAGTACCCGGATCACCATCCGGGCCGTTTATATTTGCTAAATATGGACTGTTCTTCTTAACCTTTGATGGCATTTTTTCATCCATATAATTTATCTTCAATTTTAAACTTATGATAAATGTTCCACTCCTTTTGGGGGGGATTTTTCCTTATGGGTTCTGCTGGGGATTTGGAAAAATCTCCCAGCAAATATATTTCTACAAAGCAAAACATTCCCTGTAGGATCTCACAGTCATTAGCTCAAATTTAAGTGCATTAACTCAAATTTAAGAATCTATAGGCAATGCTGAAGTCATGGGTGAAAAGCTTTTGAAAAAAAGTATAGATGGAAATTTGCCAGAGTTCATTGCACCAAATGTATGTCCAACTCGTTTGTCCGTATTGAATACTTTGAATTGTACCTCGTGTATTTTAATTTTTTAACTGCAGAAACAGAAAAACAACATAAGACATACCGATGGGATTATTTTAGAAAAATTACTAGATAAGATTATTTATTTATGGACTTCTTTGCATTCTTTAACAGACAATTGAGGATCTACATAAGGTTGGATGCTCATTGGTAGAAGAACAAAGAATCGTCATGAAAATGCGCATTTCAGATGAATACATGAAGAAGCAAGTTGGGCCTGGTGGTGCTTTATCCCCTCGAATGTAGTAAGGTTCCAAGTTTGAACTCCGGCCAAATGAAAGCGTAATCTTGTTATACAAACAAAATGGCAGAATTTTGACCCAATAGCCACCTAGGCACCAACGAATTTTGACGCATGCCACCTAGGCACCAACATGCCAAGGTGGCTCAAACATGCCAAGGTGGCTCAAACATGCCACGTGGGCTCCAACATGCCACCTAGGCTCTAGCATGCCAAGGTTGCTCAAACATGCCACGTGGCTCCTAACATGCCACCTAGGCTCCAACATGCCAAGGTGGCTCAGACATGCCACTTGGCTCAAACATGCCAAGGTGGCTCAAACATGCCACCTAGGCTCAAACATGCCAAAGGGGCTCAAACATACCACTAAGATGGCTTCAACATGCCAAGGTGGCTCAAGCATGCCACGCAGGCATTAACATGCCAAGGTGGTGCAAACATGCCACGTGGGCTCCAACATGCCACCTAGGCTCAAACATGCCATGCAGGCTCCAACATGCCATGTGGGCTCCAACATGCCACCTAAGCTCCAACATGCCAAGGTGGCTCAAGCATGCTGCGTGGGCTCCCAACATGCCACCTAGGCTCCAACATGCCAAGGTGGCTCAAACATGCCACTCGGCTCAAGCATGGCAAGGTGGCTCAAACATGCCATGCGGGCTCCAACATGCCACCTAGGCTCCAATATGCCAAGGTGATGCCACCTAGGCTCAAACATGCCAAGGTGGCTCGAACATGTCAAGATGGCTCCAACATGCCACCTTGTCATGTTGGAGCCTAGGTGGCATGTTTGAGCCACCTTGGCATGTTTGAGCCTAGGTGGCCTGATTAATGCCCACGTGGCATGTTGCCCCTAGGAGGCATGTTGGAGCCTAGGTGGCGTGTTTGAGCCATCTTGGCATGTTTGAGCCAACTTGGCATGATTAAACCACCTTGGCATGTTACAGCTTGCGTGGCATGTTTGAGCCACCTTATCATGTTTGAGCCTAGGTGGCATGTGTGAGCCACCTTGGCATGTTGGAGCCTAGGTGGCATGTTGGAGTTCACGTGGCATGTTTGAGCCACCTTGGCATGTTTGAGCCTAGGTGGCATGTTGGAATTTAGGTAGCGTTATGGAGGTCGAGTTTATTCAGTTGCACTTGAGACATGGTCGAGAAGCCGCGATTGAAAACAAGAAGCAATAGAAACCGACGAAATGGGGTTTGGATTTACCGAGGGTGCTTTCCTACCGGTGCTCCTCGAGGGGCAAATGCCAATGCCTCCCTTCCTGAACCCGGTTTCCCTATCCCAACCGTTGAATTCTCCATTCAAGTAACTTGCTTGGCGGTGTTCAAAAAAATTCAAGATCTGTCAGGAGAACATATCGGACCCAAAAAGTGTCCCGCGGTCGGCCAGGTGTAGAAACCCAAGTGTTTTGTCGTTCGGGCAATACAAAGGCTCCGGAATGGAGATTTGACTTCGCCATGTCATCCGAAACAGCGAAATTACCCTAGGGACCAAGTTACACGGTCATTTTTTGCAGCAAAAGAAACACGAACCCTCTACATGGCAGTATTCTGCACCCTCCGCTAAGGCCAATTCACTATGAACGTGTTGGACAGGAGCTACTTTGGCGCTTCCTGGAGCAGGGGTGGTCTTCTGCCCACGAAACTTGGTCTCTAGGGTAATGTCGATGTTTCGAGTCCGTTGGCAGAGTCAGATCACAGTTCCGGGGTGGGAGAGTTGCCCGTCTGTGGCCAGGGACCTTCCAGAGAGGACCTTTGGGTCGAACTGCTTCTGGAAGGTTTTAGGGCTCCGTCTTCTGGCGTCAATGCCCTCCCACTACCTCATGACATTGTGCAAGATTCTGGTCCAATCTGGCTAGGGTATGGCCTTGAAAACGCAAACCCTGTGCCTTGCCAGGTTATTGTAGGGTTTACATTGTGGAGGCCAAAACATGGTCAGTTGCACTTGGGACCTGGTATACCTCTTTCGAACATGATGCGGAGCCATGGCAACTGAAATAACAGACTTTGGATCTATTGGCGATCCCGAACCATTCCAAAAAAATTTGCTACTACAAAATGTGTTCTTGACTTCTAATTGCGACACTGGGAGGAGGATAAATCCAAACCCCATTTCGTTGGGTTTCTATTGCTTCTTGTTTTCAATCGCTTCTTCGACCATGTCTCAAGTGCAACTGAATAAAACTCGACCTCCATAACGTAAACCCTACAATAACCTAGCAACGCACAGGGTTTACGTTTTGGATGCCAAAACGTGGTCGACTTCTTTGATAACTAGGTGGACCATTTCTAAACATGCATGGGGAGCCATGAGAACTAAAATAACAGAGATTCGATCTATTGGCGAACCCGAGTGATCCCAAAAAATTTTGCTCTTGCATAAGGCTCCTAGACTTTTAATTGCAAAACTAGGAGGAGATTAAATCCAAACCCCATTAGGGCGGTTTTCATCGCCTCGTGTTTTCAAACCATTTGCTGGACCATGTCCCAAGTGCAACGGACCAAAAAGCCCGACCTCCATAACGTAAACCCTACAATAACGGCAAGGCACAAGGGTTTACGCTTTTGAGGCCATACCCCTAGTCGATTGGACCAGGATCTTGCACAATGTCATGAGGTAGTGGGAGGGCGTTGACCCGTAAAACGGAGCCCTAAAACCTTCGAGCGATTCGACCCAAAGGTCCTCCGGAAGGTCCCCGCCACCTCCAGCAACTCTCCCACCCCGGGCGTGATCCGACTCTACCAACGGACTCGAAACATAGACATTACCACGGAGACCAAGTTTTGTGGGCGTAAGACCACCCCCGCTTCGAGTGAAGCCAAAGTGGCTCATGTCCAACACGTTAAGTAGTGAATTGGCCTTAGCGGAGGGTGCGTAATACCGCCATGTAGAGGGTTCGTGTTTCTTTTGTCGCAAAAAATGACCGTGTAACTTGGTCCCTAGGGTAATTTTATTTTTTTGGACGACATGGCGAAGTCAACTCTCCATTTGAGAGCCTTTATCTTGCCCGAACGACAAAACACTTGGGTTTCTACACCGGGCCGATTGCAGGACACTTTGGCGGTTTGATATGTTGGGGACGGATCTTGAATTTTTTAAACCTCGCCGAAGCAAGTTACTTGAAGCGTGGATTCAATCGGGCCGATAGGGAAACCGGGGTTCGGGGAAGGGAGGCATTGGCATTTGCCCTCCCGAGCCTCGGTAAATCCAAACCCCATTTCGTCGGGTTTCTATTGCTTCTTGTTTTCAACTGCAGACTTCTCGACCATGTCTCAAGTGCAGCCCCGAATAAAACTCGACCTCCATAACGTAAACCCTACAATAACCCGGCAAGGCACAGGGTTTACGTTTTGGAGGCCATACCCTGGATCTTGCACAATGTCATGAGGTAGTGGGAGGGCATTGACGCCAGAAGACGGAGCCCTAAAACCTTCCGAAGCGGTTCGATCCAAAGGTCCTCTTTGGAAGGTCCCCTGCCGCGGGACGGGCAACTCTCCCACCGGGCTGTGATCCGACCGCCAACGGACTCGAAACATCGACATTACCCCGGAGACCAAGTTTCGTGGGTAGAAGACCACCCCCGCCCGTGAAGCGCCAAAGTAGCTCATGTCCAACACGTTAGAAGTGAATTGGCCTTAGCGGAGGGTGCACATCGCCATGTAGAGGGTTCGTGTTTCTTTTTTTTGCAAAAATGACCGTGTAACTTGGTCCCTAGGTGTAATTTCGTTGTTTTGGACGACGCGGCTAAGTCAAATCTCCATTAGGGGCCTTTATCTTGCCTCAACGACAAAACACTTGGGTTTCACCGGCCGACCTTGCGGACACTTTGGCGGTTTGATATGTTCTCTGACAGATCTTGAATTTTTTGAACCCGCCGAAGCAAGTTACTTGAATGGAGAATTCAACGGTGGGATAGGGAAACCGTGTTTCGGGAAGGGAGGTATTGGCATTTGCTCTCCGGAGGAGCACCGTAGGAAAGCTCGCCCGGTAAATCCAAACCCCGTTTAAATTCGGTTTCTATTGCTTCTTGTTTTCAACTGCAGCTTCTCGACCATATCTCAAGTGCAACTGAATAAAACTCGACCTCCATAACGTAAACCCTACAATAACCTAGCAACGCACAGGGTTTACGTTTTGGAGGCCAAAACGTGGTCGACTTCTTTGATAACTAGGTGGACCATTTCTAAACATGCATGGAGAGCCATGAGAACTGAAATATGAGTTTCGATCTAGTCGCCAATGAAAGTGACCCCAAACAATTTTGCTCTTTGCATAAAAAGGCTCTACACTTTTAATTGCAAAACTAGGAGGAGAATAAATCCAAACCCCATTCTTGCAATTTCTATTGCCTCGTGTTTTCAAAAGCAGCTGCTCGACCATGCAACGGACCAAAGCCTGACCTCCATAACACAAACCCTACAATAACCTGGCAAGGCATAGGGTTTACGTGCCATATCCCAACTCGGAGTGCCTAGATGGCATGCTTGAGCCTAGGTGCCATGCCTGACCCACATTGGCATGTTGGAGAACTTGGCATGTTGGAGCGTATTTGGCTCTGATACCTTCGTGTCGGAAGCAAGGTTTTCCCAAGCAAGGTTTTCCCGAGTTTGTGTTTAGGTTTAAGGTGTTAGCTGTGGTATTTTGCTTGATGGCTCCAACAATTACATCTCTAATTCTTAGTGCAAATCGTCTAAGTGCAATAAGTTATCTTGTTTTTCAAAGAACCATTGGATTCTTAGTGCAAATCGTCTAAGTGCAATATTGTTTTTCAAAGAACCATTGCATTCTTAGAAAGAACCATTGGATAAGATAAATGAGATACAATTAAAACCATTGGATGACGTGGATAACTATTGGATCGTCTATAGCGAACCTTAGTACCAACTAGATGTAGGCATGGTTTAATGGTGTTCCACTAATGATATCCAAAATGGGGGGATAATGTTAGGATATTGCGTAGTCTTGCCATTTTATAATGCTTGGGGATTTGTTGCAATGGTCCTATTCCCCATAAACAATTACATCTCAAATTCTTAATGGTCTAAATTATACCAAGATGTAGGAACGGTTTAATGGTGTTCCACTAACGATATCCAAAATGGGGGAATAATGTTGGGATATTGCATGGTCTTGCCATTTTAATGCTTGGGGATTTGTTGCAATGGTCCTTTCCTCCATAAAGAAATACATCTCACAATTCTTAATGGTTTGTTATGCAAAAATGTAGGCGTGGTTTAATGGTCTTTCTCTAACAATATCCAAAATGTTAGGATATTGTTAGGATTTTGCGTGGTCCTATGACATTAATGCTTAGGGATTTGTTGCAGCAATCCTGCACGAATTCTTGATGGTTTTGTTATGCAAAAATAGGTGTTAAGTAATTGAAGTAGTTGAAGTAACTTGTCTTACATGGAATACTAGTATAAGGACATGTGATCGTGCACGTGCATCACATGTAGCAAATCAAGTACTCTGTCCTACCACTATAAAGACCCGTGATATGGAAGGATAGGACATGTAGAGAATCAAGTATTCTTTCCTACTTCTATAAAGACATGTGACAATAGAACTATTACACATGCGTAATTCATGTATTCTTTCCTACAATGCCTTAGCAAATAAAGTACTCTGTCCTACTACTATAAAGACATGTGACATGGAAGCATACGACATGTAGAGAATCAAGTATTCTTTCCTACTTCTATAAAGACATGTGACAATAGAAGTATTACACATGTCGTAATTCATGTATTCTTTCCTACAATGCCTTAACAAATAAAGTACTCTGTCCTACTACTATAAAGACATGTGAATGGAAGTATAGGATATGTAGAGAATCAAATATTCTTTCCTACATCTATAAAGACATGTGACAATAGAATTATTAGACATGTAGAAATTCAAGTATTCTTTCCTATAGTGGATTGTATTATAAAATGACATATCACAATAGAAGAAACTACAAAACAACAGTGGATGTTTTAGTCCACTGAAAAAAGAACACTATTATCGAACAAAACCATACCTCCACATGTAGGATTCTTTGAAAACAGGACATGTAGACCTACCAAAACTGATGTTTTCAACAGTGGACCAAAACCGGGGTGAGTGTGGTGTGGTCGGATGGTTGTGCATCTCAATTCAAGTCTTCAAGGGCATGGTATGGAATCTGCAGATACCATGTTGAAAACAAAATTCGAGTGATATGGAATTTCTTTGGATCTGGCCATGGGAAAGGCACACATGATGGAGAGGCTGGTATAGCCAGTTATGGCTTGAGAGCGAGCAAAGAAAACAAAATGGCATGCCAGTGACAGGTGCAACAACAGCTTCTGCAGTTTTAGAGACCAAGGAATCGAAGTGTGAAAGGATATTTTGGGAGGTTGAAAAAACTGATGTCGACAGGCAGCAAGCATTTAATTGCAAGACTTTTACATGGTACTAAGCAAATACATTCTGTCTCAACCATAAATCCAAATGACCCAACGAAGTTGCTTTGCAAACCATCTCGTGTTTCTGTGATGCTTGCATTATCTTCGATTGGCTAACATACAACATTGTGGCAAATAGTCCCTGAAAAGTTTGGAGCTCACAGATCATGTTGCCTCTCGTGGGGAAGCTGAAAATGATGTGGATGTATTGCACGCAGAAGACGAGCCCGGTTTAGATGACACTGTAGGAGTTTCTGATGTTTTTGTATCATTTGCAGCACCAGACAATGTAGAAGGTGTTCCATACTATGTTCTAGTATGTACAAGGGATAAACATGCATTGGAAGAAGATTCGGTTGATGACTATGGAAATGAGTACGCTACTGGTACTAGTGACATTGAAGGGCAGTATTATGAACTAATTCCAGGCTGCCACAACAAGTATAAACTGCTTCCTAGTAAGAATGTTTTGGTACCTGTTGAATCCATCATTAGGGTTAGAGTTCCATTCACAAAGTAACTCACAGGCTGAAGGGGGCAACCATAGCATTTCATTTGCCCGATGAAGTTCATGAGTCATTGCTATCACAACTTCCAACAATTGTAGATGTCATGGACTAACTCAAATCTGGAGATGTGAACATACATTTACATACATCAATGTACATCTCTCGTACATCAGCGTACATTTTTTAAATAACTTGTATATCCCAATTTGAACAGAATTGAATAAAGTTTATTGCATAAGCATTTAATATCATTTTATCAATCTGAAGATAAGACATGAACGTATTTTCATGGAAAAATGGTCTATATATTCATATTGTACAAATAAATACAACATATTTATACTACGGGTTCATGGTTCATGGTGTACTTTCAAAATGTCCTCAGAAGGCTTATATCTAATGACTATTGCATCATGCCTTCCTTTCTTCCAGTTGGCTGTAGAAATGCTCTCCAAAGCAGTAGTCCATGCTGTTTCAACTGCACGTGCCATTGGCAACCTACCCCATCCTATTCGTTCCTCATCCACTACAATTGGTTGCCCCCAGGGGTTATGCACCAAATGATTTGCTGCCAACAGAATTTTCATTTGATCTCGTTCTTCCTTATCTTCTATATTGTCAACCTTTTCCCACATTCCAGGAAGAGCGGTATGGCAGCGAGGACTAGTGCCTAACCCAACGTACTTGCAGCTTTCCGTGGTGGTTTGAGCATCCGGGCGCAACATAATTCTTTCCCTTAACAATTTAATAGTCTTTTGCACATTAGTCCCTTCATCTACAAAGCAAATTAAGATCACTTAAATATGTGTAGACACTGAAACTTATACCAAATATGAAAGAAGAGAAAAACTTGTACCAAAACAGAATACTCATATGCACTTTGAATAACAAAAAAACTGTCATATATTTGCATTTGAAAAATGTGTACATCAGTTAAAGTCTGTATCAACAATAGGCCATTCGAGAGGCCAATAACAGTTTGGCAATTTCTCCATTCCATGCTCCACGTACTGACTGAACTTAGAAAGCAAAGCAGCCAAGTTATTGCCATAATTAGCCAGCAAAATGCCTTCAACCTGCTCCAATATTCCATCTGCCACATTACTCATTAGGTGCTCTTTCACGTAACTTGTAGCATCTGCAGCAAGTTTTAAACCACTAAGCCAGGGAATGAGTTCCATAACAAGCAACCTGTCGCCCTGTAGAACTGGTGTCCAAGAGAAAGGACATATGAAGCTTCCTACAGGATTCAGAGTTGTCTTGTATCTTTCGTCATCGATTAAGACTGGAAGAGACCAACAATGCTCTTGACTGTAAATAAACTTCAGTTTTATGCCAAAGACATTGCAGATATGGTCCACAACTGGCTGCAGGTTCTTTGATGTGAGTGATGACCAAATGGCAACATCAAAATGCTCTCTAACAAATGCTAACAGTGATGCTAGCCCTGTTTCCTAAATCAAATTTCATTTCATCTTTTTGAATCTTCTGGTATCTTGAGTTAGCAGCTTCACTCTTGTGCACGCTCTTGCCCAACACAGAATTCAAGTCAAATATAATGAGCTTCCTGGTTGACTCAGATGATTCACCTGTATCAGCAACAAAACACCTGAGAGTACAGTAAAAGAAATATAATTACAGTGAATATATTACAGTGAAATGCATGTTATTACACAGTTAATGTTTGCACAGGTACAAGTGACATAAGAAAGTCATATTTCCATTAATTGTTGAATACAAAGAAAAATGAGCATGGCTCATAATAAACTGTAATTCATATGGCTAAGAGACTATCTACCCATGGTAGGAACAACACTTTGTATGTTCATCTCGCCTTCGACAATTAGAACCTCTATTAGATGATTTCTCCGTGACTTGGCCATAGGCATCAGTGAACCAGTTGGATGTCATCTGCATGGTTCACAAGTAATAGAAAATTGTATCAGCAAAGAATGCACAAGAAAATACTTTGTTCTACTTATAAAAATGGAGCTTAGCTATCTGTAATAGGTACAGAACTAGCATCTGCAGATGATGTTGATGCTGATGATGGAGCAGACCCTGATTTTGCAGCATCTGAAGCTTTCTCTGGAGCTTTTCCAATTACTAATATTTCAGTTGGTGCAGTTAATGATTTTGCAGCTCCTGATGGACCTAAGGATACAGTTTGATCAGTTGGTAACGTATCTGCAACTCCTGCTGCTCTAGCTCTCAAAACTGCCATCTTCTCTATTTCTTCAATTTCAGACTGCCATGTTCGAGCTTGCACTGTTGTGACAGGTTCTATTACTGGCAGAGACATCCTGGTTGGTGATTTGGAAGTGGAAGCTGGCGTCTGTTCATATTGAAGGTTTTCACGGTCATCACCATCTGTAAACAAAGTCGATGCAAATGGTTCAGCAATGTCAGCGGTGGAAGGTTGCATGGAAGTGGCCTTCTGGATATAAACATCCTCATCTAAAAAACAAAGAAATGGTGTAAATGTTAATACACATAAAAGCAAAACTCAATGTTAATAAACATGAAAACAGGACTTAAGTATGAGAAATATCAGGTACATTCTGGTACATCCTGTGACATGTACATTTCACGTACATCGAATGTATCAAATGTACGTAACTTTAAAGGCGGCCATTCAACCTACGTCTATTGTACATTTAATGTACATAATGTACATAGATGGACCCAAGCATGCAGATTGCAGAGAGAGAGAGAGAGAGAAAATATAGACCTATGCCCAAAAGATGCACATATATGTAACAAAGGTACATAAATATGAATCATCTACAGATGCACTGCAACCACAAGAACACATGCATCCAAAAAAGGAACGTGTACATCTACTTGCAGATGTAGACTCAATTAAATCCATGTATAACTAATACATAAAACAAATCATACATCTGCAGCCCAAGCTCAAAAACAGAAGCATCAATAAACAAGCAAGTATATGCCTATGTACCCTTGCAAACAGATGTACAATAAAAAAGATACATACAAGGAACAACAATGCACTACAAGACATACATGTAGAACTATGTAGATTACAGTAACAATTATGAATCAAGAGCAATCTAAAATTAATCATTTAGAGTAATGCATACCTTGCCAGCAGGGAAACCAAGCTGATTTTGAATGCCCTCATTCCAAATGCAGCCTTTTATGAAATTCTGTTTTTCATATATGAGATAAGACAAGCAAAAGAGGCAATAAGGATCTCTGCAAGGAGCCAGCATCACCGAACCAGATTTGCCAAAGCCTTGGCCACAACAGATACACGAATTGAATGAGATGAACTCTTGTACAGAAGTAGCTCCTACAGGATTTGGCCTAGGGTGCAGAGCAATAGGTCCTGCTCTCCCCATGAAATTCAAAATCTGGGAATGCCTTTGTTGAACAAGTTCCATGTAGCTAAGTTTCTCCTTTGCTTGTTGAATTGAAATTTCATATTTTTCAATGTCTCTAGTTGCTTCCTGCAAACCAATCTCCAGCTTAGAACAGTGCTGCTCCTTCTCTGTTCTACTCATAACCAAGTCTTCCAATTTGTATTTCAACACTCCATAGCTAACTTGATTTCCAGCAGGATCATTGGTCAATTTGTCAAATTCCAACTTCGTGTCTTTTGTTTTCAGGGAAATCTGCTACAAATCTTCTTCTAGCATATCCTTTCTAACCTCAATCCGGCTGATCACTTTCAATGCATCCCTCCTTTTGGCTTCCAGTGCTTCCACTTCATTCAATAGGTTAATTTTATCCTCTGAACCATGCTTAAGTAACTGGTTTATTATGTCAACATCAGATTTAGAATAGCCTAAAGCCCTGGCATTTTGATGCAATACCACCTCCTGTTTGATGTTCGACGATTTTCCCGTTGTAGGTTCCTCTGTAATATCTGAAGTTTTGACAAGATCCTTGGCGGTCTTAGCAACATCCACCCAATCAATAAGGCGTCCCTTCAAATGAAGAGCAAATGCCCGAGCAAAATATGTGGAAATATAGTGGTTTGTTACCTGCTTCTTGCCATAAACCATTTCATAATATTTAAAAAATTCTTCTTTCCATGCATTCTGAACTCTGCCTTCTTTGAATCCTCTTCTATTCTTTGGAGCTGCACCCCATACTTTATTCATAATTTCCTCGAGTCTGGGTATGTGGATCTCGGCATATTTTTCACGGAGGTCTTTGGCTTAGATCACTGCCAAAAGTTTTCTCTTTGCTGGTAATTTTCCATTGCCAGAATTGCTGGTTTCTTGGTTCGACTGTGGTGAAGAGCAAGCACTGAGTTGGGGAACAGATTTTGGGGCCATAGTTGGACCAAGAATTGGTGATCGGAATGGAGGCAGAGTATGCACAGGCGGGATAGCGAACGCGAGTCAAAGCAGGCAAGAATTTGGTAAAGAAATTTAAAATCCGAAAATGGTGCGGTTGCAGAGTGGTGGATAGCATTAATCATGGCAGTTACTAGCGGTTCATGATTATAGGACTTCCTAATTTGTGCATTGGATACATATGTATATGTATAAGAAGGGCTACATTTCTAGATACCCTTTCATGCTTTTACCCGACTACCATAGTCGTAAGATTCGTCGATCCTACGACCCAGATCCTATGTTGGGGCATGTGAGCACCTCTTGTTTCGCTTATAGTTATTTATGATTGGAGGCGCCTATGATTTTGAAATATGAAATACGATTTTGCCTAAGGTTTTGAGAGAATATCGAACCTCTATACGGCTTTGCCACTACCACCCCAAAACTGGGTCCACATGTTGTTTTTCGGTGTCTTTTTTGCAAAAAAACAACACCAAAAAACTACGTGTTGTTTTTTGTCCGGATTTGCTAGAAATGACGTGTAGTTTTTAGCAAAATTTTTATACATGTAGTTTTTGTTGCCAAAAGTCTACGCATAGAGTTTTGTCAAAATTATCTACACGTAGGAATTAACGTATATTTCTACAGGTTGTTTTAAAAGTAGTTGTAGTTTTCAAACGTTGCTTTCTTCAAAATTAGGCATGTGGTTTGTAATAAAACTTAAAAGGTCCACATGTTGTTTTTAACTGCTGTTTTGCCAAAAAGCAACACTAAAAAACCATGTATAGGATTTTGTCCGACTTTGCTAAAAACGATGCGTAGTTTTCTGATTTTTCTTTTAATTATGTTGTTTTCAAGTGTTGGTCCTTCAAAAAATGATATGTGGTTTTGAGTAGCAATGTATTTTTTCAAAAATAGGTGTTGTGTTTTAGTATTATTTTACATAAAATGCACATGTGGTTTTATAGAATGTTCAATAAACAACATGTCAAATAAATATTTTTAGGTGTTGTTTTCTTCAATAAACAACATGGTTAAATGACATGGCATTAAAAAAAACAATATGTTGAAAATTTGAAAATTGTATTATTTTTTACCATAATATCTAAAACTAACTATGGTCTTTAAGCATTGTTTTATTACTTTCGCGATTGTTGGAATCTTATTAAAGTTGTTTTTAGGTATGATATAATTGTTGTTTTCAGGCCAGCGGTGTTTTGTTTACCATTCTTTTTGAATTTTTCTATCACAGCCAAGATTGAGATAAAACAGTGTAAGAACAATAAGAATGTTTCTCAGAGTTGGGATGATTTTGAATGAATGAAATATTTGACAGATTGAAAAGACTGCAGAAATGAATGAATGAAAGTTTAGAAAAATGAAAAAACCTTCATACCTGATCGATTCATGATATCCGTGATAGAAATGCGAGTGGAAGTGACGGGTCAGTGAAGCTAGGATTGAAAGAACTAAGCGAAAGAACTAGCTGCCGGAGTAGAGGAAGAAAAGGCAGAGATTTGGGAAGAAAGGGGGACGTTTTCTTTGCTTCATTTCAGAAATAATGCCTCGAGCTTTAGCCTGGAGCCTCACGAACTTCGCAAAGATTAAATCAAACTGCCCCAGCTCCAAACGTATTCGCCTTAGGGACGCCTCACATGTAGCGTCTCCTGCGCCTCCCCAATGTGAACGTCCCCGGCAAGAATTTTGGGGCGTTCACATGTTGGACATCGCCATCGCTACACCATCACCAGTTTGCTACACCATCACTGGTTTTTGCTACTCCATCACTGTTTTTACACCACAACTTCAAGATTGCTTCAATATTTTACCTTTTGTTGCAGATGAAGACCGAAATTTACTGGAAACGGAGGTCAAGACGTCCAAACGCTGAAGCAGCCAGTCGATCAGGAACTGTTGGAGCAGTTTGACTGTTGGAGCAGTTTGACGTCCAACGGCTTGGACGTTAGCCGCCCGGCAAAAAAAACTTAACATGTGAATATCTTTTTTGTTACATGTGAAGCGTCCCTTACTCAAATCTGATCATGCTAGATACAATGCAGGAGCCCAATTCAATTTTCCAGCAAATAAACCCAATTCAAAAGCAAACCCACAAATATCTAAAGCCAAGAAACTCAAAAGTCCTTGAAATTACCAAAATCAGAGACGCCCAAATGGACGGAAGGCGAATCCGAGCAAGGCAGAGGCAATGCTTCACCGGATCATACCGCTGCATCATACCGCCAGATCAAACTTTGCATACTCTGAAACTTTGCATCATACCGCCAGATCAAACTTTGCCGGATCATACTCTGCCAGATTTCTTTTGTGTGTTTTGCAGCGGAGCAAGGAGATCCTTGCAACTCTGACCAGCATAGTAAAAGGAAGAAGGCTTGACGAAACAAAGTACGACGATATTCTTAACGCACTGATAGAATCAATAGACGAAAATGACGAAAAGCTCACGAACGACCAAATCAGGGACATCATGATCACATTTCTATTTGCCGGGCATGGAACCACAGCTGTGTTTCTGGTGTGGATTGTCAAGTACTTAACAGAGCACCCTGACATTCTAGCCAAAGTAAAGGTAATAATCTTTCCCCCTTTTGTCAAATCACGAATGTTTCTGCCATTCCGAATTGGGTATTGGGCTATACCCAACGATTCTTCCAGTCTGCGTTTGATTAATTGGGATTTCTAGAAAATCATACTTTGATCAAAGTGGAGGACATGCATCCGGCAGAGTATGCATCATACCGCCATAGCAGAGTATGATCCGCCATAGCCGTCATCATCTGGCAAGAACATGGCGCAAATGAATGATCTGGGCGGGATCATCTGCTACAGATGAATGATCTGTGTCTGTTCCCGCCAAAAAGAGACGGCCAATGAGATAGAAGGGCACAGATGGACATCCAAGCCCTTGATTTGTCTTTGATCTAACGGCCATCCATGCATTGGATAAACAACTAAAAAAGTTGGCTGCTAATTGGCTCCAATGGTAAATCTCTGGTTCCTTCCTTTGTTTTGTTCTTTTACGTAGCAAATCGAACTTTAAATGCCACTAATTTAACGAATTATGCCATTGCCTTTGCAAATCATGCCCTTTGCAACTCAGAAAAGGAAGCAGAGATTAGAAGCGGGAAAGGAGGGAGATAGAAGCGGCATAAAACAAGGTGCTGCACACGGAGGGTTGCCCTTCTGTGGCCTGAGGGTGTGTCTGCTTGGTTTTTATTTCGTTGTTTTTATGTTAAATAGCATTAATGACAGTTCCAAGACCTAGATATGACACCTTTAGGAATCATAGTCATATATGAGCATTGATGCAGCGGTGCGGTGCAATTTCTATGTTTTAAGTTTGGACCAGTGGATGGCCAAGACCGAGAGTGCTAATCTGGAATTTCATTGATAGGGTGTAAGAATAGTATCAATATGATGTAAGAATGCTTGAGTCATAACTTATTGTCTAGATGTGTTGTTGGATTCCAATACCTTAAGTTTAAGACGTAATCACTTGCACAATCTCTAGCTTATAGTTAGAGGGAATGATGCAATACCCTTGCGAATTAAATTTCTAAGCATGTTGAAATAGAACATGATATGTAAAAGGTTGTGCATGGGGAGTTAGTTAATGGGTCCATATATAATGTTCATAATCAATCTTATAGGCTTAAATGAACATAGAGTACGTATGAGAGCTAAAGTACAATATGGATGTTCAACCAAACTAGGACCGTGACATCTGCTTTTCGAGAAGGGAAGTGAAAAAAGAACCATGACACTATGGAAACAAAAGCCATGAATCCAACAACCTGTAATATCATGTAGGTCCTCTCATATGTACATTGCTTAGAAAAAGGGCATATAAGGTTGTTGACATAAAGCTTGGATTACTAAAATTTGTTCTGATTCTTGTAACAATCATATTCCATATTAAAGAGCCGTTTGATTGTTAGAAAAGAAAGAAAACTAGCAATAAGGCAGCTTGGAAATGGGTTGGGTTGGATGAAGGGTTGGCAGCGGGAGTGAATTATTTAAATGAAGAAAAAACAATATTACTATGTTTGGCCCTTTACAGTCTTTGTTTGTTACGAAGCTAGAGTGGACATAAGAAAGAGTATTAAATTAGTGCTTATTAGGATAGAAGGAAGAAGAGCGTCTTTTGCGTGGAAGTATTTGTATGAAGTCAAGACATTATAGGTGGAAGCGCATTTTGTTCATGGTAGTGAAAAAGACAATACCTCGGGTCTAAGTCGAGGCGGCAAGTACTCAAGGTGATTGAAGGAGATTTTATATAGAAGCTATTTGATGTTTGTTGGGTTTTTGAAGTACTATAATATGCATAGTAATGTAAGCTATTTGATGTTTGTTGGGTTTTTGAAGTATTATAATATGCATAGTAATGTGCGTTAAAGAATTTGCATTGTTGGTGTTGGGCAGCAAATCTTGTTCAATTACTTGTTCAATTATTTAACGCCTCTGCTATAAATGGAGAAGTTTGGTAAAGTAGGCATTGCTTTTGAAAGTGCATGTATTAATTAGGAAAAAATGGCTTATGTCATTATCTCCAAAAATGGCTAGTTTAAAGCTTCCATGATCCATGTTTGTTACCGGCATACCTTCTTCCATAATCATGTGGGTTTTCTGCAGATTATATATCCTTCTCCACTTGCACACTATCAGAAAGATCGAGATGGTGCAACTAGATAATACTCTATAGTTCAGTTTAAAGCTTCCAAACTTTAGCATACTAAGGCTAATCTTTCTTTCTCAAAATCTGCATGCCTGATAACAACATACACGGTGGAGTTTAGAATGATACTAGAATGGTGCAGCCATTGATAAAATACATGGAAAATAAGAAACTTGCCATAACATTTTGTTGAACGAGAGATATAGATAAAAATGACAATATAAACGCAGGCTTTTGATGCACTCTTTAGGAACAGATGTAGGAAACATGGCACAAAAAGGCAAAGGCTAGAGATATCGACAAACTCGCAGCAGAGGTTGTATTGATGATCTGAACAAATGTTTTCGATGCTAATAATCCTGGCTATGGGAGAAATCCAACATCTAGAAATAGGAAAAATTCTTCCAGTATTCTATTGCCCTGCGCTGATTCTATAGTGGGTTCTTTTCAAACTCCAAAAAGAACATATGGGTACTTGATCATTTGCTCAGGAACGAAAGAATTTGAATCTAAAATACCTTCTATTGAAGCTCCATGTAGTTCTATTCTGAATATAAAAGGAGGTCACAGTCTTCATTTCCATAAAATTTGTCCATGCTACTGGCTTTAAGAACCCATCAATAATTTGCAGAACAAGTTTACCTTGCTATGAGGATCTGCCCAGCCCAAAAAGCTCCTTTATTTCATGGATTCATCCAATACAAATGGACCCAATTGATTCGATCTTGGCCTGCGCCCGTTTTTCCAAATGCAATTCATGATCTCTTATCTGTCCCTAATCCGGTGCATCTCTTGAATAAAGTTTACGCGCTTTCTCCCATTCTTTCCAGACTAGATAATAATCTATATTTCAGTTTAAAGCTTCCAAACTTTCACATATTAAGGCTAATCTTTCTTTCTGATCAAATGGGAGAAAGACAAAAAAGATCTAGCACATCATACCAGCTTTGTCCTTTGGAGTCAGCGACATCATAGTTATCATAAAGCGTCCAAGCTATGCTACATTGTCTAGGTATTGAATAGCAAGACCAGCATCATCACTGGAGGAGAAAATTAGTTGCTATATCCATCTTGTTACTCAAATAATAGTGCTGCCAAATGTTCTTACAGAAAAAATGATCCCAATGCCAACATGATGTCCAGTAAAAGACCAGCACTTAATGACTCCTTGAACAGCTTTTGTATAGTTAACAGATCCGTAATTACAAGCAAATGCAGTGAATTGAGAATATAAGACTTAGCAACTAGAAATGAACAAAGCCCAAATTAAAACTTCATCACAAAAATTAACATCTATACACCCTTAGCAAACGAATTTGAGAAGAGCAAGCCTTTTCACATTCATATGACATTTTTGGTATTAACAATGTTACGAGCTACAGCTGACATAGCAGTTGGAGTTATTCCATTGCTATCTTTTGTAGCTTATCTTGCTTTTGCTTGGCATCCAAAGCTTTTTGCAATTAAAGAGGTGCCCACGAATAGATCCAGTCTAATTTCTAGCCTTTGACATGACACCCTTTTTTTGCTTCAGGAACCCGATCTGTGTTGCAAGTTTTTGTGAACATTAATATCCATGACAGTGGCCAATATTTAAGCGGTCTAAGCAAGGCACGTGTAGTCTAAGCAAGGCATTGCAAGGCATTAAAAAAGAATGAATGATTTTTTATGGTCACAGCCTCCACGCCTCCTTTAAAACGTTGCAGGCATTAAATGAATTCCACTACTTAGCAAGAACTTCTGATACAATAGACAATCCTTTTCTTCCAATATGAGAAACGTCATGAGCTTGAGAACTCTTGCCCTTTGCTTAAATGCCGTCCTCCCACTTGCATCCACATAGAAAACTTTCTGGACTCCATGATCGATTTCCAGCCAATGATGATTGCAAATGGTTACAGATGTACGACCAGGAGGTTAAATCATAGTTAGATTAGATGGATTAACAGAGTTCTAGCTAGTTTTTATATAAGAGTTCTTTATCTATTCCTGATCGGAGCTGAATTGTCCTGATCAAGGAGGCCCGATCAAGTTTTACATAAACTTATAGTATAGCGAAATTGTTATTTTTTGCCTCATGCTTGTTGGGCGTGAACTATTTTATTTTTTTATATTTTGCTAAAGTCTGGCGTGACAACACTATCTTATTTCTTGTTAAATCTGGCATGCGCTTGATACACAAGATGTCACAGAGATATTTCTTCCTTGAAACTCTAACCAAGGCATAGGCCTACAAAATCAAAACGTCCTCCTTGCATCCCAAGGGTTTTACGCCTCTGAAATTGAGTTCAACCAAAGTTCGTGTTGTGCATCATCATGTATTGAACTGCCATCATCATTTACCATGATTCATGTAGCCCAATTGCATTCCTTTCCGAAACATCAAGAGGACAACTTCAGAGAGAGGTGGTTCTTCATCAATGGCATAATTACAACCATCACATCATATCTATGTTCATGCCCGGCAGCAATTTTAGACAATCCCTCAACAATCCCCTAAGTTGTTTCTGCTAGATACAAAGGCCATGTGCTGGGCTAATATCAAGGCATAGGACGAAAATCATGGAAATTATTTTAACCTTTCTACCAAAATGACATAGCACCTTCCAATATACGTCTCAGTTGCTTAAACATCTCAGTTGCTTAAACAGGCAATTTGGCAAAGCCTTTCTTGCCAATTTTAAAATCTACTCATATGCGGCATGTAACCTAATTCAGGAATACATATGCTACACCTGATTCCCTTTTTCTATAGTGGGTTCTTCTCAAACTCCAAAGAAAACATATGGGTAGCATTTGCTTAGGAAGGAAAGAATTTGAATCTAAAATACCTTCTATTGAAGCTCCATGTAGTTCTGTTCTGAATATAAAAGGAGGTCACAGTCTTCATTTAATGATACTGCTTACACATTTTTTTTGTCAAATCAAGAGCAAGGACAGAATTTGCTTATCAAGGAAATGGGCACTCCTTCTTATCTGGCCGAAATGCATCCCTAACTGCATATGGATCTAACAAAGAAGTTTCTACGGCTATATGTAGCATAATAACAGGGGGGCTTTTTTGTGTTTTTGTACGCTTTTCACAAAGGTTTTCCTAAGATTTCATGGCGTATTCGAATGGATGTACTAATGCGTACATCTAGAGTGCATCATTTCTTAGTCGTTGATTTAGCTTTTTTTTTTTCAATGGTCCAACATCAAGGGCTCACAACAAAAGCCCTCTTTTTATTTTAGGGGCTGAACATGCAAGCCAAATTAATGTTCTTGTGATCAGAGTGGAAACAGATTTGGATCTGTGTTGTTTGTTGCCATACTGAATCTGTCTGTGTGTTGTTTGGTGATTGCATCTCCAATCTTTGGCTTCAGTCTGGGGGAAACATTATAAGAGTTATGGGTCTGGCAGGGGTATATCAAATATATTCAGCCATATCTGGAGCTTTTAAGAGGAGTGGCGGGCAGTGCTTAGACCCGAGCAATTTCGCAAGAAAGGAACCGAGTAAGTAAAGCTCGCTCAGTATTCTTGTGTTTGGTTTGTGGAAACAAATAGAAACCCTAGCCATAGTTGCGCGTTGCCGCCAAAGATGATCGGGGTTTCCAATGGCGCACAAAATGACTCCTTCTCCAAATGGCCAAAAGTGAAGAGGAGTGGCGGGCAGTGCTTACACCCGAGCAATTTCGCGTCTTAAGGAAGAAAGGAATCGAGTAAGTAAAGCTCGTTCATATTCTTGTGTTTGGTTTGTGGAAACAAATAGAAACCCTAGCCATAGTTGCGCTGTCGTCAAAGATGATCGTAACCGCCGCCACAAAGATTGTTTTTCGATGCCTTGTTATGGCAAAAACTAGGGTTGCATGCATGAATAGTCGTGTTACCTGCGGGGCAAGGGCGATCACGGCAGGTCGGGCGATGCAGGGGGCCGAGCAGCGCACGTAACAGACCACGATTTACCATATGGCCATGTGGGCTCCCCCCTGTTTTTGTGCAGACTGCATCCCTTGCATGAGAGATTGATATGGCTGGATTTGGAGCTCTGCTCTGGAATTTTTGATTGGTTATTGATTAGGATTTGTTGCATTTTGTTGCAAGTCTTGTGAGATGATGCTTGAGCCATTACAATACACCTAATAGATCCTTGCAATGCGTGCATTCAGCATGTACATCCGGCAATCTTAAAACCTGGGACATGGAAGCAGCGGAACAAGGTCCTCTAGATGTCCCATTCATTGCATCCTTATTGCAGAGATGTGCAGATCGTAAAGATCTGACTGAAGGTAAGCTCATTGACCATCTCATCACTGAAAATGGCCATCAAATAGGTGGATATGTGGCAAACGTTCTAATTCAAGTGTATGGAAAATGTGGAGCTTTGGAGGATGCAAAGAAGATTTTTGAAAGCATGGATTGTCGTAATGTTTTTTCATGGAATATTATGGTTAATGCGTATATTCAGCATGGACGCCTACATGATGCAATTAACTTGTTTCAGAACTCACTAATTTTACCTCACATATACTGCAACACATATGACGTTATACTTGGTGACTTAAGGATGCCTGCTGTGGCTTGCATTGAAATGCTGTTGCATTGAAATGATGTGCTTTTTTAATGAGCTGGTCCAGTTAAACCAGTATGGTATGACATGGAGAAGAACAATTCAATTCGATAAATGTGGGACTTAGTCTTGTCCTGGTTGATGCAGCAGTTGTGGCTTACACATTATTATTATTTCTTTCAGTCTAGCTGCGGTTTAACAATCTTCTTTTGTTTCTTCTATATGTTCATCTTTTTGAGTTGTGTTGCAGATAGCTCTTCTCTAGGAATATTCATTAAGTTTACTTGCATTCTCTTTTTACTTAACACATTGTTTTCTACTTGTATTTCATGTGAACGAGGCACACAACCTAAAAAATGACAATTTCAATTGCAAAGCAAGATTCAAACTTTGCATTGAAAATGCACTAAATAAAGATACTTTTGGACTTTAATCTCTCGTCTTTTTATCACTCTAACATCTCCCAAATGTTTACCTACATATAACAACCAACATATAATTACTATTAACATTAATTAGCCCCGAAGGGGCAAAATAATTTTTAACCTATAACAAAAACCATTACATTGCACGTCTTACAATTAAATTCCCCCTTAAACCCCCTTTGGTTTGGGTGCATATTCACACGGGGGTGACGAAGGGCGAGAGCTCCTCAGAATTATGTTTTGCACGTACAAAACCAACACCATATAGTATATTGCTTGAAATCTTATAATATTTTGAAAATCTTGTTATACAGTATAACAAATTCTATCCATCCATACCCCACAAACGAGGAACTTTGTGTACGGTGTAGATTAAGGAATAAGGGGTGAATATGCCTATCCAACAGCTCTCGTTGCCCGGAGTCACCCCCCGTGTGAATATGCACCCAAACCAAAGGGGGTTTAAGGGGGAATTTAATTGTAAGACGTGCAATGTAATGGTTTTTGTTATAGGTTAAAAAAAAGGAAGACAGGATTACCTTGCTATGCGGATCTGCCCAGCCCAAAAAACTACTCTGTTTCATGGATTCATCTAATACAGAGGGACCCAATTGATTCGATCTTGGCCTGTGCCCGTTTTTCCAAATGCAATCCATGATCTCTTATCTGTCCCTAATCCGGCGCATCTCTTCAATAAAGCATACGCGCTTTCTCCCATTTTTTCCTTTGTGGGCTCCCGCTTTTCGACTCATTGTTTCTCTCATGTCGATGGCCTCCATGCATACTTCCGGTTAGTCGGTTTGCACAGCAGCCACCCTACAACAGGGGCGACCTAGCATTTACAGCTTACAGCAGGTTTTTAGCAGTTTTTGGTATATTCTAGACATATGCTAGTATATACCATGAATATACCAAAACCCACATAAACAAGGGATTGCCCCCTAGGGGCAACCCAAAAATACAATGCAGGGATCAAATTTGGGTTGTTAATCTTGGCCATTAACTTAATGCCAATAGGATCACAAGACTTGGATTACAATCTCAGCTGCTCATCACGGCCGTTGAATCTGGCCGTGTTTAATGTTTGAGACTGTGGCATGTTTGAGCCACATGTCACGTTTGAGCCTATGTGGCATGTTTGAACCAAGGTGACATATTGTAACCTAGGGGCATGTTTGAGCCTAGGGGCACAACTTTGCAACCATAGAAAAAACATATGAAATCATATCCCATCCCTAAAAAAAATAAATCATTTGAAAGAGCATTCTTTTTTACCCTAGTGTTTCAGCCACGGGTCATATTTGAGCCAAGGTGGCATGTTTTAGTCTAGGGGCATGTTTGAGCGTAGGGGCACAACATTTCAATCATTAAAAAAAAAAACATACAAAATTCATATTTCATCCCAAATAAAAATCATTTGAAAGAGTTTTTGTATGGTCCTAGTGGCATGTTTTAGCCACATGTCATATTTGAGCGAAGGTGACATGTTCTAGCCTAGGGGCATGTTAAAGTCTAGGTGCACGTTTGGGCCTATGTGCACGTTTGGACCACGTGTCATATTTTGCCTAGAAGCATGTTTGAGATGCATGTCACATTTGAACCTATGTGGCATGTTTGAGCCACATGTCATGTTATGGCCAATGTGGCAAATCCTAGTCTAGGGGGATGTTTGAATCTTGCGGCACAACATTTCAACCATAAAAAAACATAGAAAGTCATATTTCATCCAAAAAAAAAAAAAATTCATTTGAAAGCCCATTTTTATGACCCAAGTGGCATGTTTGAGCCTAGGGGCATATTTGAGCCATGTAGCTTATGTAGCATGTTTGACCCTAGGGAGGTAGCATACTTGAGCCTATGTGGCGTCTTTGAGCCGAGGTGGCATGTTTGAGACTATATGGCATGTTTGAGCCAATGTAACATATTTGCGCGCGTGGCATGTTTGAGCCAAGGTGGCATGTTCGAGCCCAAGGACATGTTTGAGCCTAGGCGCACAACATTTCAACCCATAAAAAACCTACAAAATTATATTTCATCCTTTCAAAAAAATAAATCATTTCAAATAGTATTTTTATGACCCTAGTGGCATGTGTTGAGCCACATATCATGTTTGAGCCACATATCATGTGTTGAGCCTAGTGGCATGTTTGATACTATGTGGCATGTTTGAGCTAAGATGGCATGTTTGGGCCACGTGTCCAGTTTGGGCCATGATGGCATGTTTGCGCCTATGTGGCATGTTTGAGCCTAAGGGCATACGGTGGCATGTTTAAGCTTATGTGGCATGTTTAAGCCCGCGTGTCGATTTGAGCCAAGGTGACATGTTTGAGCCTATGTGGCATATTTGAGCCTATGTGGCATGTTTGAGCCAAGGTGGCATGTGGGAGCCTATGTGGCATGTTTGAGTCACTTGTCATGTTTAAGCCAAGGTGGCATCGAGCCTAGAGGCATGTTTTGAGCCTATAGTCGACAAGGTAAGATGAGCAGGCAGTATCTTGCAGGCACCACCTAGGCCAATGGACTGCGAGCATGTTGGACATGACCTATTTTGGCACTTCTTGGAGAAGGCGTGCTCTTCTTCGGCCCACGACACGATTTGGCTCAATTTGGATCTGGAATGTCTAAGAAAATCGAGTTCAAAGTTGGAAGAAAATTTGGCCAGTGCACTTTCTTGAGACAAAAAAAGGTCTACATGCCTAAGATTTTAGAATATTGGGGGCTCGAACCTCTACCAAAATAACTCAATGTCCTAATAAAATTACTTTAATCAATATAACCAATGAGCTAATGTGATTACTTTTTATCTTGAATCTATATTTTTTTTATAACAACCCATTCAATTGTTTTAGGGATATATAGACTATGGTTTCAGGAATTGTTATTTTTTCCATCCATATCAAATCTCCCTGGAACCCCCTGTTATGTTGCTCCATATCAAATCCCCCTGGAACCCCCTGTTATTTTGCTACATATTCTAAACGAGGTGCACCCTGGACTACCACAGTCGTAGGATTCGTCGATCCTACAACCAAGATCGTATGTTGGGGCATGTGAGCACCTCTCGTTTCGCTTATAGTCATTTATGATTGGGGCGCCGATTTCGCCTAAGGCTTTGAGAGAATACCGAACCTCTATATGGCTTTGTCTAAGATTTTAGAATATAAAATACGGGGGCTCGAACCTCTACCAAAATAACTCAATGTCCTAATAAGACTTTTTTTTTTTTATTGAAGGCCAGCGTATATATTATATATAAATAAAGTTACAAGATTGACTAACTTTTTACAGGGAAGTATAACCCGATTTACTCATAAGTGAGTGGAGAATGTTTGAAAAAGAGAAGCAGTTAAACCATGAAATTCAGGTAACCTTTGAGATGGTTCGTGTCTGATACTATTCCAGATTGCACATATCAGCAGGTTAGAAAGGAGACTTAAGATGGAAGTTGGTGATCTTTCTTCCCCTTCCCCTGACCATAATTGTGAGCACACAAAAAGCACATAGGCAGGATCCTGCCTTGGCCATGTTAAATCTCCCTCTGTTATCTTTAGCTCCACATAGAAGGGTTCTTCTGACATCATAATTCTGGTCGCAGCAACAGTTACAGAAACAAGGTTCTTCATGCCCGTACAAATTCGGGGGGCCAAAGACCTTGAGCCATTCCAAGTTGGTGTTGGGGTCAATCTTCCTCCATTTGATCTTCCGTAGCAGCACAAAAGTGATCCCTGAAAACAACAGAAAAACCGTAAGCTAGAGTCAAGAGGCTGCATTAATCCAATTAATGTCATAAGTGATCTGCTTGATAATGGCTTTTGGATGGATAATCTCATTATTGAAAATAAACTCGTTGCGCCCTTTCCAGATTCTCCAGAGCAGGATAAAGATCCTCCAGTCATTCGGATTGTCTGGCAAGAAGAAGTCCAGAGCATTAATAGATAGAACATTGTAGCCAAGATATCTGGAAGCTAGGTCCAACACCCATTCTGACCAAATGCATTCCCTGAAGAGGTGACCTCGGGCAGACATCCGATTCAGCAATATTCATTATGTATCTCTTGCTGTTTGTTGCCAGGGCCTTATGCCATAGCTGCCACATGAATGACTTGATCTTGGGGTATATGGGACTGGACCACATGAATTTCATGTTTCTCTTGCATCTATCTGCCTCTGTTTGCCATTTCTGATGAATGGATATAGTAAGATCTCTGGTAAGGAACCTATAGGCCATTTTGACTGAAAGAATCGTCTTGCCCTGGTAATTCCAATTGCTCTCGTCATTGGACCAATTCCCCTGAATCAGGGTGGTACAGATATTATTGTAGAGGTTCTCGCATGCCTCTCCCTCATCCGCCACAGTTGATTCTGTAAAGGGGATGATTCCATTATTATTATAGAGATCTCTGATAAGAATAACTCCCTTTGTACTCCAAAGTTTGGCCTGATCTGGAAAATGACAAGCTAAACATAAAGCTGGGTTATTAGTAAGAATAGCAGGATTCCAGAAAATAGACTGATCCATAGAAAGACCTTCCCTCCAATCGAAGACTCCCCTGACCGAATTCCAGGCCTTGATCCATTTCTTAATTAGGGCCGGAGTAGATCTTGGAACCGTAAAGGGGAGGGGGAGAATTAACTTTAACTGCCTCCATCCAAAGGACCAGCATCTCATCAGATAATGCCTAATGATTATGGAAATCGGGTGCTTGATTAAATTATGGGCAGCTTTAAAGAGATACTTGGCAGCAAGAGCTAGACCCTGCTTCTCAATGTCTATGACACCCAGACCTCCATCCTTTTTCCTTTTGCAGCACTCAGCCATGGCAACTGGGGTCCAACATCTTCTGTTTTGGCCACACGAAATGAACCTGCCAATAATACTCTGTAACCTGTTAGATACCTTTTTAGGGGCTAGGATTACAAAGGATTGGTAGATATGGGATGAGGAGATAACAACGTTTGCAATAATGGCCCTCCCCTGCTTGGAGATATATTTAGAGTTAAGATAATCTACCTTTTTTTGGAACTTCTCAATAATTTCATTCTCATCGGAGGGATTCCCCTTTAAAGCATAAGGAATACCAAGAATTTTTGAGGAATTGATAGGAAGAATATACTTACAACCTAGGAGATCAGCTGTCTGTTCCCCCTTTACCTGGTCCTTGGACATAACCTTTGACTTGATTGGATTGATTTTGCATCCGGATGCATAACCAAAGTTTTCCAGAATCCCCTGAGTATTAATAATCGACTGATGATCCATGGATACAAGGATGAAAGTATCATCTGCAAAATGCCCATTTAAAATTTGATCCATCCCTTCTTCATTGTTAGGAAGGCGTAATCCTTGGATCATGTTAGAATATTTGGCCTCCTCTAATTTACAGTAAAGAGCTTCCATAATTATGAGAAAAAGAAAAGGGGCTAAAGGGCAGCCCTGTTTGACACCCCTTTTCAGGGGGGAAAAAGGGCTACACTCGCCATTAATAAGCACTGAAGATCTCGAATTAGCTAGGATAGCTCTAAAGATTAGAATTACCTCATTGGAAAACCCCATGGCACTGCAACATTTGAACAAGAAATTCCAACTTACAGTATCAAAGGCTTTGGTGATGTCCAGCTTGAGCAAAGCAATATCCTGATTGGAGTCTTTTGCCCAGTTGAGCCCCAGGATAGCCGTGACCACATTGTTGAGGATAAACCTATCCTTTAAGTATGCTGCCTGGGAAGAGCTGATAATTCTGTCAAGCACAGGCTTGAGCCTTCTGGCAATGGTTCCCAAGATCAGCTTGTAGACCACATTAGATAGGGAAATAGGTCTATAGTCTGAGAAGGATGCTGGCATGTCCACCTTAGGAATAAGGGTTATAAGACTAGTGTTGATCCTGGCATCCAAACACTTTTTGTCTCTGAATTCATTGGCTAGACTTGTAATGCCATCACCAAGAATAGGCCATGTTTTAAGGAAGAATTCGACAGGGAGCCCGTCCGGCCCTGGGGTCTTACCCTTATCCATATCTCGGGCCGTACAAAGGAGTTCAGCATTGGTGAAGGGCCTGTCTAAGGAGGCATTTTCTTCAGCCATAACTCTAGGCTGTATATTAATAAATTCATCCATATTGTTCCCTTGGCAGTCTAAATTAGTTCCCATAATATTTGTGAAGTGCTCTGATGCTGCTCTTTTAATTTGGTCCTCCTCCATAATAAAATCATCACCAACCTTAATATCAAAAATATGGTTCCTCTTGATTTTCCCTTTTGCCTTAGCAAAGAAAAATTTTGAGCTACCCCTTTCATCATCTTTAATTTCCCTGATTTTGGCTTTGAGCCTCCACCCCTGGGCAATTCTGATCTCTTCCTTTTCAATCTCAGCTCTGATATTTTCTTTGAGTGACTCTGGAGCTTGGGGCAGGGAGTCCCTTAGGTTCTGGAGAGTTGCCATCTTCTGCCTGTGAATTTCTTTGCCCCATACCTTAAGCCAATTCTTGATTGCCTTGGAGACTGTTATCCACCAAAACATCCATCCATAGGATCCATTAGGTTTCGGATACCTGGAAATGACTTGCTGAAGCCTATCCATAAACTCCTCATGATCCAGCAGACTGGTATTCAGCTTGAAATAAGTCTTCTTTTTTTTAATCATATTTTTGTCAGAGATAATCAATTGCTGAGGGTAGTGATCAGAAAGAGTGTACCCTTCCAAGTTACCAACCCTATTGCTGTAGTTCCAAAGATTCTCTGACAAATAAAACCTGTCATGAAGACAAAGAGTAGGGTCAATTCTTCTATCAGTCCAGCTATAAGAATTGGGCTTCGTCCTGGCCAGCATCAGGTTATGGCTACTGATGAGATTCCTCCAAGCATTCTTCTCTTGAGCTCCCAGAGGTTTGAAGTTCTTGTTCTTCATAAACTCGTTAGTAACCATATTCAAGTCACCACCTAAAATACACTGCTCAAAATCCAGGTTATCTAAGCTATTTTTAACCATATTCCAAACACTTACCCTATCACTAGGATTATTGTAAGCATAGATATTGACTAAGGCTACCTTAGTTTTAAAAAGTTCACAAAGCATAATCTGCCATCTACCATTTCTATCATTAACCATGTAAACCTCCGAAATATTGAGACTGTTCCTCCAAATAATTGCAAGAGTCATTAGCAGGAATAGACCAAAGATCATATCCAGGGGGAAGAGATTTTCCTATCAGAATTTTGTGGTTATCATCATGAATCTTGTGCTCCTGGATAAATAAGATATCAGGGTTAAGGGAGGATATACAAACCTTCAGCCTATCCCTTTTAATGCAATTATTGATCCCCTGGAGATTCCAGGTAATGCAATTAATTCTACTATCCATTAATATCTATACTTCCCCACCACTTGTCCTGCCTGGATAGTGGATTTCCTTGGACTGGCTCTGCTGGGACCTTGATAGAACTTCTTCTTACCTCTTCCCTTCTTTCTGTCAATCAGCTTCCATCCCTCTTCTTCCGTGTCTAAAATTTCCTCAATTTTCTGATCAATCTTGGTAGTGTCCCCCCCTGAGGGAAATCAGGAAATTTGGGCATAGACAGGACAATATCTCCGGTGTCAATATTAACAGAAAAGTTGAGATTTTGAAGAGTTACCATCATATCTTCGTTAATGTTAATCTTCACCTGATGGATCTGCTTCTGGGCATCATTAGAATTGGAAGCAGCATCCCTGGTCAGATTTATAGTTCCTTCCGGGTCCGGATTTTGCACTGTGGATCCTTTCATAGTGTTGTCTTCATAAGTCCTCTTAGGAATCCACACCTGTTTGATCTCTTCCTGATGCATAGGAAGCTTGCCCTTGAAGATAGGAGTTAGGACCAGCATTTTAGAATAAGTAATCTTAAGATCCAAGAAATCATTGGCCCTGACCCTGGTCTTAAGATTCCTGTGCCAATTCGAAAGAATGGGCTTGGAGATGCAGACAAAGGGAAAATTGGTTTGTGGCAGGCTGATTTCAAGGACCTCACCTAAACGGTTGGATATGGCCATTAAATGAGAGCGAGTCCAGTAGGCCGGGGGAGGGGGGGGGGAGGTTAGGAAAATTAACCCAAGTAGAGATGCAAATGCGGTCCTCCATCCCCGGAATAAAATCAGCAGTCCATCTCATGATATAAAAGGGGGAGTTAGAGATGTAATCAAGCTTCCTTCTAAGAATAGAATGGACGCATGCTTCATCCTTGCACACCACCTGGAATGTTTTGCTGTCAAGCTTGAGAATCGAAAGGATAGGGGTGTGCTGATTCTTTGTAATCCAAATCTTGATTTCATTCTGTGAAGGACATTTCATCGGAAAGTGAAGCAGAATAGCCTTTCTGGAAAAGGTATCCGTAGCAGAAGAATCCTGAACCTCAACAAGATCTATGAAATCACCGTAATAAGACTACTTTAACCAATATACCAGTGAGCTAATGTGATTATTTTTTATTTTGAATCTATGTTTTTTTTATAACAACCCATTCAATTATTTTAGGGATATATGGACTATGATTTCATGAATTGTTATTTTTTACATCCATATCAAATTCCCCTGGAACCCCCTGTTATTTTGCTCCATATCAAATCCTCTTGGAACCCCCTGTTATTTTGCTACATATTCTAAACGAGATGCACCCTGGACTATCACAGTCGTAGGATTCGTTGATCCTACGACCAAGATCGTATGTTGGGGCATGTGAGCACCTCTCATTTCGCTTATAGTCATTTATGATTGGAGGCACTTATAATTTTGAAATATGAAATATGATTTCGCCTAAGGTTTTGAAAGAATATCGAACCTCTATACGGCTTTGCCTAAGATTTTAGAATATGAAATACGGGGGCTCGAACCTTTACCAAAATAACTCAATATCCTAATAAGACTATTTTAACCAATATACCCTGTAAGCTAATGTGATTACTTTTTATCTTGAATCTGTGTTTTTTTTATAACCCATTCAATTGTTTTAGGGATATATGGATTATGGTTTCAGAAATTGTTATTTTTTACGTCCATATCAAATCCCCGTATAACCCCTTGTTATTTTGCTCCATATCGAATCCCCCTGAAACCCCCTGTTATTTTGCTACATATTCTAAATGAGGTGCACCCTAGACTACCACAGTCGTAAGATTCGTCGATCCTACGACCCAGATTATATGTTGGAGTATGTGAGCACTTCTTGTTTCGCTTATAGTCATTTATGATTGGAGTTGAAATATAAAATACGATTTTGCCTAAGGTTTTGAGAGAATATCAAACCTCTATACGGGGCTCGAACCTTTACCAAAATAATTCAATATTCTTAATAAGACTACTTTAATCAATATACCCAGTAAGCTAATGTGATTATTTTTTATCTTGAATTTTTATTGTTTCAGGAATTGTTATTTTTTACATCCATATCAAATCCCCCTGGAACCCCCTGTTATTTTGCTACATATTCTAAATGAGGTACACCCTGGACTATCACAGGCGTAGAATTCGTCGATCCTACGACCCAGATCGTATGCTGGGGCATGTGAGCAGCTCTCGTTTTGCTTATAGTCATTTACGATTAGAGGCGCCTATGATTTTGAAATATGAAATAAGATTTCGCCTAAGGTTTTGAGAGAATATCGAACCTCTATACGGCTTTTCCTAAGATGTCATGTGTCTAGACATGACTATAATTTCTTGGTGTGCGACTGATGCATCTAAGGCTGGTGTGCTTCACGGAGGTCCTCTTACTGAAACAGGTAAGCTTGAGGGTTGGATAATAATCAAGTGGAAAGGCAAAGGGCCAAGAGTGGGGTCTGATAAATATGTATTCTTATAATAGACCTCATCAGCGTAGTGTTTTATGGGCAACTGCGAGGAGTAAAATTCTTCAGCTTGACAAAATGTCATATGATTGCTAGTTGGAGACTTTAATATGGTCGAGGTGGAAAGAGACAGAAGTGACCGAGGTTTTGAAGTGGTGCAAGGGTGTGATAGAGAATAAAAAATATTTTAAAACAATATTTTATAAAATAGTCCTCTTTCAAGGACAATTTTCTTGAAGTGCCTGTCAATTTCTCTTGTCCAGTCAAGCTTTGGATACTATATGTCTGCAACTGATTTTCCTAATGCTATCTTCTTATATTATAATGTTTTAGCGTGTGTCCGTTTTCCATCAAGCCCTAAATCTAATGGTATAGATTTGATTGGCTTAATCGGACGATGATGATTTTATTGCAATATCGAAGATTAAGGAAAAGGGAGAATAAAAAAGGAAAAGTGAAGGGAAAAAGGCACGAGGGAAAGGGGAAGAGGGGAAAAGGGCATGGGAAAAGGGGGAAGAAGAAAATGGTGAGGAAAGGAAAAAGTGGCATGGAAAAAGGGAAAAAGAAAGAGAAAACAAAGAGGGGAGAGAGGAATGGGAAGGGAGAAAGGGCAATGAGGAAAGAGTGGGGAAAGGAGGAAAAGGGGCATTGGAAAAGCGAAAGGGGAAGGAAAAAGGAAATGCGGAAAGGGAAAAAGGGAAGGGAAAATGGGCATTTGGAAAAGGGGAGAGGGAGATGGGAAAAGGGCATGGGAAAAAGGGCAAAAGGGAAAGGTTGAGAAAAGGGAAAAAAGGAAGGGAAAAAGAGCATGGAAAAAGTAAAAAGGAAAAAAAGGGAGGGAGAGCGCTCAAAGGGAAAAGAAGAGGAGGATAGAGAAAGGAGGAAAAGGAGCGCATAGAAAAGGTGGGGAAAAGGAACGGCGTAATGGAAAAAGGGAAAGAGAAAAGGAAAAGAAAGGAGGGGAGAAAAGAGATAAAGGGCGCGGGAAAAGAGGAAGGAAGGAAGGAAGGATGCTGCTTTACAAGGCCATTGTCGTCGGGCGGCTAGGGCGGAGACGGGGAGAGAGGAGGCCGCCTTTTTCTCTCGATCCCAAGCACAAGCTACAAGAAAGGAGATTCAAGGTCGAAATCTGGGTGCCAGTTGGGGATCTAACATTTTGTCTTCAAGATTTCTGGTAAACAAGAATTGCTGGTTTCTTTGTACTTAGAGCTGCTTCTTGGCGGTCTTTTTGGTTCTTGCAAGTACCACTAACGTGGTCTTTTTGCTCTAATGCGGAAGCACTATGACTCTTTATAATTTTGGAAGGATCTGGCACAGCAGTTTCCTCTATTATTATTTTAGATCACACCGAAATTGCACAGTAGCTTATAAGGTGGAGCAAAATTTTGTGCAAGGCTATTAAGAAAAGCAGATTTAGGTTGTAAAGTTTGCTGGCAGTTCATATCTTAAGCCAAGTTTTAAGGTCGGATGGAAGAACCCTTTCCTTTCTCTTCTTCTCTCTTGCTGGTGGAGAGGTATAGAGCTGATTCTTGGAAAGAACAGAGTATATTATCCAATTTCTACAGGTTGTTTACAAGAAATGAGATTAATTTAGAGAGCCGAGCTAGGGATTTATTTGTGTACAGGAAGAAGCCTTCACATCATAAACCAGACTTTAGGGAGGAGTCTTGGTGGTTGGGCTATGTGTCTAACCAATTCAGGCTGACTGTTTCACATCCCGACAATGCAGCATCTAAAGCAACCTCACAGATTGTTGATTTACTTGCAGTTTTGGTCTTCTTGGAAGCAATGGTTGCTTCCCTGAGCAGAGTGGCAGCTTCTCAGTTACTTTGGATTCTTTTCTAATCATCTTTATTCTGAAGAGTTTCTTTGTGCAATCAGTTATATCTGGCTTCTGGAGCTTCAAGTATTTCTTTGCGCAAGAAAGACGAAGATGTTGAGTTCACTCCTATAGTAATCTTTTTTGTGTATTGAAATATTTGTATTTTTGTGCTGAATTCAAATCTGATCCAGATGGGATCCTGATGTAATACTTCCTATATTATGAAGATAAACCTTCATTCCTTCAAAAAAAAAAAAAAAAAAAAACTTTTAACGTCCACGGAGCCCAATCGGGCTATGGGACCAGAACAAACAAAGGGGGCGGAAGCCCCACCAGAACCGTGGGCCGAAGCCCAAGCAAAAACCAATCAAAACATGGGGACGAAGCCCCGTTACAACAAAACATGGGGACAAAGCCCCGTTATCACTCAAAACCCAGGGCTAGACCAAGACTGCCCAGGGATCAGTTGGCCATTGATCCCTAATGATAGCTCGACCGCCTCTCAGACACGCCCATTTTTTGCCGCAGCGGGCCTCACGGACCCGCACAATTCTCTTTCCGTCTGCAGAGCTGCACCGAGTCAAATCTTTCCCGCGACCGAAGGTGGTCCCCTTCAAATGATTGCCATGTCGCAAGACGATGCGGCCCGGAAAGAGCATTTTGAAAGCAAACCAAGAGAGATATGGGGCGGCTCTGACGGGCGTCCTTCCCACCAGATCGGAAAGGATGCCGTCGGCATGGATGTGCATCTCCTCGAGCAAAAAAAGAGGCCGCTCTATGGGGTCAAATCACCCGCCTCCGCAAAGGCCCACAATGCGAGAGAAAGGGCGGGGAGTGAGTTGTGGGCCGCATACTCAAAGAGGGAGGCGGGACCTCGCCGCAGCTCGACAGGGGCGCAAATCCTTCCGGAGGGAAATGGGCATGGAGACGTGGTCGGGAAAGCCATAGGCGTACCCTCGCCTGCGGCATGGGAGGGCCCCGTAGCCGGGCCGGTGACTCCACCACCGAATCGCCGGGCCGCGGCCCTACGTAATCGTGAAGCGCACTCTAGTAATCGACCTACCGCCAGCTGGCAACCGCGTATCGCCTCGGTGAGAGTGGCAAAGGGTACCTGACCGTGGATCCCATCGTACCCCCGAGGCAAATCGAGCTGAGCATCAAGGATGTCCAAGGTCGCAGCCTAAAGAGGTGACGGGGACCGGTGGTGCTAAGAGGGCGCTTGGGGCCCAAAATGATGGGGCTGTCCGGGGTAGGGCTTAAATCGTGGGGTCATAGGGTCGGGACAGGATCGCCTCAAAGCAAAATTAATGAAATTTTCCCCTTACTTGCCCCCGCCATACGCTTGATCTACGGGCCAAGGCCGAACAAGGCAACGTTAAAGGGTGCCAAGGTTGGACGGGTCTCTGGCTGCCTAGAAGGTGCTTAGAAGGGGAGGTTAAGGAAAGGAAAAAGAAAAAAGGGGGTGAAAAGATGAAAAGGAAAAGGCAAAGAGACACGAGGAAAAGGGGAAGAGGGGAAGAGGGAAAAAGGGAAGGAATGAAGTGGTGAGGAAGGGATAAGTGGCATGGAAAAGAGAAAAAGAAAGGGAGGAGGGAGGAAAGGGAAGGAAAAAAAAGGCAATGGGAAAAGGGGAAGAGGAAAGGGTATGGAAAGGAGGAAAATTGAAGCGAAAAAGGGGAAGAAGAGAATGATGTAGAGAAGTGAAGGAAAGAAGGGCATTCAAAAAGAGAAAGAGAAGGAAAAAGAAAGGAATGCAGAAAGGGGAAACGGGAAGGGAAAATGAGCACGAGGAAAAGGGGAGAGGGAAATGGAAAATGGGAAGGGGAAGGGAAAAAGGGCACGAGGAAAAGGGAAAAGGTGAGAAAAGGGGAAAAGGGAAGGGAAAAAGAGCATGGAAAAATTGAAAAGAAAAAAGAAAAAAGGAGGAGGGACGGGCGCAGGGAAAAGAGAAACAGGATGGAGAAAAGAGAAAAAGGTCGGGAAAAAGGGAACGCCGCATTGGAAAAGGGAAAAGGAAAGAGAAAATGAAAATGAAAGGGAAAGAAAGTGAAAAAGGACACGGGAAGAGAGGAAAGGATGAAAAGGGAAGGGAAAGAAAAAAGAAAAAAAGGGAGGTGGAAAGGAAAAAAAGGAAAGAAAAAAAAAGCACGAGGAATGGGGAAGAGGGAAATGAGAAAAGAGAGGGGGGAAATGGCATGAAAAAGGGAAGAGAGAAAGGGTGAGAAAAATGAAAAAGTGAAGGGGAAAAAAAAAGAAAATAAAGGGAGAAAGGGCATGAGGAAAACGGGAAGAGGGTGCAAAAAAAAAGAAAAGGGGCACATAAAAAAGGGGGGAAAAGGGAAGGAAAAAAGGGCACGAGGAATGGGGAAGAGGGAAATGAAAAAAGAGAGGACGAGAAGGGCATGAAAAGAGGAAGAGAGGAAGGGTGAGAAAAAAGGAAAAAGTGAAGGGAAAAAAAGCATGGGACAATGGAAAATAAAAAAGAAAAGGTAGGGAGAAGGGGCACGAGAAAAAAGGGAAGAGGGTGCAGAAAAGAAGAAAAGGGACATGAAAAAAGGTGGGAAAAAGGGCATGGGAAAAGTGAAATAGAAAAGGAAAAGGAAGGGGGGAAGGAAAGGGAAAAAGGGGAAAGGATGAAAGGGAAGGAAAAAAAATCTGTCAGAAAAAGGGGAGAGGGAAAAAAAAGAACATGAAGTGGAAAGGGAAGGGAAAAGCAGGATAAAAAGAAAAGGGGAAAAAGAAAGAGGAAAAAGGGAAAAAAAAAATGTGTAGGGAAAAAGAAAAAGGAAAGTGTGTAGGAAAATGGAAAAAAGGAAAAGAAAAAAGGGAAATGCGGGATAGAGAAAAAGATAAAGAGAAAGGGAAATGATACTCGAGTGTACAAAAACCTCTTGAGCTTAAATTCTATTATCTAAGATTTATGAGAAGGAGTTGAGCTGAACATGTTTCCCTCCATACATGTTTTCAACTTATGCCCAACAACGCTGGGCACCATTACTAGTTTCTTTTATGACATCGATGAATTGGCATAGAAATTCATCAGCGCCAAAGATATCAGGATGATAGAATGGTGGATTTAATGACTTGACACTTTAAGGTGTCATTATCAACCATGCTGATGCCTTCCTTCTCCTCTATGCCCAGGTCATCTATCATGTTGCGCAAGCACTTCAAGTAGGATCCTTCGGATTTTTATATGATGCACATTTGCTTTGATCCCAGATAGAAGCCCATTCTCTATTTAACACGGGAACCACGTTCAAAACGTCTTGTACGTTTCTATATTCTATAGATGACTAAATAGCACAACGAAACAAAGTGAACGCCTAATCCAATATCTCCTTAAGATAAGGATGCGAAAAAACTCATTTCGTGCGTGTTTCAAATGGCTTCTATACATACCACGATGTGTTGAAAGTTGCTTTTGGCAATATTCTGTGGAGGACCCATTCAAATCAAATACCAACATTTTGGAGGAGATCCGATTATTTCTATAAAGCAACAAATTACTTATCAAAATAGAGAAACCAAACAGCATTATCGCACCTTAACACTCCGGTCCTCGGGTTTACACGGTTAGATTAAATCTTGACCGTTCCTTGAACAGCTGTTACCCACTAATAACACGACTGGCCCAAAAACTTTTCACAGTGCGGAGCTCGATTCTCCTAGGATGTTACAAGCTGCGCTCGATTCTTCTAGGGCGTTATGCAAGCATCATAGCCCTGATCAAGAAAACTTACTTCGGCATGCTTTTCTAGGGCTTTCTTCTCTGTGGTTTTTAAGGCTCGTTTTTGGCTTGAACTAAAGCCCATTTTCGGCTTGAATTAAAGCCTGCTTTTGGATTGAGGCAAACACGGTTTTTCAGATTGCTTAAATCGGGCGGATTATCACCGCCTAAAACTTGCTTGTTCGCCCGGAATTGGCGGCTCCCGCCTTCTTCTCCAGAGATTACAATACTGCATTTTTTGCCCCCTCTTCTACACTCGGTTGATTTCTGGATTTAACCGAGCCCTTTTGATCATCATTTCATTTGGATCATCATTTATGCACAAGATTTCCTGAAAAATCCCTCCACCGATTCAATATCCTTTTGGTTTTCGTCATATTTCATCCCCAAAATGGCACCTAAAACACAAAGCCTTTTCAAAGAAAAAACACTGTTTTAGCCCTAAAACAAAGCCACCGACAAGACCTCGCAGCTTACAAACAGCAAGACCTCGCAAATCTTCCATAGGCAGTGTAAACCCTTGGACCGGAGTGTTAAGGCGATCGCCAGCCTTTTCGAGCGTCGGAAAAAAAAATTCTTTCGGGCCATGTGGCTGGCGCAGCCAAAATAACACACGTGTCTTATTTTGGCCATGGCCACATGGCCGCCCTCGAATTTTTTTGGGGTAACGCCTCGTGGCGGGCATTATCTACACCTTATCGCACTTGGTCAAGAGAAACAAAAATCGCATCAAGCAGAATTTCATGTGCGGCTATGAAACTTGGAACTGGCAATAAGAGGGATTATGCCTCTTCTTCTCTGATGGTTCCCAGTTCAGGAGTGGTCAATCTGTCAAAATTTGTCAAAACGCATGAGGCTTCTAAGATTTTTGTGTTTCCTTTTTTAAACGATTCCAAATAAAAGTTAGGGATGCAGAGCATATCTATGTAGCAGTTGCTCAAATCGATGCTCAAGGTAATACTTTAGACAAAAAATGATGTGGATCATGTCTTTTGCTTATGGCAACTATGGATTCTACAGTAATGGCAAAGTAAAGCAATGATCAGAAACATAAAAACCATCGGTCGTCATTGCAGGTAAGCATATGATGAAAAGAACGGTTTTAACAATAGGGAAGTGAATATGTAGTGAAGAATTTCTAATGCAAAGAGGAGAGACATCTTCTATTCTTGCTTGTCTTTTGAAGAGGAGGATGTCAGGCATCAAATTTACATCTTCTTGCTAATGATTAATGAGATAATTCCAAATAGGCATTGCATGAGAAATATATCTTATGTATGAGAAGTTTATACAAATTTCATATGGTAAAAGGCAAAGACATCAGTTCCTGTGAGGGTTTCTGGAAGAAAGTGGAAGGAGCAATTTCTGGACAGTTTTTGTGGTTTAAGTTTGGAGCATCATATCTCAGCGATCCGAGATCCAATTTAGGTGATTTTTATTTTGGTGAAAAAGTTTTCGAATCACCTTTTTGAATTGGACCTGATCGGACAAGAATTGATCCGTATGGCGGAGTTATGATAGAAATAGTGATGATGGATCAGAATTGACTGCGCATGTATCTTCTTCTACAGATTAGTTCTTTGAGCTGGAAGCTGGTCTTTTGAGGCAGAACCATATGCAAGAGGTCCATACTTAAAAGAATTTTTCAAGTGGGTTGTTTAAAGCTTACGAGTGGGTCTTTTGAGGCACAAGTATTTGCAAGGGCTCCACACTCGAAAGAATTTTTCAGGTGGGTGGCTTCAAGCTTACACCAGGGGCTGTTTGTGGCTTTATAGATAGTATTGATTATTTTGATGGTTATGTGAAAAGACATGGATTGCTTGTAAGTTTCGGTATTGATTAAGAAGAGCCTAATAAGATAGACAATCATGCTATGAGTTCGATTAAGATCTGAGTATATCAATCAAAGTTATCAAAGGAATCTAACGAGTCTCGAATAAAAATCAACGTTGTGGAACATAAGAACAAGTCATAATTAATTGTGACAATCTCGAATATCTTTCAAAGTTGTAGTTATTATGGCAGAGCTTGTATTATGTAAGTAGAGAGTAGCGTTAGGTGCGACTTTGGAATTACTCTGATGGCATTGGCTGTAGAACTGGATTTGGGATCATCAGAGGCCATGCAAGATGTGATAGAAGAGATTGGATAGGGTCGAAATTACCCAAGAAGGAATATGTAGCATTATAACAGGGGGTTTTTTTTGTGATTTTATACGCTTTTTGGTATGGTTTTCATATGATTTCATGGGCGTATTGCACGAGGCATACTAATCAGTACTAGTTATGGTGCCCGGCGTTGCCGGGCTTTAGCAAATGTGGATAGTAGAAGAGAGCATGCAGTTTTGCATTTGAATTGGCCTTTGTAGGCCTTAGAATGGTTGGTTTTAGATTTGTGTCTATAATTTGAAGAGGTAGTATTTATGGAATTTTAATGTTTGGGTGAGCATATGATGAAGATTTATGTGTAATAAAGGATGCACAACATTGTAGTGGCAATGCGGTTGTTAGTCTTTTTATGTACATAGCCATGTAGTTGTAGACATCTACAAAATTACTGTATGTCCCTATGTTCATATTTTGAATTTGGTGCGTATTAACATTGCAATCATTTGTCTTCCATTCTATTAATCATGTGCGTCCATATAGTTCAATTTTTACATTCCATTATATGGCACTATTGTATCAAAGGTCGAATTTTTTCTAGGGTCAATTTTGTAGCATGAGTTCCCAAGGTTGCAATATCGATTCCCATTATTCAAATTTATTCGTGGGCATTAAACTTACAACTTATTGGCAAGCTTCGATGAGAGTTGTGCATCAAACATAAAAGGGCAAAACACGTTTGCCATGAAAGGTTGAAAAAGGGGATCATACTAACTTGTAGACATTACATGAAGAGATAAGAGCACATGTCTTACCTACGGTCTGATGTTCCACATTCTCAAAGATAAAGTATGGTGCAGTGTTGTTCAAATACGCGTATTTTTTAAAAATGCATACGTACCCTCCCGTACCGTACGGTACACGTATTTTTTAAAAAATACGCTTAATGCTTTTTTCAAAAAAACAGACACAGTTTTCTCAAAACAGACTCAATTTGCACCCACTAGGATTCGAACCTGGGCCTCCCAGATAGTTAACAAACATGCTAACCAACTTTCCAATAGTCTATTTGTGTTTATATTGCATAATTTGTTATATTTAAGCTTTTTCTCAATTTTTTTAAAAAACGTATTTTAAGCACTTTAAGTACGTATTGTATAAAATACGTATTTTTTCAAAAAATACGTCCGAAACGTACGGAACGGTACGCGAACGGGACAACATTGGTATGGTGACTGGCATCTCTTGGCATTGTTGGGCTTTAGCTACAACATATTATGCATAGAATGGTGTTTAAATTCCAATCGAAGTGTTTGTTTAATTGCCGTGTTGGCCTATGAGGAGGTAATCATTGTTTCAAGGTGACATTGTAGATATTTAAATTTCTGCTTTCAATATGTAACATAATAACAGGGGGTTTTCTTTGTGTTTTTGTACGCTTTTCACTAAGGTTTTCCTATGATTTCGTGATGTATTCAAATGGATGTACTAATGCGTACATCTAGAGTGCACCATTTCTGAGCCATTGATTTTAGCCTTTTTTTTTTCAATGGTCAACAACCAATGGCTCACAACAAAAGCCCTTTTTTTTGTGCGTGTGGTGCATAATGGGCACATGAAGGGCCATTGATTTTAGCCTTTTTTTTCAATGGCTCACAACAAAAGCCCTTTTTTTTATGTGTGTGGTGCATAATGGGCACATGAAGGGCGCAATGTAGTGCAGTTTCTCCGCCGGCAACACATTTCTTATCATAACTTTTGATCCAGAGCTCTGTTTGAGATGGTTTTTATTGCGTTTGAAAGCTCTCTCCGAGATCTTTTTGATAGTGTATGATATGGATATGTTTAGTTAAGTTATATATGCTAAAACAGTAATTTTTCGGCCGGGTTTGGTAGGCTTTCACATCCTACCAGCTGATTAATACAGGATTGCGCTATTGGATATTGTTTTATGGCTCATTCCGAATGAAGCTTGCAAACAATTACCATGCATTTTTAGATTTTGAGGCAGTTATTAAGCAAATTCCAAGGCTTCTAGATCCTTGTGCTAACAAGCAGAAAAGTTTCCCACTTTGGTTTCTCACCACAAGAATCCATGGAGGCCAAAGGCTGCTGTTAAATTCCGGGTGTTGCAAACTTTATGACTTTCAGAATAATGGGACCAATCTGCTCTATCTTTATGGTAACTTTTACTTATGTTCTATTTGTTTTATTGTGATCAAATTCAAAAGCTACAGGTGATGAAAGCCTCAAATGAATTCTAGTTTTTTTCTAGTTTGAATTCTAAAATTTTTGTCACACTTCCATTTTTCTAGTTTGTCTAAAATTTTTTGCAACACAAACTATTAACATCCAACATATAAAAATTAAATCCCCCAACACATAACAACCAACACATAACAACCATTGACATTAACAACCAACACATAACTACCATTGACATTAATTAACACAACCATTGGGTCCAACACATTTAAATTAAAATCCCCCTTAAACCCCCTTTGGTTTGGGTGCATATTCACACGGGGGGTGACGAGGGCAAATGCGAGAGCCCTCATAATTGTATTTTTGCACGTCTGAAATCAACACCATATAGTATTCCGCTTGAAATCTTATAGTATTTTGTGAATCTTGTTATACAGTATAGCAAATTTTGTACTTGCATACCCCATAAACGAGGAACTTTACGTACGGTGTAGATTAAGGAATAAGGGGTGAATAAGGGGTGTCTATAATATTGAGTGACGTTTTTCTGTTGTGATTACTTAGATACATTTGGTTTGTGCCTTTGTTGATGGTTTATAACTAATAGAATAGAATAGAATAGTAAGTATGCCTGTGGGTTGTTTAAGATACAGGTAGTTGTTTGTGGATCAATTGTATTTAAGAGATGTAGCTCATTCTCAAAAATCTTCTTGCTATTATACTATGGGAGTTTGTATTTAAGAGATGTGGCTCATTCTCAAAAATCTTCTTGCTATTATACTATGGGTTGTTCAACATACAGTGGTAGGTGTTCATGGGTTGTTCAACATATAGGGGTAGTCGCTTGTGGATCAGTTGTCTTTTGTGGCTCATTCTCAAAAATCTTCTTGCTATTATTAAAATGAACAATGTTCAACAATCTTCTTGCGATTATTAGAATGAACTTACGTTATACCTATCTAATTGGTCCAAGTTAGATAAGAATAGCAAGGACAACATTTTAGAGAGCTCTATAAATATTATTCAAGTCATTGTTTGCAAATGAGTAAAATATAAAAAGTGTGAGGAGGCATAACCTTGGCTTACCATCATAGATTCTGTTGCCCTAATAAACAATGGGAAGCGGTAAAGAATGTGGTTATTAAGCAGACATTTCAAGGAGATTTCTTTAACAAATTTTTTTTTTTCCCAACATTGACTATGAAGGCGTAGATTATCCGCAAAGATGAAAGTTCTGAAATATTTAGTGAAAATGATACAATATGGTGCTCTCTACTCTTAAAGATGTTCTTGGTTTGCATAGAACATTTCCATCTTATCAATCCACTGCATTTGCATTGTCTCTTGAGCATCATATGCAAACTATGAGCGACAAAATATTTGATATATACATGTTATTTGCATCGAGCATCATGTCAAAATGTGATCTGATTGAAACGTCTTGAGAAAGCGACTATTCGCTCGAACACAAATGTTAGAGAAGTCCTTTACCTCAAAAACCCTAAGAAACTCTATAAACATAAGAGAACATTATTGAAGCTAGGGAAATTAAGGAGCATTAAAGACATTCAACATCCTTATCCCGTGTTTGAAGAGCAAGAAGCGACCAATCTGCTAGAAACAACAAGTAACTTGCATGCCATAGAATCAACATTCTATGCTTGCACTCTAATGATGGCATATGTTTGCTCATATTGAATCATGATTGAGCTTTAATGCAAGCTTTCTTGTCTTTGAAGACACATTCGCTAGAAGCAGAAGATAACTTGTATGCCATAGAATCAACATTTTATGCTTGCACTCGATGGTAGCATATATTTGCTCATAGCAATTTCGTCATGGTTGATCTATAAAGCTCAACCAAATGTTAGCAGACATGAATGAATCAGGGCCACAAAGGATGAAGGTTTGAACTGTTTTAGGAAGCAACAATAATAGCAGGAGCTTCTGTCATGAGTAGCAAAATATTTGGTATACATGTTGTCTGCACTTTGAGCATCATATGCAAACTATAATGCGGCTAAACACATCACGGGGAAATACAAACTTGAAATCTAGTACAAATTTCAGAAGTCCTTGACCTCAAAACCCCTAAGGAACTTGATCCTATAACATACAAAGTTGGCTTCAGGCATATAATTCTGATGGCAATTTATGAAAATTTTGAAATATTTAGTGAAAATGATACAATATGGTGCTCTCTACTCTTAAAGATGTTCTTGGTTTGCATAGAACATTTCCATCTTATCGATCCACGCTGCATTTGCATTGCCTCTTGACCATCATATGCAAACTATGAGCAGCAAAATATTTGATATATACTTGTTATTTGCATCTGAGCATCGTGTGAAAAACTGTGATGCAGTTGAACCTGTGCAGGAAACAGCCATTCGAAATCGAACACAAATGTTAAAGGAGTCCTTTACCTCAAAAACCCTAAGAAACTCTATAAACATAAGAGAACATTATTGAAGCAAGGGAAATTAAGGAGCATTAAAGACATTCAACATCCTTATCCTGTGTTTGAAGAGCAAGAACGACCAACCTGCTAGAAGCAGCAGTAACTTGCATGCCATAGAATCAACATTCTATGCTTGCACTCTAATGATGGCATATGTTTGCTCATATTGAATCATGATTGAGCTTTAATGCAAGCTTCCCTGTTTTTGAAGAGCACGACGACATGAATGAATCAGGGCCACAAAGGATGAAGGTTTGAACTGTTTTAGGAAGCAACAATAATAGCAGGAGCTTCTGTTATGAGTATAATGCTATTTAAGTACTCTCAAGCTGTTAGGTCTGTAAAGGGGCCTTCCAATGTTACTGAATTTGCAATAGACAACCCTCGGATAACTTGCAGAAACTAATATGCAAGTGCTAAATCATACACTGAGAGTTTAGATAGTCACTACCATAACTCCTGAAGTCAACTATACAGAATTCTTAAAGTCAATCCTATCAGACTAAGAAATCTTGCCAGGCATGTTCCTGTAATACAACAACAAATATAGGGTTTTAGAAACATATAGAAACACAACTTTTAATGCAAATAATTCATCAACGTTTCTCAAAACTTCCCTGTGGAAGATTCTATCAGTAGAGGAATGGCTATAAAAGATGTTTAAACCTAGTCCACATCTCCATATAATTCTGACAGTGCCTCAGTATTATTGCCCTCTTCTGAAGGCAAATTACCTCCCATGAGATTTGAGGAATCAGGACCCACAACTCCCATGACATTTAAGGGAACTGCATCATTTAATTTCCCAGCCATATCTTCCAGATTGTTTGCAGGCACTGCTGCACTCGTGGCTACCTTGTCATTTAACTTTCCAGCACAATCTAGGTCTTGTACATCATTCGCAGGCACTGCAATAGACACTAAAATTTAACCAAACCTGACCACAGACCTTTCATATGCCACAGACAAATGCCACATAGTATTGAACTGGCCAAGGTCAATGGCAGCTTTTGGACCAAACGATAACCCAAGATAATAGGATGGATTGTTTCTTTAAAAACCTCCCATTTTAGCAGTAAGCATCCAGTTGTGAAGGAAAAAAAAAAAAGAGTCTTAAAATCATGGGTAGAGTATTGCTCACTTGGTCTTCTTAGTCCCAAAATGCTGGTGCTATAATTCTTCCGAGTAACTCAGACACCCGGGGGCTAGGCTGTAAAGAGCAGGACTCAAAAAGTGGACACATGGTACACCTTGGGGTTGGGCAGTTCCATAGAATGTATAAGTCTCACACTTATTTTGAAAGAAGAATTTCCAGATATTTAGGCTAAATGATATTTACAATATGCAATCTGGATGATTGTAGATCATACATACTGCATACTTTTCTTTTGCTTCCTAGCTAGGAATCTATCTTCTACACAAATTCATAGAAAGGCACATAACAGTGAAGGAAAATAGGCTCCAGGTATAGACATCATACCTTCGTGGACCTTGTGTCCACCTACAACCTCACAAATCTATGTTTTGTTAAAACAGTAATGAAAAGTTATAACTGATTAAATTGGACAAAAAAGTACATACAAAATTGTTATTCTGCAGCAACTACAACCATATCAGTTGTCGTATCAAAAAACCTACCTTATTAGCCTGCACTCTCTGAAACGGTATGGGTAGTATAGCCATTTAACTGAACATGCTTGCAAATGCTTGAAACATGCAAGCAGAATGAGCATGTATACACACACATAAGTAATAGTTGCTTGCAAATGCTCAGAACATGTAACTAAACTCAAGGACAGCCAACTCTGCATAAATCCATAGCATGCATAAATCATTTAGCATATAAAACGTCGATTGAATATTGAGATCTGGAAAATGCAACCGCAATAAACTTCACAACATGGCCGCTCAGGTTTCAGTTAAATCTAGCAGATAACATAGACATAGATATGGACATAACATATCTGGAAGTCGTTACCTATCTTGTTTTCTTTGAGCAATGGGGCAGCCAATCATCCAAATACTGACCACGAAAACCCTGCAAGACATGCAATCACGATCCCTAAACTTATGCCTGTAAAGAGAAATAGAGCAATTTAAGCGTGATGCAGACCAAAATCTTGCGGCCAAACCTCTGCATGTCGATCCAACCACCTGGCCAGAATACCTTGAAAATAAAAGAAACTTATCCCCATTCAAGCGTGGCAGGCATGCCAAAGATAAGGCATCCATGGAAACTTCAGATCATAACCCATCGGCCCCAAAATAAAAATATTTTGATATGGCCGATTTTTGGAATTTGGAAATCTTTTCCGGCGGCTAAAATATTAAAAACCTTAGAAAAAACTAAACAAAAAAAAAATCCAAAAAGTTTTCGGAACCCCGGAAAAACCGAATTTAAACAATAGGATATCTAGAGTGCACCAAGTTTTTGCATGCAATTTGTGCAATTTTTGTTTCATGCTCTCAATGGTTAAGATCAGAGGGCTTAAAAAAAAGCCCTCTTTTAATCCAAAAAGATCGAAGGGCTTATAATGAAAGCCCTTTTTTGTGGAATCGATAATGGCGCCATACCTTCCTGTTTGCATGAGCCTTCCCTTACTTCCCACTTTTCTTGTCGGGGGCATGGCCCTGCATTGCGCCCTAAATGGGTTTGCCCACTTCCGCCCAGGCCTGAAACGAAGGAAACAGTTATGCAGAATCTTCCCCGGCTATGATGGAACAAAAAATACATGACGCCTTGAATTGGAGCCGGGTGCTCTGGACCGTGTTAGAATAGTTCTGGTTGGTCCTCAACATGCTGGCAATGTTGGTTCCGTTTGTAGACTTGCAGCAAATTTTGGTGAGATCATGCTTATGCCCTTTATGCTTTGAATGTTTCGTAGTTTGTGGAAGTATGTTCTAGCATTCCAATCACATGATCTTTTGCAAATTTCATCTGTAGCTCGGTTTTAATGGTGGACTTTGAAATTTTTATAAAATCGATGAAGGCGCCCGGTTTGAGTCCGAACAACGGGGATACTATTGGTATTGGAAGAGATGCTCTGGGGAGAGATCTTGCAATCACTGCTTTTGCAGACTTTATCTTTTGATTTACCATTTCAATTCCTTCGTGATCATGATATCCATGGTCACACATTCATCTGTCCAGGGAATCTTGTTGGTTTAACAGGAGAAGGCAGGAAGCCTTTTGACATTAGCAACTTTGCTTCGTCTCTTAGGTGTTGATTGGGGGGCGGTCTTGTTATTTCAACCAGGATACTCCGCATGGAGGTAGATTGCCCTTAACTTTGTTCAGTCTATATGCTGGAGTTCTTTTTGACATATATTATTGATATGCAGGTTAACTATTGCAAGAACTTGAGGCATCAGACCCAAGACAGGATTAAAGAAGGGACACAATTTTGTTTCTCATTTTCACAATAAGCGGAATCAGGCGGTAGCAACAATTAGTTATCATTGCATTTGAAATAAGTGTTGGAATATCACTGGGTGTTTTTGGAGTTCTTTATGATAGTTCAGTTATATGGATATGCAGCTTCACTATTAGGCCTCAGACCTGAGCCAGGATTAAGAAAGGCATACAATTTTTGTTGGAATGTCTTTGATAAAATGCCCAATAGAAGTATAGTGTCTTGGGGGACAATAGTTGAGAATATGCTCGGCTTGTTGAAATTTGGACCTACAATCTGATCCCTTCTAGATATGCAACATGATGGTGTTAAACCAAATGCTATAATTTTTACAATAAGCAAGCTACGCCTAGTGGATGAATCCTCAAAAGACTATTGAAGATTCCCATGCAGACCGGGCTTGATACGGGGATAGGATCTGTACAAATGGTTTCATTTGCCATGTAGATCCTTTTTATTTTTTCTCCTTTTCGAGATTATCCATGAAATTTTAATCTTGCTATCCGGTTATGCCATGTCGCAATTCACATGTTGGAAGGCTGTCCATCATTTTTACCACGACCTTGATGGTAACATATGCATATGCATGGACATTAGAAAGTGAAGGTTACGTATTTGCAGATCTAGGTGTGACTATAGAGAACATTTGGAGGCTTTTCAAAAGATATGTTAACCAATATTTTGTCATACACTCAGCTCAAACTTAAATATATTCTTGCTATCTTTATATCTGCACAAATTGCATGTTCGTCTTGAAACTAATCCATGTTCTAGCATGAACCATGCCCTCTTATACATGTGTTCAACTAAAATATCCAAGCTTCTTAGTAATTAATATATAGATCCTTAAAGTTTACCTATGTTTGCTTTTGTTAGGGCCCGAAGGGCCCAAAATTTTTTTTAGTATAACAACCAACACATAACTAGTATTAACATTAATTAACACAAACTATTGGGTCCAACACATTTAAATTAAAATCCCCCTTAAACCCCCTTTGGTTTGGGTGCATATTCACACGGGGGGTGACTCCGGGCAACGAGAGCTGTTGGATAGGCATATTCACCCCTTATTCCTTAATCTACACCGTATACAAAGTTCCTCGTTTGTGGGGTATGGATGTATAGAATTTGTTATACTGTATAACAAGATTTGCAAAATACTATAAGATTTCAGGCAATATACTATATGGTGTTGATTTTGTACCTAAATTATCAGTTCACAATTGGAGCCTGGAAGAGCAGTGCCCTTACGGGAAGAACATGACATAATGCTTGATTATATGGCGAAACTTAAAAATGAATCTTGAAGTCGTAATTGATATAAGAGTTAACTAAATGTGAAATTGAGAAATAGCCTAGTAATTTAAAATTATAAGTGATCGTAATTGATCTTTGAGATCCTTGAGAATTAAAATGAATCAGGCCTACGAAGCTTGTAGTAGTTTTATTCATGTATCTTTATCCTATATATTTACTAAATCCCGCTTCAAGTCATTAAAAAATGCAAGAGATGTCCTCCCTTCTTATTGTTAACCTCATGATCCATATAGCTTTTAAAAACACAAACTAGAAAGCACAAAGCAGACATCTTTTATGCATCTCTCTTGAATGTAGAGATGTCAATCTAAAGATTTAACTTTATCTTAAAGTTTTTTGCTCCAGTATTGAAAATCTAACATGGACAACAGTGCAAGTCGTCTATTTGTAGCATCACATTCATCTCTATCACTGAACATATTAACTATAACTGAAGAAGCCAGAATTCCAAGCACATATCAAGCAACATACAAAATAGCGAGCTTAAAATCATCTTGAATATCCTATAGTCAATGTTTTATTCACGTATCTTTAGTTATATTCATTTATCTTTATCCTATGTTATCTACTAAATCCTGCTTCAAGTCATTAAAAAATGTAAGAGATGTCCTCCCTTCTTATTGCTAACCTCATGATCCATATAGCTTTTAAAAACACAAACTAGAAAGCACAAAGTCGACAAATTCTTATAAATGCAATTCATATTCCTGTAATGCTTTGCAACAGAATTGCGAATGTTATGAATATGATGCATATTCATGTAATATTTTGCAATATAATATGGCAAAGAAGTTAGGGTGTTCACCACCTTCTTTCCATTTGCAATGACAGCCTCATGCATCATGAATATTGTTTCTGCCCTGCTTTATGATACATTAGAGTTGGATGTTTGTCTCTTTGTATCATCATAATGATGTTGACTCATAGAAGCATGCATCAGGTATGTTGAATGTACGTTGATCTAGTTAAATATCTAGTATTGATTATCCACATTAAATCATATTCATTAGCCATCTTTATTGACCATCTAATTCGTTATTTTGTCTCCTGGGTTAAGCAAATGAATCATTCACCAAGGTGTGGAAAACAGTCTTTTATGCACAAAAGTCTATAGTTGATGCCAGTATCAAGTTTTGCAATTGCCATATTGCTCTTCAGTTATATCATGTGATGCAGCCTGGAGGGAAAAATCAAAATGAACTCATGCTTTCAAGCATTATAAAGTCATGTAGTAGGTTAGGTGCTAGAGAGCATGGCAGGCTGATGCATGAGCATATATCCCTAAAACAATTGAATGGGTTGTTATAAAAAAAAAAAAAAAAAAAAAAAAAAAAAACATAGACTCAAGATAAAAAATAGTCACATTAGCTCACTGGATACATTGGTTAAAGTAGTCTTATTAAGACATTGAGTTATTTTGGTAGAGGTTCGAGCCCCTGTATTTCATATTCTAAAATCTTAGGCAAAGCCGTATAGAGGTTCGATATTTCCTCAAAACCTTAGGCGAAATCGTATTTCATATTTCAAAATCATAGGCGCCTCCAATCATAAATGACTATAAGCGAAATGAAAGGTGCTCAGAGGCCCCAACATACGATCTGGATCGTAGGATCGACGAATCCGCCGACTGTGGTAGTCCAGATGCACCTTGTTTAGAATATGTAGCAATAGCAGGGGTTCCAAGGGGTTCCAGGGGGGTTTGATATGGATGTAAAAATAACAATTCTTGAAATCATAGACCATATATCCCTAAAACAATTGAATGGGTTGTTATAAAAAAAAACATAGATTCAAGATAAAAAATAATCACATTAGCTCATTGGGTACATTGGTTAAAGTAGTCTTATTAGGACATAGAGTTATTTTGGTAGAGGTTCGAGTCCCCGTATTTCATATTCTAAAATCTTAGGCAAAGCCGTATAGAGGTTCGATATTCACTCAAAACCTTAGGCGTAATCATATTTCATATTTCAAAATTATAGGCGCCTCCAATCATAATCAACACACAACTACCATTAACATTATTAACACAAACCATTGCATTTAACACATTTAAAATAAAATCCCCCTTAAACCCCCTTTGGTTTGGGTGCATATTCACACGGGGGGTTACTCTGGGCATCGAGAGCTGTCAGATGGGCATATTTGCCCATTATTCCTTGATCTGGACCGTACATAGCGATCCTCGTTCGTGGGGTATGCATGTACAAGTTTTTGTATACTATATATTGAGATTTGTAAAATACTATAAGGTTTGAAAGAATGTACTTAATGGTGTTAATTTTGTACATGTATTGTAAATATTTTTTTGGGGCTCTCGCTGCCCTACGTAACCCCCCCGTGTGAATATGCACCCAAACCAAAGGGGGTTTAAGGGGGATTTTATTTTAAATATGTTAAATGCAATGGTTTGTGTTAATAATGTTAATGGTAGTTGTGTGTTGATTGTTATATTAAAAAAAATTTTGGGCCCTTCGGGCCCTAACTAAAGCAAACATAGGTAAACTTTTTGGGCGTAAATATTAATTACTAAAAAAGCACAATAATATCAAGACGAACAAATTATTTCCATTGCAAACAACTATGAGTACATTTTGTAATCTCAATTTCCTGCATTGCATACCAAGAGCCACCCAAATATCACATTAAACACATTGGTTACGGCTTATAAGTCAATGCGGACATACCAAAAACCCGAATAAAAACTGTCAATATATTTGTGTTTTACCGTCGATTTATTATACGACCAATCGGGTTCGAATGGAAAAAGAGCATTGGAGCTCTTAATATTGATGTAAGCATACTGATATGAAGGCGTTGTGCCGCCGTCAGGCTTGACAAGACAAGCCAAAAGGAATTGGATAATGTCACTGTTACCTACATATTGTTGTCCGCTAATATAAAATTATGTAAGAAGAATGGAAACTTATCTAGAACTACAAACGTACCTGGGCAGTGGGCAAGCAATATTGCTGCATATATTCCAATATATTCCATTGTAAAAGCACGGACCATGAGTTTTAGGAGCGAGAGGTATCCGACCCGATTAACTAAGCCCGATTACTCTTGCTTAGCCTAAATGTTTCAGTCAGAAAATAACACATAAACAAAAAAAACACAACCCATAAGCCTCCCAGTGCCTTTGTATATCTGCAATTAGAAGCAACCTTGATGAAAACAATTCCTGCTATTCTGTAGGCCCCAAAACGAATAATGGCGAGAGATGAAGCTATATGGGCTGCTTGTGAATCTCAAACATCAAAGCTGCGGCCAGCATTTTCATTGAACAACTCACACCATGCATGCAAAAGAATCGCATGTAGGAAAAGTATAAAAGCCGTCAATTTACATATAATGAACTGTCATAATCAAATACTTCTGATGCACCTCCACTTTCCAAAACCTGGGTTTTTGCCCTGACACTATGCTAGCTTTATAATCCTTTCTAAGTCAATACACCTTTCCTTGAAATTTACAGGCCCATTAGGGCAAGGCAATGTACAGAACATCTAAAATACAGCTTCTAAAACTTCTTTCTTGAGCGGGATGAGAAGCTATAGATCCTTGATGAATCTCTTGGCAACATTTACCTTTTTTTCCAATGAATCGACATAGCTAGCTGCATCGAGTTTTATAACAGATTGGTTACCTCGGCAGCTTGATCTACGCATCTGTTTGCTAAGCAGAATATTAAAGTGTAGTATAACACAAAGTATTTGCCCTAATCCCAAAAAACCTCACGATCCAGAAACCAGATGCTCCCAGCATATGTCTCCAAAACATGTTCTGCCATAGCGACCTCAGTCTGGATCTTGCGAAGAAAATAAGCTAGAGGAATCGAACCTCCATTTAGCACCATCGTTACTGTGAAGACAAGATGTGGCCCCGAAAGCCTTGCCTGGAGCCAGAACACTGAACTCCTACTTCAAAACTGGAAGCTAGCTTCATATGCATTACAACTACGGTTGCCACAGAGTCTAGAAATGAACAGATCCAGAGGCTTGATTAGAGGATATAAAGGAAATGGATGCAAGTGGTCTACGAGACAAATGAAGAAATCAAGAATCGATGTTTCAAGTTGAACCCTAAAAAAACCCTAAAAAAGATATCCACCACAGGATTTGCCCCCTTTTCTAAAATAACGGCTAACAAAAGGGTGCACTCTAGAAATACTATTTAGTACACCTGGATGAATACGGCCACCAAATCATATGAAAACCTTAGAGAAAACAGTACAAAAACAGAAAAAAAAACCCCTGTTATAATGCTACATATGCGAAATGAGAGGTGCCCAGAGGCCCCAACATACAATCTCGGTCGTAGGATCGACGACTATGGTAGTCCAGGGTGCACCTCATTTAGAATGTGTAGCAAAATAACAGGAGTATGAAGGGATACTCCCTAACAAAGTTGTCGTATCAAAAGCATGTGGCATTGCGTCTGCTATGCAGCAAGACAGGAGCATGCATGAAAAGATTATTGATAGTGGATTTCAATTTGATATTGTTCTAACTAATGCACTTATGAACATAGTCTGGAGGAGGCTTGCACACTCTTAATAATTTGCCACACTAAGATGTGATATCATTTGGTGCATTGATTGCAAGATATCCTTAGCATGGTAAAGTCCATTTAGTATTAGACGTTCTTGAAAAAATGCAATAGGATGCCATAAAACCTAACGAGACCACATTCTTGAGCACCCTGAAAGGATATGCTCATGTAGGTAAAATAGAAGAAGGTAGGCATATCCATGAACACATTTTCAAACTTGGTTAACATTAAGACACGATTGTCGGATGTATTATTGTGGATATGTATGTCAAGTTAGAGAACTTGGATAATGAACGTTAACTCTTTGAGATGTTACAACATCAAGATATGGTATCATACGAGGGCCAATGGTTGCAAAGATATATCAAACATGGTGAAGGTTGTGTTGCAATAGAATGGTTTGAGGCAATGTAATAGAAGGGTATTAAGCCATATAAAGTTATGTTCTTGAGTGTCTTAGAGCATGTGGTAGCATAGGTGCAATTGAGCATGGTAGGCACATTCATTTGCAGATTGTAAAATGTTCACTTGGATATTGTTGTGTAAAGCAATATTGTAGATATGTATACCAAATGTGGGAGCTTTAAGGATGCTCATAAAGTCTTTCATGGTTTACTAAATAGAGATGTTTTGGCATGGGCTGCAATATGTCCTACTTGTGGATGCTAGATTACTATATAGTGCTTCAAGCATGCAGTGAAATGCAATGGTGTTAAGTCAAATGATATACACTTTACAAGTCTTCTTACTGCATTTTATCATGCAAAATTAGTAATTGAAGTTTTCTAATACTTCAAAGTTATAGGAAAATATTATGACATAATACCTGATATGCATCAGACTTGCTTAATTCATGTTCTTGTCCTTGCAAGCCATCTTAACGAGGCATGAGACTTGCTTCAAGCTGCTATGCAACTTGAAGTTTGCCTGTGGAAGGCTCTCACTATTTACTAGTGGAAGACTTTGCTTACTGTATGAAGTATGCACTGCAATATAGAGATAGACAAAAAATGCTTTGATGTTATTGTTCACTTAGACTCATTTTTATACTCCAGCTTAAGTGCTTATGCGAAACCTTTATGCTAGTTCTCACATGAGCGAAAATATATATAAAATATGCTTGGGAAGAATGAAAGCAAATACCATTGATGAGTGAACAAGACATTTTTACAGTCCTCTCTGATTATAAAAAACCTTGTAGGCAAACGAAATCCGAAGGTGAACATGGAGCAGCTATTGAGACATCATCAAATGGTTAATTATGAAGAACACATTGCAAAAATTACTTACCCTTCAAGTATCACTGGCATGTGAATCATCACATTGATAGCATTGTGATACCCATATTCACTATTTATACCTGAAACATAAGCACGAAGCATTATGTACTTACTCCAACATAGGAGACTAATGATAAGAATTAATTTGAAGATATTGAATTCAAATATACTTCTTCACTTCTTCCATGCGGGGGGAAGATTATAAGCCATCGATCTGAGATACAACAATGGCACTACGAACAAATGAATGTCTTGAAAAATGTGCAGCCTATGACGTTCCCGTGTTGATCAGAGTAGCCAACCATACCTTAGATGAAATGCCTTCTGCTTAGCTATGGCCCATGCATTTGGATAGGATGTTAAGGGAGCATATTGACTTATCCAGTATACTATACAATAAATCTTGTAGCCAAGACCATGCTGGTTGAACTTCTGGACAAGAAAAGAGGCAATGCTCAAGTGTTTCAGCATCTAAAATGCAAAGCAAGCATATTATATAGATATGAAGATCATAGCAATGCATCAAGACATATACATGCAAACATCTATGTAAAACTTGCCATCAAAATACAGAAACTTTAGAATGAAGCAACTTATCCCAAAGTCAGTGCCATGTACGAGCTGACATTGGTTATGAAATCTGCAATTGTCATCCATTTGACAGTGGAAGAGGCCGTGGAGCTAAGAGTAGATGATATATGAAGTGGAGAAAGTACTTGTCTTTATGAATATCCTCGTGACAAACCCACGACACCAACTTCCACTATAAGAGGCAAATCTCCCATATAATTACGTCCCAACTTGAGAGTAAATTTTTTGCTTGAAACGCAAGCCATGACAAGAGGCGACCACCTTCGTGCCATGCTCGAATAGAGATGACGGGATGACACCTGCTAGAATCCATCTTCTTTGTGTAAGGGGATAAACCGATGCAGCAAATGGAGGTGCTAAGAGGTATGGCGGCAATGGCATCCACCATCACGTAATATCTAATAGAGCATGGATAGGACATGAGCAAAATAAATGTATGACCATATCCCATGCTGCCAACAATCACGTAGAAAAGGAGAAGCATTTGGAAAAGGCTCAAGAGGGTGAACTAGAGCCCAAGGAAGACCTGGTTTGGCTGCCTTCTTACCTAGAGGAATACAAGGCCCAAGAGATTGTTTGAGAGGACGTAGACTAGAGAATCATCTTCGCCATTCAAAAGCTTCCAAATAAAATTTGAGATGAGAGTCTTACTCTGCCATAGGAAGTCCATCATACCCACATTGTTTGTCCACTTGGGGAGGATGCATTTTGACCAAGCCAACTTAACTATAGCACCCTCCTTAGTGCCATTCCATATGAAATTTCGGATTGCAATGAGGTCATGTACTTTGACTTGTGGGTTTAGAAATAAGAAAGCCATGTAAACATGGGTCTGCTGAGAACTGATTTGGCCACTGTAATGCAATCATCGAGAGATAACTTTGCAATTGAGCACCAAAATACCAAACCCTTAATACTTTCTTTCCATGCTGCTCTTGCACTAACATGAATGCCAACCGAAATTCCAAGTAGCTTGATGGCCTGCCCATAAGCAAGAAGTTTTCATAAATAATCATGAAAAGAGGGATGTTATCTGTGACGATTTCCTTACACGAAAGTCATGTGCAGCCAAATGATATCTTTCACGAAATGCTGGCTAAGTGAGGAGTCGTTCATGATAGTACCACACCTCAACCGTTGAAACATCGGTGTGTTGCCACCTCTTTGTGCTCTAAGGTGTAGAGGGGCTGCAAGTGGGAGATGATCGAGAGGAAGCCACAAAAAGGGGGAAGAAGTTTGTGTGCAATTAAATGGGTCAATGGCCACCAGAGGCTTCACAATATGCCAGGCCTTTAACAAGCCTTTGAGAAAGGGAGATGTATGTGGGAACGACTTGAGGGGATAGAGGAGAGCCCATGGCAGCTGAGGCTTAACTACAGGTTTGCCATAAGCAATACAATGCTCCAATGACTGAGCAAGCAAATGCATTCCATATGGCTGGACATGCCCCAGTAGAACCTGCAAAAGGAACTTGAAAAGGAGAACTTTACCATGAAGCCTAAGATCAGACATACCTGGGCCACCCTCTTTCTTGGGGCGGACGCATTTGTTCCATGCAACTTTTACAGCTGCACCTGTCTCATTGCCACCCCACACAAAGTTCCGAACTAGGGCAATGATCTCTTTAAATTTTTGAGGAGGAGCTAGTAATGCAGAGTGTTTGGGGTCTGGGTTCGGGAACTCCTGCAAGACAGCCCTCTGTGAGGACCCCTTGGATCTAACAGGAGAATCCGGGAGCTATGTCACGCGGGATTTGCAAAAAGAACAAAGAAAAAAGAAGAGAAAACAAAAGAGAACAATGAGACCACAATAATGAACTTCTTTGATGTCAATGAAGATACATGAGCTCTCGCAATCGAGAGAAAACTGAAGTGAGACAAGACTCAAAACTCATCTAAAAACTCATGTGCTAGCTCTACTCATATATATAGTACAATGGCCTTTGGCCCAATATAGACACTCTGACTGATTTCGGTGCCGACTCCTGGAAGGAGGCCCGATTTTGAGGAATCTTTGGCGGTGCCTCTTGAAATGCCACGAAATCTATTTGCCCTGGCCGACGTGGTGGCGGGCCGTCACTTGTCCGAAGCGCCTCCGGCTTGGCGTGGCCTTTGATTTGCGGGTCCGCTTGGTCTTTTGCGGGGCCTTTGACGACTGACCTGTGCCTGGCTGTGGATCCTTGGTCTTGACTTGGTCCGTCGTATGCATGAATAGTCTGTATCAAAGACGCACTGACTAACACTCCCCCCCACCAAACGACACTCAGAGTGAAGAAAAGGAGGAAGTGTTTCCGAGGGCGGGAATCCAGCAGTTTGAAAGTGATCCTCACGGGAATGAGGACGGCCACCATTGTGATAATTGCCAATGAGATCCTGACATACTTGAAGAGCTTCTGGAGTGTTAAGCCCAAGTGCAGGATGAGCGTCAAGGAGAAATCCTGAGCGTACCATGTCTTCAAGGGCAGCATGGGCCTCAGAAGGAACAAACTGGCATTCCATGAGAAGGCAGGGTCTGGAAGGTCAAGGCAGCAGCCGGCATTCGGGTTGCAATAAAAGATGGGACGCTGCCGATTTAACGAGCTCACGAGGATGCACTTGAGAGCAGCACAGAAGCCGGCTTGACGGTGAACTGAAGGGTCTGTTGAGGTGGTGGCATTCTGCAAGAAGGCATCAAGGCCATGAACAGCATCAGCGGGTCGTTGCCAACCACCCTCATTGGCAATATAGATCCAATTTGCAGTGTCGTCCAAGGTGGCACCCTCCTCCCAATTGGAGCGTCGGACAAAACGGGGATCCCACCGGAGATCCGTCGAGATCTGAGGAGGAGTCCACCCAGCGTGGCCTTCCAGGACCTTCGTCCAAAAGGGAAGACGCCAGTCGGAGGTGAGAAATCTGGGGCATGGAGGGACACCCAGTGAAGCATATGGAGAGGGAGCCATGCCTGTGGGCGTGGGCGTGGGCTGCTGAGCCTGCTCTCTGAATTCACGAACAAGGTTTGGATCAAGAGCACGGCACCACTGGTCCCAATCAGAAGCAGAGAGCTGAGTATAGACAGAAGGACTATCCCATCCCGTGGGTATGGTCTTGCTATCCAGAAGGGCACGTAATTGATTGTAGCCTGCTAGGTGCTGCATATAAATTTGGGCAAACGGAAGATCCTCTGGATGCGCAAGATTCTTCCGCACCTGTTCCAGCGTTTCGGCTTGCCATAGAGGTAAATGATAAGCAAGCTCTGGCATGTACTCCTGATTAAGAGTGTGATTCTGAGCATGATCTTTTAAATACGGGTTGGTATTCAACAACAACCAGTGAGCCTGTGAGTCGCCCTGAAAGTTTTGATGTGGCCCATCTCTGAATTTGTCTTGCGTATCAGCCAGATAGAAGTCATAAAAGATGTACGCCATCGGCTGAACAACTCTGAAGGTGATCAAATCAGGGTCTTCACAGTGGATGAGGTCGAAGACTAAGAGGGCACAGAGTAAACCTTTGTCTTCAACTGAAAGGTCGGGCCAAATCCGGAGAAAATCCTCACTGCGCATCTGGGCATCAACCTGACCATCTGCTGCGTACCACTTCAGAAGAAAAAGGTGGCGGCGGGCAACCACATAATCCAGGTAACTGGAAGGAGTAGCGAAATCCACAGACATGTGGAGAGCGATATTAATGTAGCCCTCTTGTTTAGTTTGGGCCTCTTCGGCAGATTGAACAGCTTGCTGAAGCTGATGTTCAAGGTCGCGGATCCGGTTCTCCTTTTCTAGCAGAAGGCGTGACTGATCACGGACCCGTTTATGAGAGGGCGTGCCATGGGAAGAGGATTGCCCAGGAGTATGGAGGCGAAGCGTGGCAATCTCTGTATCATCAATGACTTTCTGTTTCTTAGCCTCCGTAAGTTGATCCTGGAGAGGCGTGAGCTGAGTGGTCAGTGTGGAAAGCTGATCTTCTAAGGAGGTGATGCGAGCATCTTGTTCTGTAAGGTCATGGACTTGAGTGCGGTAACTTTGAGAAAGCTCTGTATACAGGGTGTTAAGTTTGGCAAGGTCTTTATCGTTGTCGCCCAGGAGGTTATCCTTGGATTTGACGTGCTCTAGCAACTGAATGGTGGACTGCAACTGAGCCTGTTGATCAGCAAGTAGGCTGTTCTGATCTTGTACAATTTTGAGATCCTCACGGGCCTGTAAGAGAGCCGCGTGCTTTTCTTGGAGTTTGTCTTCCAGGGTCTGAACCTGCGTGTTGGCAGCTTGAAGATCCCTGTGAACAGCATTCGATGCCTCCAGGGACGCTTGAACGCCATTCATGAGAACTTCTTGGGACTCTTGTAACTTTAGGACAACGGCCTGAACATCCTGCTGATATTGATACAGGAGCTGTCGAGGATGTGGAGGTGCGGGGCCTTGTTGTTGCCGTGTCTGGGATGTCTGAGAAACATGACGAGAAGTGGAGGGCATAGTTTCTGTGGATGAAGAGGAGACAGTGACATGCGTGGCGTTGTGTTGAACATGACCAGGAGAAGAAGGGCGTGAAGTTTCAGCTTGTTGGTTTTGAGGAAGGGAATGAAAAGATTGATGAGTGGTGGTACGAGATGTGGAAGGGGACCCAGGATGAGGAAGGTAATGACAGATGAGGGCTTGAAGATGGCCACCCACGGAGGCTTCAAAGACGGAGGAGGGGGCAGCCCTAATGCGATCCACTTCGTGAAGGAGTATGAAGAACAGCATTTGTGGCCAATCAATATGGTGAGTGGAGCGGATGGTCGTGATAACAACATTGTAGAACGGTTTATTGATATGGGTGTTCTTGATATAATACCCAAGCAATTTGCGCCACAGAAACTTGACAAAAGTGTCATAGGACTTTGCAATATTGGTGAGGCGATGCATGTTGGCTTGATAAGGAACTGCGCCGAACTGAGTGACATCCAAGTCCTGTAAGGCAGCCCAAGATAAAGAAGGTTTTTTTAGAGGAATGTGGAATACCTCAGAAATCAGAGGCTGAGTAAGCAAAATGGTGGTGCCATCGACCGTGGTAGCATATCCTTCCGGGCTGTTGACAATATGTTCGACAAACTGCTTCAATTGCTCCGGATTGAGTGCAGGGAGATCCTGTTGGGAGAATTCGTAAAGCTCATGGCGTTCCGCTACTTCACGACTCGGACCAACGAGGGCTTCGCGAAAAGTGGGTGTCGAGAAGGTCACGGACTCAAAAAGAGCCGGATCCCGTGGAGCAGAAGCTTGAAGTTGAGGAAATTTGGGTGAAGCAGCCGTCAGAGATGAACAGGAAGAACTGGCTTGAGAAGCCGGAGGGCGGAGAGCGGAAGACGAAGACGAAGACGAAGAAGGACGAAAAGGTGTTTAGGGCGCACAACAATTTTGTGAAGGGGCATGATGAGAATGAAACAGCGACCGTGGATAATGCCAGGTGGCGAGAGATGCGAAGGAGTCGATTGAGAGGCAAAAATTTGGCTAAGTCCCCAAGCAGTTAAGGGAGAAACAACGAACGGTGGAGATGAGTCGTAAATGAACGATCAGATGGGACAGCTGGCGAAGTTACACATATTAATGTTCGATGGACGTGAAAAGAAGGAATGTCATTTAATGCGGGCAACTCAAAGTGGGATATCATTAAAACGAAGGTGTCAGAAGGTACCATTGCTAGATATGCGGCGGGAAAAAAGATTCCAATTTAGAAACAACCTTGCATTGCAACCACGTCGGCGAGTTTTCTGATTGGTCCACGTCGACAGGATTCCCGTCGGTTGGGCTATATAAGACGAGCAGTGGGCGAAGCTGAGACACCCTTGGCGACGATGAGTATGGCAGCGGCTGGTTTGAACGAGAACTGCACAATGCCGAGCAATTGCCTGGAATGGATTACCTGCAAGATGAACTGTCTGGATCTCTGGAAGTGCCACAATCGTGGCATCCCTATGGATGGCTGGTGCAGTGGGATGGTTGAGCATCCCGACCCGCTGACCAATCCGATGGAGGTGGTGGTGCATCTGCGCTGGGATCCGGAGCAGAACTACTACCACATCCTCCGCATCACCTCTGCTCCCAACCCGGAGTAGAGGGGTTTTAATCGTAGGATTTTGTAAATAGGGCACTGCCCATAGAGCTCTGCTCATAGCGGAAGTAAGTGGGCAATGCTCACATTTTGTAATTTGCCTCTACTAATATAAATATGCCGCTTTTAGTCACTATCCGTTGTTTCAGAACTTTGTGGTGCATCTTTTGTAGAACTGTCTGTAGCTTCTGTATGAAATTGCTTAAGGCGAAAGCCATTAACCAGAATAGGTAATGGAGTGCCATCTAATTCGGCCAGCTTGAAAACACTGGGTTGAACGACTTGAACAATTTGATAAGGACCAAGCCATCTGAACTTTAACTTGCCCGGAAAATTTTTGTAACGAGAATCATAAAGAAGAACCAAATCACCTTCTTTAACACTAGAGTTGTCCCATGATGGACCAGAAATGGTTCATTTGCAGTGTTCACTAAAAAATTCATATAAAATCCATTTCTCAACATCTAGTCAGGCCCTTTCCAGAAGTTTATATATGGCAGTAATGCTTCACAGGAAAAATACCTAAAAATGTAACTGATCTCATTTTTGTGTGTTATGTTCAAGCAAAGTCGAGGGGGTCCAGTCCCGAAAGCTTCATATTTAGATAAAGTGAAACTGTCTTGTCAAAAAGATTTTTTTGATTTTTTTGGGTACAATGTTATTTTTCTATACGAGATAGAGTAAAAGACCCAAAAATCCTCATGTCAATCCGAAGTCTGTGAAGGGAGATATTGGCCTTTGAACATGACTGGGTCAGAACTGTTTTCTGTCTTCAGTGAACCAGTATTGGTTCCCAGAAGGCAGGTCCAATGAATATACAACAACTTCTACACATTTGTGAGTTTTGAGCTGAAATTTAGCATATAAGTCATAGACAAGTACATCTACCAGTAAAAAATATTTGTTAGCCCCAAACTTGAAGTGTACCCTTTCGCTCTTGATTCCAATTGGAGGGAAGTTGTAAAAATGGGTTTATAGCTCCATATGAATAAAAGCATACTCTAAGTGGGCCAAATAAAAATCAAAACATCAAAGTGTTGAAGGATAGGAAATAAATAAAAAAAGAATCACAAAAAAAGGCTCAAACATGTGCTCTCAAGAATTCTTTGAAGGTTGCTGTGTCCAGTCCAGTATGCAGACCAGAACTGGTCCACATAACCCAGTCTCACATGAAAAACAATAACACAATTATGTTGGCTCAAAAGAAGCTCAAATTTCTACCATTGTTCACACGAAAGATGCTTTATAGGGTAAAAATATTTTAGAATGCTAAGTGCATGATTTTGGTATTCTAAATAGAAGGTTACTTTGGAACACATATTTTGGACACCAATTACAACTTATGTGGCTAATTGGCATGATCAAGTAATCCTTCCAAAAAAACAAACCATCATAGTGTTGAAGAATAGGAGACAAATAAAAAAAGAATCACAAAAAAAGGCTCAAACATGTGCTCTCAAGAATTCTTTGAAGGTTGTTGTGTCCAGTCCAGTATGCAGACCAGATTTGGTCCACAGAACCCAGTCTCACATGAAAAACAATAACACAATCATGTTGGCTCAAAAGAAGCTCAAATTTCTACCATTATTCACATGAAAGGTGCTTTATAGGGCAAAAATATTTTAGAATGCTAAGTGCATGATTTTGGTATTCTAAATAGAAGGTTACTTTGGAGCACATATTTTGGACACAATTACAACTTATGTAGCTAATTGGCATGATCAAGTAATCCTTCAAAAAAAAAAACAAACCATCATAGTGTTGAAGAATAGGAGACAAATAAAAAAAGAATCACAAAAAAAGGCTCAAACATGTGCTCTCAAGAATTCTTTGAAGGTTACTGTGTCCAGTCCAGTATGCAGACCAAGAACTGGTTCACATAACCCAGTCATACTTGAAAAATAACAACACAATCAGGTTGATTGTAAATAACTTCAAATTTCAAACACAATACAAATTCAATAGCCTCTATTGGAGAAAATTATTTAAAAGGTAATAGTAGGGATGTTGATGCACATTTTATGGTTTAGTACCAAATAATGTTATGCTATTGTGCTTTGAAAAGTTTTTAAAAATACACCTCGTTTGTTTCATTCATCTCTTTCAATTCCTAAATAGAGACATTACAAATGGTTGGTGTGTTTGCAGCAGAAAATACAAAAAGGAACAAGTACACAAATTTTTGGAAGTAGAACTGTTTTGGAGACCAATTTTGGTCCATAGTATACAAAATATAAAAGGCATTCATTTAGTTAGTTTTTTAGTCCATGCAAACAATGATTTGAGTTGTCTACAAAGTGAATAGAGAGTGAAAAATCAGATTGCATATAGAGTCTGAAAATTTAGCCTTATTGGCAATCTAAACCTGCAATAAAAGGAAAGCATGCCAATTTTTGAAGCAGACAGAAATAGAACAGCAAAAAGGCTGACTTGAGTTGCCTACAAAGTGGATAGAGAATGAGAAATCGGATTGCATTTAGAGTCCAAAAATACAGCCTTGTTTGCAATCTAAATCTGCAATGAAAGGAAAGCATGCTAAGTTTTGAAACATGACAGAAATACAACAGCAAAAAGGATGGTTTACCTTTGCAAAATGAACGAGCAACCTGCATGCTATCATGCAATTGTAATTTCAGTGCAAGGTCTGCCATGCATCCTGCATTCAAACATTCAAAGTATATCACAAAAAAGCTATCAAAGTATATCACAAAATTCAAAGTATTCAAAGCTATAAAAAACATTCAAACAAGAAAGTATATCAGAAATTACACTTACCTGCTTGCTCTTTCAGATTTCCTCATGGCATTGTCCGCTTTCTTGGCATCCTCTTGCAGGGGACTCCACATCTCTGAATGGTATACAACATCACATGCTCCTGGGCAAATATAAACCTTACATATTGGACAATAAAACTTTGTTCTTCGTGCACGAGCGGTCTCATGCACAACACCAGCTTCTTTTTCTATAATCCTATTGGCAGCACATACTACACATGTTCTATGCTGCCCCTCAGATTTATAGTAAGTAGCATGCCTTGTGGAAGTGTGCAAATAGTTCTCCCTCGTCAAATTGGCTCCATCAAGGTCATTAGCTATCAATTCTTTCTGTAATAAAGAAAGAAAATCATAATGTGTTACTTCTGGATTCCAATGCTTATAAATAATGTAAGCGTTAGTCAAAACAGAATCGAGCATTCCCCAAAAGAGAGAATGCCACCATTTCCAAGAAACTTGCTCCCTCTCCAAGCTATAGTTTGAAGCCAAGCACATTTTGTTGTGCACATCACACCCGGCCTTGTGTTCATTGTATGCTACTGCAATCTCTGGAGCAGCAACCTCTTGACGGTTGCCTCTCTCCACCAAACGCATGACCGTAGACATATCTACACCGTGCACATTAGAAGCAAACAGAATTGCTTCTTTATCCTGCCATGCACTAACGACAATGCCGGTTTCTTTACTAAATGCAAATTTATTAGTCCCCTTTGGGACCTCTTTCTTTTTTCCATCAAATTTCAGCAGCTTTATGGGAAACATTTTGGTCTTATTAGGGTTGATAGTACCTGTACCACCTTGCTTTCTCTTTGATAACCATTGGAGCAGCTTGATACTTGTAAAATAACGGTCAAAAAAGACATTATGGCCTGGTGGAAGCTTCTTCACTAGGGCTGATACCGCATGAAATCCCAATCCCTCTTCTCGTTTGAGCTTGTCATAGATCTCAAATTGTAGACAATATCCAGAAGCCGAATCACATAAAGTCCAAAGCTGAATACCAAATTTATGAGGCTTCTTTGGATTGTAAATACGTAAGGGATTCATGGCATTTCTCGATGGAATAATCCTCTCATATACAGTCACCTGTTTACCTGGTGTATACAAGTCAATAAACTTTTTGTTCCATTCTTTCTCAACATTCTGAACTTGGAAAATTCTACACTCTCTTGTATTCTTATCATGAGGCCGCAAATGATTGTCTCTCAAGTGAAAGAATCTTTTAATCTGTTGAGCTCTTTTGAGGGACATAAATCTGCCAAAGTTTGGCCAATTCACTGCTCCAACTTCACCTGATTTCCAATAAGATTGAACTTTATTGTATGGATTTAGTGCCATGGCCACAATCAGACCCAAAAACCTGAACATGGTACTCACATCGACAGCAGACCAGCTCCTAATATTCTGAAATTTTTGTCTTGCTTTATTTCTCGCTTCATCTGCATACCTATTAGTTTGACAGATCTGAGACATCAATGTATGTGAGAAGAAGCATGTGAACAACTGAAATGGAGACATTCTTTTTGTTCTTGTAGCTGGTCCTCTCTCAAGGTCATAAGAAGGAAGCTTGTGCAGCAAATTATGAGGTAAAGAATCCTCACCAAGGGTCCATGTGGCAATTGTGGGCTTAGCAATTCATCCTCGTCCACATCTTCACGCAATGTTGGACCCTCTCTCTCAAGCTGTAAATCATCTCTTTCATGCAATTCCTCTTCCTCATCACTGGATATACAATCACCCTCGGGCGTATCTTCTCTCATACCAGAAGTAGATGCCACATTGCTTGCATCCTCTTCACTAATAGATCTTGATCTATTAGGGGGTTGTGTTTCAACATCAAAGGATTTACGTGGACGACCACGACCCCTACTACCTTCCTTCTTCAAAGGTTGCAATTTCCTTTTCTTTGGTCTTCCTCGCTTACGAGTAGTAGCAACAACCTGCTCTTCATCAGATATGTGCTCACCATGTGGCTGATAATCAGCATCCTCGATCACATCCTCCACATCATCAATCTCATCTTCAATATCTTGCCCTTCACTCATAGCATCAAGTAACTCTTCTTCTACAATTTTTGGAGGCATTACATTCAAAGGTTCTATGAAAGAAATCTCTTCAACTATAGTTTTGGAGATAAGAGTTTCTGCTTCAGATTTGGAAGAAAGAGGTGGCGAATTCAATACATCAGAAGGGGCTACAACAAATGGTAGAACTGGTTTTACAATAATTTGTGGTTCAGGGACGATATTTTCTGGAATTTGAGGAACTGGTTCAATTATATCAGGGCTTTTAGTTACAGGTGTTGAAGGTGTTGAAGCTTCGGCATGATAAAGAGCATGTTTAGAAGGAGAGAAATGTCTCTGGTCAGAGTATAAGAAACATCTCTGATCATTTGCATCAAAAGCCTCTCTTCTATTCTCAAATTTCATAAAGGAAGGAGTAGAAGAAGGCCATTGTATGGTCTTACTTTTTGGAGTGAAGAGGGAACCAATTGGTACATTGTCTTCATCCGGTTCTTCTTCTTCCAAATCTGTCTCCAAATCTTCAGTAGGCAGCTTCTTCTTCTCATTTGCGTTACTTTTGGAGGGACTTGCACCGAGAATTTCATTGTTCTTCTCAGATTTTTCAAGGTTTGCATGGCTGTCTTCTGCTTCTGGCACCAAAAATCTCTCTATTTGGCCCCAATTTAACTTTTTATCTCCATTTGCTTCGAAATACACCTCAAATAACTTCTTCTTGCTGTCATAAGAACAAATTTTCCCTACAAGAGTCGCTTCTTCTGCAAATTCCAAGTATCTTTCCCTTGCCCATTCTTCACCAAATTCAAGCGCAGGTACCAAGATCATACGTCCCTCTAAACCCTTGAAAAAAACATCACCATGTAGCCTCTTCTGTTGGTGTTTCATTGCGACCAGAATCAAGAAAAATGGTGGAGTATAGCTTTAGAAAGAAAGGGAAGATCAGAGATGGGTCGTTCCTCCTCCAAAGCTCTGTTTCACAGAGCCAATTTTGGGGGAGAAACGGATCTTTTGGGGCTTCTCTCCCATCCGTCGATGAAGTCGACGTGGCGTCCGGGACGCCGTCCGATAAAAAAATGAGGGCTTCATCTTCATTCGCGCCAATCTAATGATGGCGGTACTTCCTCTTTTTGCTTTTTTGGGAAAAGTTCATAGCTAACTGCGGGAATTATTTTTAACGGACGCATGGAGTTGAGGGAAAAAAGGGGTAAAATTGCCCAATTTCAAATGATTATAACTTTAGTAATCATTGTCCAAATGTTATGAAATTTTATAGAAGCATTCGAAATCCAGTTGAGAACCATGTTTAGTTTTTAAAATCCAAAATTGGTATTTACATTATGAGAATTATGGGTTTATGTGCTAGGGGGTCAGGGGGACCAATTCTGGTCCATGGATCCAGAATGGTCCCCGGGACAACTCTAGTGTTAAAGGTTTTTGTCTTAAGACATTTGTCATGCAAGGATTTCTGCAACTGTTGTCCATGAAGAACACGAATGTAAGCGTCTCGCCTAAGTTCATCCAATTGTTCCAATTGATAAACCCGTTCCTTGAGGGCAGCAGGTGGATTATGTGCTGTAGCAAGTTGGAAACAGAGAGTCGAAAGAATATATTCAAAAGGCATGAGAGCTTCTTGACCATAAACTAGTTTGAAAGGAGTGTGGCCAGTAGCAATTTTGAAACTGGTGTTGTAAGCCCAAAGAACAGTAGGCAACTTGTCTTGCCAATCTGTACGAGAAGCGTCACAAATTTTCTTGAGAACAGTGATGAGAGTTTTGTTGGTGCTTTCAGCCAAGCCATTTCCTTGAGGATAGTAAGGTGTACTCTTCCTGTGCTGTATGTGAAGATAGTCCGTCAGCTCCTTGACGATATGATTAACAAAATGCACGCCACGATCACTAACAAGTTCCGTGGGACAACCAAAACGTGTGATGATGTGCGTGTAGAGAACCTTGGCGGTGCTGGCAGCAGTGTTGTCTGAAAGTGCACAAGCTTCCGCCCATTTGGTAGCATAATCTGTGATGACCAGAATATAGCGGGCACGGGTGTGCCGCACCGGTGGGTCCATGGGCCCCACAAAGTCCATTCTCCATTTGCGGAAGGGAAGTGGCGTGGCGACCGGCGTCAATGGAAGAGCGTCACGGGCCGTGGGCTTCCCCACACGCTGACAGACGTCACACGTGCGAGCATAAGCATGGGCATCTTTGAAGAGCGTGGGCCAGAAGTATCCTGCCAAAAGAATTTTGCGTGCCGTGGCGTCACCACTAAAATGACCACCACCAAGCCCATCATGAGCTTGTCGAACAATATCGGGCACCTCATGAGGGAGGACACAACGACGGAGGACCATGTCTTTACCGCGTTTGTATAGATGGCCTGCAACCATGGTGTAATCACGGACCTCTCTGAGAAACTGACGGCGGCGTGAGCGAAGCTTTTCTGGAGAGAGCGTCGGATCGTCGGGAGGAAGAGCACCAGTGAGAAGATATTGCTGAAAGTTGTGAAACCAATGGGGCGTGGCCGTGACCAAGAACAATTGAGCGTCTGGAAAGGTATCAGAAACACCCGTGGAGGGATCATCTGTGTGGATGCGCGAAAGATAATCAGACACCACATGAGACTTGCCTGCCTTATGAACAATTTCAAAAGGAGCGAATTCTTGCAGAAGAAGGACCCAACGAGCAATTCTACCCGTGGGCGTGGCTTTGTTGATTAAATAAAGAAGAGCTTGATGATCAACAAAGAACTTGATCTGGCTTCCCAACAAATAATGACAGAAACGTTGGACACAGAAGACTAAGCCCAAGGCTTCCCGTTCCGTGGCAGAGTAATTGCGCTCAGCAGGATTGAGTTTCCGGCTGGCATAGCGGATGGGTTTATCCGTGTGCTCATCATAGGCCTGAGAAAGAACAACACCAATGACAAAAGCAGAGACATCAACATGAACGTGGAAGGGCTTGTCCCATTGAGGAGGAACAAGTACCGGGGCCTGAGTAAGTAACAGCTTCAACTTTTGAAAAGCAGTTTCCGCTTGGGGATTCCAACCCCAAGTGGATTCATCACCCGTGAGTTTATGAATGGGATCAGCTATAGCTGCAAGTCCAGGGATGAAGGTGGAATAGTAATTAACCTTACCCAGAAAGGAACATGTCTCTTTGATATTGGAGGGTGCTTGAGCCTTCAGTACACAACTTATTTTAGCAGGATCCATGGTGATGCCATCTTTACTTACCACATGACCCAAAAGAACGCCTGAGGTGACACAGAAAGTGCACTTCTCAGGGTTGAGACTAATGCCAGATTCATCACATTTTTGAAAGACAAGCTCTAACTTCTCCAAGTGATCATCCATGGAGCTGTAGGTGTTAGTCCTGTGCCTCCTGGTACAAGACTATTCATGCATACGACGGACCAGGTCAGGTCCAAGGATCCACAGTTAGGCACGGGTCAGTCGTCAAACGCCCAGCAGAAGACCAAGCAGTCAAAGCCTGGGTCTGCTACCAAGAGGCGCCGCTCAGACAAGTGACGGCCCGTCACCGCCCGCGTCAGCGTCAGCGTGATTTCAGGCTTTTCAAGAGGCACCGCCAGCATTCCTGCAAATCAGGCCTCCTTCCAGGAGTCGGCACCGAAATCAGTCAGAGTGTCTATATTGGGCCAAAGGCCATTGTACTATATATATGAGTAGAGCTAGCACATGAGTTTTTTTAGATGAGTTTTGAGTCTTGTCTCACTTCAGTTTTCTCTCGGTTTCGAGAACTCATGTTTCATCATCATTGATATCAAGGAAGCTTATCATTGTTGTCTCATTGTTCTTTGTTTTCTTTCCCCTTTCCTTTGTTTTCTTGCAAATCCCGCGTGATATAGTCCCCGGATCCTCCTGTTAGATCCAAGGGTCCTCACAGAGGGCTGTCTTGCAGGAGTTCCCGAACCCAGACCCCAAACACTGTCGCCGCTGCCGGGTCTGATTCGATTTTCCCTTTTTCTGTCGCCATGTCTGCCCGAAACTTCACGCCAGAAGAACTCCTTTCCCAGACGGCGTCTCGCTTGGAGCGCCATCATCGAAGGGAAGCTGTTCGCGACATGTATGGATCTGCTTATGACATTGAGGGAGGCCACATTCGGTCTAGGGCTCAGTCGGCGCCACCCACCCCTCGTGTCATGTCTCGTCCCAGTTCCCCGCCTCAAGCGTGCAAACATTGCTCACAGCCTCAGTCACCTCATCATTATCAGGAGCCCTATCAGGCTCAACCTTCTCAACCTTATTTTCATACCCCCGAACATGCCTACATCCATCCTTCTTCTGGCCATACGCCTCTGCCTTCACAACCATCATCTCCTCCGGGTGGACAGGGATATCCACATGTCTCTTTTGCTCGTCCCCAGGAATTTCCCTTCCCTACATTTTCCACCGCTCTTCCTGTTTACAACCTTACCGACCTCAAAACCAATGATCACGTACCTCCAGTACCTCCCCCTCAGTCACCCCTTCATCAGGGTCTTTCCGGCACCATGCCACCTCCAACTCCACCTCAATATAATCCCTATCCCGTTCCTGTCCAGCCAAGCACTTTCACCTCTACCTTTCAGACCCTTAAGCTGACTTATCCAACCTTTGGCAACACGAAAGGCAAACCATTAGACCAAAGTGCTCAGGCCCACATGGAAGAATTTGAGGCTCTGGCTGTTCTAAATGGTCATGCACAACCTCAACTGAAATTCCATATCTTTTCCACCACACTGCGTGGCTCTCCTCACCAATGGCTTATGTCCAATAAAAGCCACTGGAAACAAGATTGGTCAGAAATGAAAACTGCTTTTCTTTCTCACTATGGAACCACGGATGATGATCAACTTCATCTCAAGCAACTCAATGACCTTCAACAAGAGCCCACGGAGTCCGCCAGGGATTTTGCGGATCGACTTCACATCCCTTTCGGCAAACTCAAAGAGTAGAACCGCGAGCGGATCTTGGTCTGGTTTCTTTAAGGACTTCTTCCAGCTATCCGACTCATGACTGAATACCTGCGCCCGAAGACTTTGGAGCAGGCTATCGACCTTGTCAATCACTCCGTCAATGTTTCCTCCCGTGGCGTGGTTCTTCAGGAGCTCCCTTTCATTCCACCAGTCATGGTTCCACATACTGCTGTCCATCCATTTTATCAATCATACCATAAAGGAGCTAACGGATTATCTACTGATCCATCATCACAAGAGCACACCTTACTATCCTCAAGGGAACGGTTTGGCTGAAAGCACCAACAAAACTCTGGTCACAATTCTCAAGAAACTTTGTGACGCTTCTCGCACTGACTGGCAAAACAAGCTTCCTACTGTTCTTTGGGCTTACAATACTTGTTTCAAAATAGCTACTGGTCACACTCCTTTCAAATTGGTTTATGGTCAAGAAGCTCTAATGCCCTTTGAATACATTCTTCCAACTCTCTGTTTTCAACTAGCTACAGCCCATAATCTGCCTGCTGCACTCAAAGAAAGGGTTTATCAGTTGGAACAGTTGGATGAACTTAGGCGTGATGCTTATATTCGTGTTCTTCATGGACAACGGTTGCAGAAATCATTGCATGACAAAAGACTTAAGACAAAAAGATTCAAAGAAGGCGATTTGGTTCTTCTTTATGATTCTCGTTACAAAAATTTTCCGGGCAAGTTAAAGTTTCGCTGGCTTGGCCCTTATCAAATTGTTCAAGTGGTACAACCCAGCGTTTTCAAGCTGGCTGAATTAGATGGAACTCCATTACCTACACTAGTTAATGGCTTTTGCCTCAAACCATTTCATACAACAGAAAGTGACAATCATACAACAGCTGCTGTTCAAGACAAAGACACAACAGATAGTGACTAACTAGCGGCATATTTATATTATATAGGTGGAATTTTTTTACAAAATGTGGGCAGAGCCCATCTATTTCCGCTATGGGCAGCGCCCTATTTACAAAAACGGGCTCAGAGCCCTATCCACTAAGTCCTAAGGAGAAAACTCCTCTACTCCGGGTTGGGAGCAGAGGTGATACGCAGGATGTGGTAGTAATTCTGCTCCGGATCCCAGCGCAGGTGAATCACCACCTCCATCCCGTTGGTAAGGGGGTCGGGATGCTCAGCCATCCCGGCACACCACCCGTCCATGGCAATGCCACGATTGTGGCACCGCCAGAGGTCCAGGCAGTCCATTTTACAAGTAATCCACTCCAGACAGTTGGAAGGCATAGTGCACTTATCGTGCAGACCAGCAGCAGACATACTGAGCGCCATCGGATGTATCCGCTTCGCTCCCTGTTCGTCTTATATAGCCAACCGAGGACCTTCCTGTCGACGTGGACCAATCAGAAAATTTGCCAACGTGTTTGCAATGCAAGGCTGTTTCTAAATGGGGAATCTTTTCTCCCGCCGCATATCTAGCCATGGTACCTTCTGACACCTTCGTTTTAATGATATCTCACTTCGAGTTGCCAGCATTCAATGCCATTCCTTCTTTTCACGCCCGTCGAACATTAATGTGCGTCCTTTCGCCAGCTGTCACATCCGATCATTCTCTTACGTCTCATCACCACCGTTCACTGCTTCTCCCTTTACTGTTTGGGGACTTAGCCAAAATTTTGCCTCTCAATCGCCTACTTCGCATCTGTCGCCACCTGGCATCATCAACGGTTGCCGGTTCGCCCTCATCATGCCCCTTCGCCTACACTTGCGCGCCCTAAAACCTTTTCGTCTATCTGCGCCTTCGTCTTCTGTTCTCTGCTCTCCGCCTCCTCCAGACAGTTCCTTCTGTTCCGACGCTCTTCGCCATGGCTGCGCCCAAATTTCCTACCCTTCAAGCTTCTGCTCCAAGGGATCCGGCTCTTTTCGAGTCTGTATCTTTTTTGACGCCCACCTTTCGTGAAGCCCTCGTTGGCCCAAATCGTGAAGTCGCGGAACGCCAAAAGCTTTATGAATTCTCGCAAATGGAACTCCTGGCCCCAAATCCAGAACAATTGAAGCAGTTCATCGCTCACATCGTCAACAGCCCGAATGGATACGCTACTGTGGTCGATGGCACCACCATTTTGCTTACCCAGCCCTTGATTTCTGAGGTATTCCGTGTTCCTTTGCAAACACCTTGTTTATCTTGGGCTGCCTTACAGGATATAGATGTCACTGAATTCGGCGCTCCTGCTTATCAAGCAAATATGCATCGCCTCACCAATATTGCAAAGTCACATGACACTTTTGTGAAGTTTCTGTGGCGCAAATTGCTTGGGTATTCTATCAAGAACACCCACATCAATAAGCCGTTCTATAATATGGTAATCACAACCATCTGCTCTAACCACCACATTGATTGGCCCCAGCTGTTGTTCTACCGCCTTCTTCAAGAAGTTGACCGTATTCGGGCTACCCCCTCCTCTGTTTCTGAAGTTTCAGTGGGTGGCCACCTTCAAGCCATCATCCGTCGTTACCTTCCTCCATCACCTTCTGTTTCTCATGATTCCACTCAGCAGTCCTTTCATTCCCTTCCTCAAAATCAACCAGTTGGCACTTCACGCCCTTCTTCTTCTGGTCATGTCCAGCATAACACCACGCATGTCACTGTCTCCTCTTCCTCTACAGAAACGAGGCCCTCCAGTTCTCATCATGTCTCACAAACGTCACAAACACGGCGGCCCGGGCCCCTCGCCTCCACATCCTCGCCCTTCAGTATCAATACCCGGCGGGATGTTCAAGTTCGCCGCTGCTCTAAAGTTACAAGAATCGAGGATGCTCTCATGAATGGGGTTCAAGCGTCCTGGAGGCCTCGGACGCCGGTTCACCGAGACCTTCCGCAGCTGCTACCACGCAAGTTCACACTCACCGGAGACCCGGCTCAAGCAAAGCACGAGGCTCTTTTACAGCCCGTGAGGATCTAAAGGCTGCCCAAGATCAAAGATAGTGCGCTTGGCGATCAACAGCTCAATTGCAAACCACCATTCGGGAATTGTTGGAGCAGGTCAAGGCAAGGGAGACTCTCTTGGTTGACAAGGATAAGAACATTGCCAAGCTGGACCGCCAGATATCTGAGCTCTCGGCATTACAACACTCAAGCCCAAGACCTTACAGCGCGTGACGCTCAAATTGCCTCTTTAGAAGCACAGCTTTCCACGCTGACCTCTAAGCTCACGCCTATCCAAGATCAGCTTACGGAGGCTCGTAAAACGAAAAATTATTGATGACGCCGAGATTGCCACGCCCTGACTCAATGTTCCCGGCAATCTTCTTCATATGCCACTTCTCGAAACGGGTTCGTGATCGGATCCGCTATACGGTAAAAAGGAGAACCGCATCCGTGACCTTGAACAACAGCTACTGACAAGCTATTTATTCACCACCGGATGAGGCCTGCACCAAACAGGAAGGCTACATTACCATCGCCCTCAACATCTCTGTTGACTTCCCTATTCCTTCCAGTTATCTCGATTATGTGGTTGCCCGCCGCCACCTCTTTCTTCTGAAGTGGTATGCGGCTGATGGTCCAGTTGATGTCCACCTGCGCACGGAGGATTTTCTTCGGATCTGGCCAGACCTCTCCATTGAAGACAAAGGTTTACTCTGCGCCCTTTTAGTCTTTGACCTCATTCACCGCGGAAGATCAGGATATGATCACCTTCTGCGTTGTTCAGCCGATGGCGTACATTTTCCATGATTTCTATCTGGCTGATACACAGGATAAATTTCGAGATGGGCCACATCAGAACTTTCAGGGTGACTCAACAGTTCAATGGTTGCTTTTGGATAGCAACCCCTACCTGTCTGATCATGATAAGACACACGCTCTTCATCAAGAGTACATGCCTGAGCTTGCTCATCATTTACCTCTATGGTGAAGTCTTTGAGTGAGATACGGAAGAATCTTGGACATCCTGAGGATCTTCCCTTTGCCCAAGTCTATATGCAAAAGACTTGGCGGTTACAATCAACTGCGTGCTCTTCTGGATAGCAAGACAGTTCCCACGGGTTGGGATAGCCCTCCTGTATACTCTCAGCTCCCTGCTTCTGCTTGGGACCATTGGTGCAAAGCTCTTGATCCCGACCTTGTCCATGACTTCGAGGAGCGGGCTCGGCCACCCCACGGGCATGGCCCCCTCTCCATATGCTTCCCTGGGTGTCCCTCCACGCCCTCGGTTCCTCACCTCTGATTGACGTCTCCCCTTTTGGACCAAGGTCATGGATGGCCACGCTGGATCGACTCCGCCTCAGATCTCGACGGATCTCCGGTGGGATCCCAGATTTGTCAGACGTTCAAATTGGGAGGATAATGCCACCTTGGACACTACTGAAACTTGGATCTATATTGCAAACGAGCGTGGTTGGCAATGACCCGCTGATGCTATTCATGGCCTCGACACCTTCTTGCAGAATGCTGCCACCTCACCAGACCCTTCAGTACACCGTCAGGCTGGTTTCTGTGCTGCTCTCAAATGCATCCTGGTCAGCTCCTTAAATCGGCAGCGTCCCATCTTTTATCGCAACCCGGACGTAAGCGTCGATTGCCTTCGTCTGACACTGCCTACTCATGGAGTGTCAGTTTGTTTCTTCTGAAGCCCATGCTGCCCTTGAAGACATGGTGCACTCTCATTTCCTCCTTGATGCTGATCCTGCCCTTGGGATCAACACTCCTGCTGCTCTTCAAATCCGTCCCGGATCTCATAGGCACTTTACCATAATGGTGCCCGGCCCTCATTCCCCGCGGAGGATCACTTTCGACATCACGGTTTCCGCCCTCTAAACACTTCCTCCTTTTCTTCAGACTGAGTGTCGTTTGGTAGAGGGGAGTGTTAGTCATGTGCCTCCTGGTACAGGACTATTCATGCATACGACGGACCAGGTCAGGTCCAAGGATCCACAGTCAGGCACGGGTCAGTCGTCAAAAGCCCAAATAGAAGACCAGAAGCCGGACCCACGATCAAAGCCCGGGTCTGCTATCAAGAGCCCGCTCGGCACAAGTGGCCCGTCACACCGCGTCGGCGTCCAGCGTGATTTCAGGCTTTTCAAGAGGCACCGCCAGCATTCCTGCAAATCAGGCCTCCTTCCAGGAGTCGGCACCGAAATCAGTCAGAGTGTCTATATTGGGCCAAAGGCCATTGTACTATATATATGAGTAGAGCTAGCACATGAGTTTTTTAGATGAGTTTTGAGTCTTGTCTCACTTCAGTTTTCTCTCGGTTTCGAGAACTCATGTTTCATCATCATTGATATCAAGGAAGCTTATCATTGTTGTCTCATTGTTCTTTGTTTTCTTTCCCCTTTTCTTTGTTTTCTTGCAAATCCCGCGTGACATAGTCCCCGGATCCTCCTGTTAGATCTAAGGGTCCTCACAGAGGGCTGTCTTGCAGGAGTTCCCGAACCCAGACCCCAAACAGTAGGCTGAAAAATCATCTTGAAAGATCTGGAGAAAAGGTTTTTCCTTCATATAGTCTTGAAAGACAGAGAGCATGATGCGCTGAAAGATTGAAAGAGAGTTTGATAGACCAAAAGGGACTACCTTGTAGGCAAAAGTGCCCCACGGGGTGGTGAAGGTAGTTTTCAGTTGATCTTCTTTCTTGATAGAAATTTGATTGTACCCAGAGAAACTATCCATGAAAGAGTACATCTCATGACCAGCAACTTCTTCAAGAACCTGGTCTGTGAAGGGAAGCGGAAAGTGATCACGCTCCGTAGCTTGATTGAGTTTTCTGTAGTCCACGCAAACGCGGATCTTACCATTGTGTTTGAGAGCTATGACGATGGGGCTCACCCATTCCAAGTGTTTGACCTCATAAATCAGGCCAGCAGCTAAGAGTTTGTCAATTTCGGCCTTGATGCGGTCACGGTAATTTGGGTTGAGCCTGTACTATCGTTGCTAGATTGGGCGTGCATCAGGCTTGGTAGGAATGGTGAGTTCCCCCAACTCTGTTTTGATACCTCGAAGGTCTTTGTAACTCCAAGCAAAAATATGTTTGAACTTCTTGAACAGCGTCACCGCGCGTGCTCTATAGGTGGATGGAAGATGAGCAGCTAATCGGACCGTTTGATTGTTACCAATGTCGACGATTTCCACTTCTGGAGTTTGAATATGAGGAACGACCTCCGTGTCCTTAACCTGATGAGCAGGAGGTTGAAGCATGATAGGAGGAGCAGTATTTTGAGTAGTGAAGAAAAAAGGCTGCTGAGTGTCATCAAGCAAGGGTTGCTTCATGACGTCATTAACATCAACAGTCTCCGAAGAAGGGGTACTGTCTGAAAAATGATCAAGACGTTGAATGCAGTTGCAGGAAGCCAGGTATGGGTCCAAAAGAGCAGCCACAGCCTGGTCCTGATCCAGCATCATCTCCCCCCAAGGATCAGCGTACTCCGGGTAGGAGGAAAGAGGCAGACCCGCGGGTGGAGCTTGAACATGATAAATATTTTGTGCTTCCTCCGAGTCAGTGTCTGAGATGGAAGGTTCTGCATTCTCGACAGAGATCAATTTGCCAGTTTCCAGATCCATTGTGGCATTGAGATGTCCATCAGTGATAACAAGTTGGTCCGTGGCCCAGTAATGAATACTCTTAGCCTGGCGGAGAAAAGGTCGTCCAACCAGCATTTCATAATCACCAGGATCTTCTCCAGCTTTCCAAACACCAAATTCCAATGGGAATTTGAGATCACCAATGCTGATATGGAGAAGAGGGGTGACACCTTGAGGGCGCGTGATATGGCCATTTGCCAACTTGATGTCATAAGGAGCACGGTATAATTGTTTGATACCCAATTGCTTCCGGAGTTTATCAGTAATAAGATTGACGGAACTACCACCATCAATTTGGACATGATTGATGTGCTGATTGCCCACCGTGGCGTGCACCGTGGGTGTTGAGGTCGCAACAGCTCCAACCAGAACCGTGGGAAGAGGTAACTGATCTTTGAGAGCCGGACAGAGTTTCAAAATGGTGGCCAGGCTCAAAGGAATCTTGATCTTGGCGAGTTCTTCCTGAAGTTCCAAAGGAACATCGCAGGGTCCAGTGGAGCTAGAGTCTGTAGTAAAGAAGCGGAGACTTCTTTGAGAAGCTCTACCTCAGCAGCAATATTTGGATACGGTTGAGAGCATGTGCCAGTAGATGATGACGGCGCTGTCTGACGCTGCTGAGCTCTGGTGGTCGCGTGAACATTTGCCAGTGTGCGACCTTTCGCAGCCTGCATGAGTTTCAGAATACTTTGTCTCACTTTAGGCATGACGTGAGGCATGAGTTTGTCAAGATCAGGCACGAAGTGAACTTTTTTATCATCGTCATGAGGGACTGTTTCCACAGCAAAAGCAAGTTGCGTATCGTGAGGAATGATAGTCAAAGGGCGTGAAGCCCGTGTGTGACGTGAGACGAGATCAACCCAATTTGACTGCTATACTGGAGGGTTCAGTGCCTGATAAATCTCCTCTTGGGCTTGCTGATCCATGGGATTGGAGGTAGTTGCAGCTTGCTGAGGTCGCTGTTGTTGAGGCGGCCGTGGTGGCTTCCTCAAAACAGGACGGGGGCCTTGTTTACCGTTGGCCACCCAGAGTTGATAAGCCTGAGACGTACTGAAGCTGGTTGATTTGAACCTGGAAGTTGGACTTGAACTTAAGGAAGTTGAGGACACGCCGTGGTGGTGTGACCCCATTCATGACAATGATAACATTGAGCCTTGGAAGGATCAAAGGGAGGACGGTTGCCTTGTCCCCGTGGCTACTGAGTTTGCTGCGTTTGTTTATACTGCTGCGGTTGTTGAATTTGATATTGCTAAGGCTGATATGATTGTTGTTGTTGAGGCGTGGTCTGGACTTGAAAAACCATTTTGTTCCTGAAGGGTGTAGGATGAGAACGAGTGCATTCCTCCGTGGCGTGATTACACATATTGCACCTTTTGCAGTGAGGAGGTCCATTGGAGGAGTTGCATTCATTTGCCAGATGGCCTGGGTGTTTACAAATATGACACCAGATCTGTGAGTGTTGTGGATTTGTTTGCTGAGGTTGAACAGAATTCTGTGGAACCATGACGGGCGGCATGAAAGGGAGTTCCGTGAGAGCAACACCTCTAGAAGAAACATTGACCGAGTGATTGACCAATTCAATGGCCTGCTCCAAAGACTTTGGACGCAGGTATTCTGTCATGAGTCGAATGGCAGGAGGAAGGCCCTGCAGAAACCAGACAAGAATCTGGCTTTGCGTGGGGTACTCCTGAAGTTTGCTGATCAGGATGTGAAGACGATCCGCAAAGTCCCTTGCTGACTCCGTGGGCTCTTGCTGAAGGTCATTGAGTTGCTTGAGAAGAAGTTGATCATCATCGGTGGTACCATAATGAGAAAGGAATGCGGTTTTCATTTCATTCCAACTTTGTTTCCAGTGACTTTTGTTGGCCATTAACCACTGATGAGGGGCGCCTCTGAGCGTGGTCGAAAAGATGTGAAATTTGAGTTGTGGTTGCGCATGACCATTCAGAATGGCCAAGGCTTCAAATTCCTCCATGTGGGCTTGAGCACTCTGATCCAGAGGTTTGCCTTTAGTGTTGCCAAAAGTGGGATAAGTCAGCTTCAAATTATGAGTGGGAGATGAAGGTGGAATGTGAGCATAGACGGGTGGATTTGGTGGAGGATATGCAGAAGCATAGAGAGGTGGAACAGCCTGGGACTGAGAGCAAGGGGTTGGAACTGAAAAACCCGGTGGTCCATAGAAAGTAGCATCAGGTGGGGAAGGGTCATGAGAGCCCTCCCCATTAGGCTTGAGATCGGTGGTTTGGTAAACAGGAAGGGCGTGCTGAAAGGATGGAAAAGACTAAAATTCGTGAACGTGGGGAGGGCCAAAGGACACTTGATGGTAGCCCATCCCACCAGGAGGTGAAGAAGGTTGCGACGGCTGAGGGGTGTGGCCGGAAGGTATATGAATGTGGGTGTGTCAGGAGTCTGGAAATAGTGAGGCGTGGGCTGAACAGGTGTATGTTGTGGGGATTGAGGTTGAGAGCAATGCCTGCACATAGGGGAACCATGCCCAAACTTGCAATGAGACCATCATCCATCACTTTATGGAGCAGCTGTGAGAGTCCCTCGACTACAATAGTGAAGAGAAACGGGGCAAGCAGCCTAATGCTTCTTTTCACTGTGAAGAACTGTGACGGATGCACTTGAAAAAGCACTGCTGCTTTAGCAGACATCAATAGCTTCTAGACAATAGAGGATAAAGAAGGAACAAAACCTAGCCTGTCCAAAATATGACGGAGGAATGAGGAGGAATGACCAGGAGATACTATCATAAGTTTCATAAATCCAATTTGAGGTACACTACCTGACCAGTTTTCCTTGCCTAATATATGCCCTCATACGCTATAGCTACGTTATCCAAAATATGTCTGCCAAGCAAAAAACCAGTTTGTTCTTCATCAATTGAGATGGCCAAAAATCTTCTTCAGCTTCCTTAGGGGTAAGGGCAATAAGACCTGTGTTAAATATGCTTGAACATCCACATATGCTCGAATATAGATAACACTGTAACAGATCTTGATATGCTTGCCACATAAGCTTGAACATCCACTCCCAACTAGACTGAAAGAAAATGGGTATACCATCCATGTCTGGGCACTTTGTCTTAGCCATCAAGAATATCGCAGACTCCAAATCTACTTCGTGAGAGGAGCCTCGAGTTCCTGACATTGCATAGGAGAAATAATAGGCGAAACTTTTGAAAGTACAACATCCATTGCCTCCTCTTGGAAAGGAAGTGTTTTCCTCTGAAAATGGAGATGAAGTAGGAGACAAGAAACTGCTTTACTTGCTCAGGAGCGGAAATGGGTCCATTCCTCTCTCCGAATAGAAGTGAGAGTTGAGCTTTGACATTGCAACCAGGCGGATGAGAAAATGGACTTCGTGCACCTATCACCTTCCCTCAGCCACGAAAGGCCTGCTTTCACTTTGTCTGCTTTGATACTTTTGGACTCAAGTTCACCGATCTCTCTGACCAACTCGTCTTCCCTGGCATGAGGATCTCCCTGATTCTAACATGTTCGAGGTCACTGTATTTCTGGCTCAGAAGGCATCATTCCCGCTACAGAAGTCCCTACCCCACTGCTTGGAGAAAGTTTTAAGACTTGCGAGCGCATTCATAAGTCTCCTCATTGGACTCGGATCAAGGGGCAGTGGACTCATACACCTGACGATACTCAGCCAGGAAATCCTGGTTCATTAAGTGCTGAACATTCAGTTTGAACACAATCTTACTAAGAGCCCGAGACGAGAGATCCATTGAACTAATAATCTGAGGATGATGGTTAGAGACAATCTGAAAAATATGGTTCTTCTGATGCAATCCATGTAGTGCATGTCGAACGTGCATGTTAGCATAGCACCTATCATGCCTAAGCAGCACGTGCGCCCCCCTGAGCGCCATTGCACTAAGTGAAGGCCTGACCGTTTGCAATCTCCAAAAAGCCATGTTCAAACAAGAACTTATCCCATTGCTCCTCCTCAAAACTTGAAATGGTCTCACCACCACCAAGCCTGTCAACATTGTCCTCAACCATGTTGAAGTCTCCCAAAAGCAGCCATGTTGTATCATCACCCATTTTTTCATTTATTCCTCAAAGTAGCACACATGGCCACTTGCTGCCTAGGCACATTGGAAGCATAAACATTTATGATGTTCCACGCCTTCTCATCCTGCTTCCACTTGATGGCCGACCACCTGTCCCACTTATCCTTTGTAGTAAAGATCACTTTAGTGTCCAACCACCATGAAATGAAGGACCTCATCCTGTATCTGTTTTTCCGTCCATTATCCTTGTTGGGATGGTGGCTGCTTCATTGGAACTGCTTGATGGGTCAATTGTGATCCTTTTCTTTTTTGTCATTGCCTTGGTGCTTACACTCTTTTCTTTATTGTGGGAATGTCCGCATCGTTGTCAAGCCAAGATCTAGTGTGGGCCATCTTCTCCCAAATTCAAATTCAGAAGCAAAGACATGCTCTGCATTGAATAATCTAGACATCTGTTTGGCCTCAGCCTAGTTTTGGGCCCACCATAGTTAGAAGTTAGTAGTTAGCTAACGCCTAACGTATAATAATGTCTAACTAGCTATTCTCAAACATACTAACGCTGTTAGTTTTAGCACAAAAAAATAAATAAATCAGATTTTGCAAATTTACTATATCAACTAGACTAATTTCGGCACGTAAATTACGAATTTGCAATAAAAACAACTAAAATTATACTCTATCTTATTCGAATCACAGTTGTAATGTTAATATAAACCTGTCACAGTTGCAATTTGGAACAAAAACCATACACTTAGTTCATTCTTAAAAGTAAAACATAATTGTCAAGTTCATTCTTAAGCATGCAATAGCTTATGGCATGCATGTCATTATAACGCAAGACCTCCAATCATTATAAACGTAATCCAAATGGTCTGATCTGATACAAGCTGATACATGCTACAAAATGGCTAGCATCCATATTAAGATGTAGAGAATATGACTTGATCAATGCAAAATTTCGTAAATTAGAGTAGGGAATTCTGCAATCCAGCTTGACGAGGATGAGGTCTCGCAGGCTATGATGCAAAATCTGGCCAAAGCTGCAGAGTTGTTCTATAGCGATCAAATCAAGAAGGGAAGAAAGAACTAGAAGATTTCTTCAAAAATCTGGATGCAAGCAAATGGCGATGGTAAGATGATTGTCAAGGAGCTGAGAACACCCGGCCAACATGAAATTGTATGAGCATTCAGTTATCAGTTCTTCGTAATATCTGTTTTATCGGTTCTTTATCCGAATCAATGGCATTGGCTTGGCAGCAACATAATGATTGACAATCGAACAAAGAGACAACAAAAAACCCTTACCTCTATTTTGAGATAGTCTGAGACGAATCAAATCAATAGAACTAAGAAGGATAACAGAGACTTCCATAGCTCTTCCACGATGTTGGGCAGGATTCGCCCCTCTGGCCGCCAAAACAACCACACCACAATCTTCGGGAGGGAAAACCAACACAGGGTTTTTTTTTATTTTTTATTTTTTAATTATAAATGGACATCTGTAAAATCTGGGCAAAACTAACCTTGTTAGTATTAGGTTAACATTTAGTAAGTTATTTTTAACGCGTTATGTTCTAACCATGGCCAACACACAATTTGGAGTTCTAAATAATGGTCAAGACCTCCAGAAAGGTTTGAAGGGCACAATTCAAGCCTTTGTGCAAAGCAATAAATGCAAACGTAATGACATACACGACAAAAAATTGACTATGCTAGAAACTGGCACGGCCAAATCAGGAGTTATTTTTCTCGCACAGCACATGTCTTTAAACCACTAGCCTACTTGTTTCAAGACGATTTTGACAAAGAATCCCACGATTTTGGTTTTGGCAGTATATGATCTTGAATTTGATGTATCTGATCCACCAAATCCAACTATTATAGACAATTAAATAGACACAAGACCTATGGCAACGGAATATAACAAGAGCAGACAAAATCTCTCAACTCAATATTCAAAATTTATAAAAGATATAATAAGAATTTATGGCATCATGACAAAGCTGTGCAAGCTATCCCCTTGCAATCGGCCTGTGTGTTCTTGTGATCTGATTCCCCCTTATAGAATAGAATAGAATAGAATAGAATAGAATAGAATAGAATAGAATAGAATAGAATAGAATAGAATAGTTTTTTTTTAAAGTCCACGGAGACCAATAGGTCATGGGACCCACCCATACAATGGGCTAGTACAATCATTACTACTAGGAGTAAAAAACCCCTGCCTCGAAAGGTTTTCAAGGGAAAAACCTTTGCAGTAATGATGATAGTAGACAAACGGAGATATTGACTACTGAGGGCTCAGTAATTGCAGATGTTTATCTAGAACCTCAAGTATGTATAATGCCAAGTCATGCACAGATGGTGCTCTGAGAAGTTGTGGAAGCGTGGGAATGGAATGCTAAGGTCAAAAATGATTGGGACTATCTCAAAAGCGTGGCAACTCAGAAGAGTATGGCATCTTCAATAACCTTGGAATCGAAAACAGCACATAGTCTCGCTTCCACGCAATTGCGCCGGCTCCCATCTACTGTCTCAATCAACAGTAGCATTGTGGGACCTCGCGGCGAATTGATGCAATAGCTACAAGCTTGTTCCTGGACAATGAAGCAAGCAAATAAGCTTGGGGCCCCGTGCCAAGGTGGGATTTATGTGTGCATGATAATGACCCGGTTTTCACTTGGGCCAAAGTAATCTGCGCCCCATATCTTTTGAGAAAAACGATCATTGAGATATTGTTGCAAAAGCTCGGGATCGAATCGCAAGCATCATGCAAAGGTTTCAGTTGTAATGACCAACGGGCAAACCATGTAGTGCAATGCTCTTTCTAACATCGTTTCAAACGCCGAGGAGATTCAGCCATGGCAAGTGCAAGAACGGGATACCTAACATCATCCATGTGGTGCACCTTTGATATAGTGGAGATGGCGCTTCATGGCAGAATGTTGAAGAGGCCAAAACCCGTCTCTTGTAAAATAATAGCATAGGGCACCGTTGTTTTAACTCCGAGGTCGTAAGTGAGAAAGGACTTTTGCACCCGCTCCAAGCTCTCCCAAGCACTAGCACTAATGGCAGCCCCCACACTTGAGTAACCATACAAGAAAACATGCTCTACCAAAGCCCCAAAACAAGTGGGCTTTTCCGTGGCTAATCAAATTTCTCTAGCGAAAACAATTGTTTTGCATTGCATAGAGTGCTCTCCATCCAGCAGCCCACCGCTTGGTAATACAATCGCTCCCAAAGTGTGTTCTTACAGAATTCTACACCAAGATACTTGTAGCTACTTCACGGCTATCATAATGCATAGGGGGAACATTGTGATGAGAAGATTGAACTACCAAAAGCTTGGTCTTTTGGAGATTAACACGCTTGAGACTGTTGTTCTCACAAAAACCGTCAAGCGAGCATGTAAATGTCATTTTGCATACTAGCGGCGGTATGTGCGGAAGTGAAACATCATCAGCATACATAAGTTGCCTAATGATATAGTGTGCCAAATGTGGACCTCTGCCGCCATGATTATCAAGCCATTCTTCCAATTGATCAATGTACAAGCCAAAGAGTGTAGGAGATAAAGGGCAACCCTAATGAACTCCAATATTGCTAGTGATTTGAGTACCTGATGCTGGAAATTTAGCAAAAACCCTTTCATAGAGCCGATAAACTGCATTTTGAAGATCTTGTGGAACCCCAAGTGCCTGCAAGCGCTGCCAAAGAAGCTCGCGTGGTACTGTATCAAAAACCGACTCCAGAATTTAGAAGGCTTGCACCAAAAACCGACTCCAGAATTTTTGTCTTGATCCTTTTTTGGCATCGAAACATGCCCAAAATATGAAACCGCATTCAAGTTTTTTGATCTCTTCTATAAAAAGGGAAAAAATGGGGGAAATTTTCCAATTCAATATTTGGGGCCAACCGAAATCGATAAGCTAAAGGTTTGGACTTAGACATGAGCAAAAAAATCAAGGTTATGGGAAATCAAAGATAAGACTTACAAAATGTCAACTGTTGGCTATGGGGCCAACAACACCCTTTCAAGCTTGTAGATCGAAATCCATGGTATTTCGATTAGCATTCCGTTTAAAGAGGGGGCTTGAAAGATATGAGTGCCAATTTGGAGCGTGTGAGATTTGCGTAGCAATTCTACTAACATTTGCTAATCTGGCTTGAATAAACCCCTTTGCAGGGATTCCTATCTACACATTCGCCCGAGCAATGTTGCACCCTGAAAAATCCAGCCATCCTTAAAAATTTCTGATGTGGTAAAATCAAATTCGATAATTTTCCGATAATTTTGCACAAAAATCTCGAAGATCCGTTTAAATAAGAGAGATGCGAGAACGGATACCAGAGAGGTGAAGAGTGGCAGAATAAAGGGGGAATACCAGATTGAACTAGTTTGTGAGGATGCTTTCCCTGCTGAAGTGGAAGATTGAAAACTAGCCTCCGACTTCAGATGGAGATCCTTTTTGCATCAAAATCTGCCAATGAAAGCAAAAAAATGATCATGTAGCCACTGGCCACTTCTATTTTCTCCAGGTGGGTGGGCCGGCCAGTGTTGAACAAAGTCCTGGGAACACTATAAACCAGCCGGTTGAAACTGTAATTTTTTCGGTTAAGTTAGCGTATTGCAGGATTTTTTTCGGCAAGTTTTCTTATGGTTTTCTATTAAGACAATGAATAGTTCCGGCTCTAAACACAAGATATCCTACTAGTCAAAGGAAATTTTCTGATGGGACCTAGGGGAGGGTGCCCTTCTTTTACCCACTCCCCTTCAATGGCCCACTTTTTGCCCCTTAATAGCCCACTTTTTACCCGTTGATAGCTCACTTTTTCCCTTTAATAGCCCTTTAATAGCTCACCTTAAGAACTATTAAAAATTGAGCTAAATGCATGGTCTATTGTTGGGCACTTGTGGTCCAATGAAGGTCAATTGTGAGTATTTAGTGGTCCATTGGAGGGCTTTTTGGTGGTCCATTGAAGTGCATTTGGGGGTCTATTAAATTACCATACAACTTAAAATCTTTATAGCATTCTTCCAATACGTCGAAACGACAATTGAAAGCTAAATTTGAAATTTCATAACGTTATTTCAAAATAAGAGATTAAAAAAAACTAAACCCATCGTAATAAAATTTTTTCGCTTAAGTGGGCGGTTTATAGGCACTCTCCCCTAATCTAAAAAGTTTTCCCCACGTTGGGGGCGGCCATTAAATTCGACGCCTAAAAAGTTTTCCCCATGTTGGGGGCGCCCATTAAATTCGACGCCTAAAAAGTCAATATGCACGTGCTTATGTCGACGTGGCCAATGGGCAGGACATATGGAACACTATTTTTAAAAAGATGCTTGCCTAGGCTCAAATACAAGGCTTTCGGATACTTGGTTCAATGCTTGGCTTAAGGAGGTAGGCTATGAGTTAGTCACCTTGAGATTGACCCAAAAAACTTGCAAACCCAATATGTTGCCTACCTATAAGATTTAACAAACCACTGACGGAACCCCAATGACATTTGTGCTCTTATAAGCACAAGATTTGTGGAGCCAAACTTCTGATCAACGTGGATGTGCTAGCTTTGTGGGGGAGGACTTAAGCCCCCTTATATTCCAACTGACAATGTTCATCCCAATGGTAGAGCATCTGGTGCACCTTTTTTCTTTCTTCTCTTTTAGCGTTTTTGAACTTGTTCGGATGGTCCATCATAGACCACCATCGCTAAATGATCAGCACATCCCATCATTGTGTCTCTATCTAGAGTGGCATCTGAGACAAAACCCAGATCACCTTCGTCGTGCATGTCCACAACTCGATCAACTCCAATATTTGCAATGTGTTTCAAAATTTTGAGTGTTATCTCTAATATATAATTGTAATGGGGTATATAATTGTAATGGGGTAGAAATTTAGTTTTGTTTATAATCGATTACGTCTAAGCCGTACAACTTTTGGGAAGGAAACGTTCTTTCCAGAAAGTTCTGCTGGAGTATAAAACCTGTCGTACGATGTTCTAGACGCCTCAATGCAGGTTCTAGAAAGCTCTAATTTTCTCTTTGGCATCATATAAAGATAGATAGATAGATAGATAGATAGATAGATAGATAGATAGATAGATAGATAGATAGATAGATAGATAGATAGATAGATAGATAGATAGATAGATAGATAGATAGATAGATAGATAGATAGATAGATAGATAGATAGATAGATAGATAGATAGATAGATAGATAGAAATTTTAGCGTCCGCGAAAACCCAATCGGGTTATGGGACCCAATACAAAAGATGGGGCGTAAGCCCGATAACAGTAGCAAAAGAAACAAAGAATATCCACATAACAAAAACGCAACAAAAATACTTATAAGTAGCTAAGCACGTGAACATGCACTAAATGAACCCAAACCATGGGTTCTGAGGCCACTGGTCTCGGATGATTGCTGCAACCTAGCCTCTCGCACTTTACACAATTCCGTCGTCGCCTGGTCAGCTGGAAAGAGGGGAACGATGCGTTTTAAAATTATTTTTGGATAAGGCCAATGACAGTTTACAGCAGCAGAAGGAAGAATTGGAAAGGAAAGTGAAATTGGTTGAAGAAATTGAGGCTAACTCTTTAGCAGTAAAGAGCAGATGTAAATACATAAATGTAATGGATAAAGGGAATTCAAGCTTCTTTTTAAGAACAGCTAAGAGCAGAATGGTTAATAATGGTATTGTTCAAGTCAAAAGAGCAGCAAGTGCACTACTTGAAAAGCAGCAAGAAATTGAAGACTTCTTTCATATGGAATATGGAACAAAGTTTGGAGCAATACTTTGAAATGATTCCAATGGAGCCTCAAACTCATGAGGATAATGATCTACTGAAGATCCCTGATGAGAAGGAAATATGAGAGACAATTAGGTCTATGGCTAAAGGTAAAAGTTCTGGGCCTGATGGCTTTCAACCTGAATTTTATGAAGAATTTTGGGATATTCTTAAAGATGACATGATCACTTTTATCCAAGGGGCTTGGAAAGCTAAGAAATTGAATCCTGCTATCAATGCTGAACATATCACGCTGATTTCTAAAGTGCAGAATCCAATGCATTTGGCTGATTGGAGACCTATTTCATTAGCAAATACAACATATAAAATTCTGGCCAAGATTCTTGCAAATAGATTGAAACCGGGACTTCATAAGCTTATTAGCCCGTGTCAAACAACTTTTTTTGCAACAAAGAAATATCTTGGAGAACTACATTGGGATAGCAGAGGGATTACATTGGAATGAACTATCAGGCCAAAGATGTATGTTACTTAAATTGGATTTTCAAAGGGCGTATGACACAATAAATTGGCAGTTTTTGGAAAGGGCTATGAAACACTTGGGATTCCATGAAGATGTTTATTAGAAAATATGGAGTTTGAATTGTACAACATCTTCAGCTCTAATTATTAAGCACGATTTAATTAATTAGAGAATTTCGGAATTCTCGTTGAGCATGAAATAGGTTCTTGGTTGTCTATAAAACACCGCAAGTGGTTGCAGTAGAGTAAAAGTTGACGGTTTTTTCGCTGTTTTTTGGTCACAACCAGTGATGTATCCGACTTTGACATGTATAAGGCTATCCCAAGCTCCTTTGTGAGTAAGAGCAGTCCACAAGAAAGAGTAAAAATACTCAGCAGGATCGCGATGGCGAAGATTTGAAGCTGCCTAGCTAGCCCATAGATATAATATCACAAGTCCGTTAAGGTCTACACATGGATAAAAAGAAATCAAAGTGATAATGAGGATCGTGGTGGCGAACATTTTGAGCTGTTAAGGTACCCAATAATTCTGCCAATAATTCTAAGAAAGTGCTAGCAAATATCGAGTGAAGGAAAGTTTAGACAAGAAACAAAACTCAAACAATAAGAAAACTCAAAGATGTGGAAAACTTCAAAGCATTGTAAGTTATATTCCTCAAACATTTCAATGTACATTACTTTGCCAGAGGGGCAGAAATTAGTCCATCTGGGTTTCTGATACTGACTCAGGTACAACACCTATCTCAGCAGCTATCCTAGCAACATGTTCCTGCCCCCTTTGTATAACCTCTGCTGTGTCCATCTCACTATAGCCTGTTACATCTGGGATGTCTACAGACATGGCCTGTGCAAGGACTTGGATATGTGGATCCGGTCCTTCAGTCTCAGTATCCATAGCGCTGCCTTCGACCGCTGCGCCACTCTGCACAGCACAGGCGATATCGGGTGCATGGAAGAGCTTCTGTTTCTTGGCTGGAACCTGATGCTCTTGTGTACCTGATGGCTCACCCTCTTGATCCGCAGGGTCCACGTCCATGCCTACGTATTCGAAACTCGACCCGCCTGTCAAGAAAGGCATGTAGGCATCAAATTTTTTGTTTAAAGCCCCCAATTTTTGAAACACGGGCTCTAGCGCAATAATACCTTTCTCAGTAGACTCCAGAAGTCTTTTCGTTTCCTGCATCCTTTCCTCATAGCTTTTCTCATCCATTTGATCCAAGATTTCATCAATTTTAGATATATCTGTTTTCTGGGTAATGTTTAAATTGATCTTGTCAGGATCATTTACAGGCTCTGCCTTCTCCTCTTCAACTGTCTCCCCAGTGCCCTGGCCAACCATTTTTTCGAGCTTATCCAGGAAAGCCCTCAAAAATCAGCATACTTTACCCTGGCTTTCGAAAGAAATACTTTTCTTTCTCTGCATTAAGGCGACACGGGAAGCAGTACCTGCTGAGAAGAAATCAAGGACACAACCATCCTTGGGCACAAGCTTGTCAACTATGTAGTAAGCATATGATGTCTTCAACTGGCACTTCAGCACGTGATCACCTTCCATTCCGACAAACTTGTACCTGGGTTTACCCGTGAAGTAAGTCTGCCATTTTTTCTTCATTTTCTCATCAGTTTCTTCGTTACCAGTGACAGGCATTGGTGGCAAGGGGGTGTTCTTTGGTGCAGTGCTCACCTGTGTGAAATGAAGCTCCAGCTCCGGCATTATCGAGTTGACCCTGGAGTCGCTTCTGTTAATACACATATGGGTGATGTAATACTGATATTCCTTCATCCTTTTCTTGTTCACCCATCCTGGCTCGTCCGATGTGCCTACTGAAATATGGGACCCGCTTTGAATCTGTTTTTGGCTGTACAAGCAATCTGGCAAGTTCACAGACCGCATCAGAATCACCAGGTGATAAATGTTAGCAGTTGTCATGCTGGATATTCTTGTGAAGAGTTCCATGTATTTTTTGCACGTCCATAATGCAGAGAATCCTCTAATGTCTATGAACACCAAAGTTGCATTCTCAGATACTGGAGTGGAGGTAGGAATCCCTTCCTTTGTCACAGCATGTACAACATTTTTCTTCTCCTTGATTTTGATAGCCTCTTCAGGCTTCAAAATCGATCTAATGGGTTCTAGAAATGCAACGGGCAAATTACCCACAACATGATCCTTATTATAATTGGCTTTCACGTACTCTGTATCCGAATCAGATATATCCAGAATCCGCTGTTCCGTGAAAGCAGGAAATTCAGAAAGCAATTCTTCCCAAAAAGTGTATTCTTTCTGAAGCAAGGTGGAAGCGTATGACAAAATCTCTTTCCGCATGAAAATCAAGCTTCTAATATCAATGGCGCACTGCTTGCAATCAAACCTGCCATGATATCCGGCTTGCACCTTAATGTATGTCTTTCCTTCCAAAATCTCATCAAGAAGTTGAGAAACCTCTGCATTAGACATGCCTCGAAGGTATCTTAACCAGGTTTTGTTGAAGAACTCCTTCGAGGGCTTATCAGGAAAATCTCCATGCTCATCACAGATTTTTTTGTTGACCCATTTGTTGGCCACTTCCATTAATTTTCTGAAGACCCGCTCCTCCATAAAAATAAATTGTTTTTCGTCTTTTAGCTCCTTCACCTTCAATGTTGTGGTAGCTATCTCGTGGAAGTCCTACAAAACAAATGGTCAGGAAAATCGCGGCCGCGATGTTCATGAGCTAAGATAAGAAAAATACCTTCCATGCTGAGGTTGTAGCAGTACCAATGGGACCTTGCGGAGGACATCCATACGCCTTATGTTGATGCCGCAGCTGTTGAAGCTTCTCTAACAATGGCTCTCTATATACAGTGCTAGCAATGACTTCATTGCACTGAATGCTCAATTCAATATATTCTCTATCTGTCAAGTTTCTATTAAGCACTCTTGTTCTTCTCCTGGCGTAGGCTTTAGCAAACTCTAGCCGTTGTTCCAGCTCTCCAACAATACCGCAGAGCAATTGAGCTGCACATATACTGTGGTTACCAGATATTATCCAAAATTTCTTGCCCTTCAAATCAGCTTCTGTGCTCCACGTGATCTTTTTCCTGAAATAATGTGCACTTATAAGTTAGGAAGCCACAAACCAGAAATGATGGACAATAACAATCACCTGGTAATGGGATCGAAGGGGACAACATCGGCCGGTGTGAGCACCTCCGTAGGATATGTCTTGAAACTCTTCACGAGAGTCTGCACATGGTCGTTTGAACGCATTCGATGCGTGAGGTTAGCAGGAGCTGGCTCGCAATCAAAGATAGAGACTTTCATAAACCAGTTCACACCAAGCGGATAGAACCGTTTGAATTGTTCAAGCTTCTGTGCAGTTTGTTCTGCCAATTTGCGTTCTTCCTCAGGATTGAATTTAAGCTCGGTCGGCAGTTCAGAAACGACGGGCCATATTAAGCTCTTCGACGATGAAACACCTGAGACGGAAGGGGGTGTGCGGGAAGAAGAAGGTTCTCCTGTCAGAAGTAGTCAGTTTGCGGAGGTTGATCGTGAACTTAGATATCTTACTTGGGACAGTAGTATGTGTCATCACAATAGGGGGAGCACAAATAGCCAAAGGCTGAGTAGGAATAATAGCAGAAGGTTGGGCAGTGGCAACCAGCTCCAGACAGGGCTCTGGTGTGGGTAGAGTCCTCTGCTAAAGAAACGGGCTTTACATGCTTTTTCTTCGCCTGAGCTCTTAACCAGTTAGTGTTCATTACCGAATATGGCTGCCATTTTTTTTTTATAAGTTATTAGTACTGTCATCATATTGGAACAGGTCCATTTGGTTCAAAAAGCATGATAGAGCATGTATGGCTGCCATTTTTAATAAGTTATTAGCATTGTCATCAGATAAGTGGAGCATGGAACAGGTCCATTTGGCTCAACTTTTTATCAACTTAAAGCTCCGTCTACATCTTTTATATCATTTTGTGTGATTCTTATCGTAAGTATATCAAGCAGATTCTTTATTGTTTCATTCAATTTTGAGATTTCACTTTCTTAAGAATGGCTATGTTCCTTAGGCCAGATGCAAGTATATGTGAGATTTTTGTTCATATAAAATTTACCTCATCCATTTCCTTTTTCTAGGTCGCCATAATGTTTCTGGTGTACACCTTTGGGACATCTAGCAATTCGCTTCATGAGTATCAACTCTCCAAGATGATGACACTTTACTGGGATCATAAACGATATCATAAATTAGTTAAAAAAAAAAAAAAAAAAAAAAAAACTAGAAATCACTCTGTTTTTTCAGCACCCCATTGACGACATCCTCACCATGTACATGATTGCTCTATTAGTGCATTCTTTGACATGGCGGCAGTTATAATACATTACATGCACAAAGTGCAAAGCCATATTTTATAGCACAAAGCCAGCTCGGCAGAAAGATTTACTATTCAAAAGATTTGCTATTCAAGAGAGCGAGAACTAATGCTCCAGTGCTGGATTCAATCGATGCACAAGAATTAAGCAGTAAACTACAAACTCAGAGTAAAAGGTAAGCATATTTCCTAAAATATATTGAAAGCATATTTAGAATTTGTCCACTCATAAATATACTTATAAATCATAAATATACTTATAAATAAAACATATTTATTTTATTCTAAAATAAATATACTTATTTATAAGTATATTTATGAGTATACTTATTTAAATTCTTGTTTACACTTTATTTCTAAAAATATTTAGAATTCTTATTTATACTTTATTTAGAATTTTTATTTATACTTTATTTATCTACACATATATAATCGAGACACACCAAGATTCGATTCCCAGATTCCTCAGATTCCTGGGTGGGGGAAAAAATCGTGAGGGAAAAATATACCTGCAAAAATTTCGAATGATGCCACGTTTTTGTCCTTATCCGGTTCGGAGAAATCCGCTCCGTCAATTCCGGTCATTTTTGGTAGGGAGGGCAACATCGCAGCAGATTAGAAGACTTCTGAGAACAAAAGGCAGGCCGCCAGCAGGGTTTTTCACCCTAATTCTCACAGTAACTCATACTGATTGTTTGGGTTAGAAGCATTCTCATTGCAAATAGCTGGGCTTGGTTAGTTGATCGTTCTTAGTGTGCTGCAAGGTACTGTTTATTTTGCCTTTGATCTTGGTACCGGGCTTTGGATTGTGGCATTTCATTTGACACTCTTTATTTATATGCAGATTATGGGTCTCCTTGCAAAAATCGCTGGGCTCAGGGGCTGTTCTTTGTCCCCTGCTTTGGCCCCTTTTCTAGAAATGCCCTGTTGGTCTGTTCCACAGTTCAGGGGGCACAGAAGTGGTCCGCATTCTTCCGCAGGTAAACTGTTGTTGAATGTGGCCGTAAAGTTGAATGATAATCTTATTTCCTGCATGTGATCCAACACGGCAATGATAGTGCATCATTTATTCATGTCGGAACTGGCTATGGCGGTCTGCAGCAGAGAATGAAGAAGAAAAAATGAGCAGTCAGATGTTCTGTTGGCCTGTTCTATTCGTTCACGACTATAAATTCATGGCAAATAGCTCCTCTGGATCAACTGCATGGTATACAAGATGATTGCTGCTGCTGCAAGCAATCATCGGTCTATTATCAAGTATCTACTTCCTATCACAACGCGCGACAATGTAGAGCTATGGCCAAAGGCTTACCCCATTAAACCTGCACGGCTTGGCCTCAGATATGAAGATACCCTTGCTTACCCGAAATTGGTTTATGTGCGGTGATTAGGGTATGAGCAAGGGTTACCCCATTACACACCGCACGGCTTGGCCTCGGATATGAAGATGTTTGGTTGCATCTTTGAAGATGGTGTCCGGTCGCACCTGGTTTTTGGTTCGTCAAAAATGCAGACCCCAGGTCCAAGGTTAGATTTTTTTTTTTCTCGGTGCTGTAGAAGGGCAGTCCACCAAATCGGGCGATGCAAGAACAAAGGCGCAAGCCTTTGGCCTCTGATTTCAGGATAAACCAATTTCTCCTGGAAGGTTCTGAAGCGAGAACTACACAAGTAAAAGCAAGGCCACTGACGCCATAGATCAGCCCATTGATCCAATTTCCGATCTCCATAGCCGAGGAAGCAAGAGCAGAGGGCTATTAAATCGATGTGCCAGCCGGCAGCCATGGCTGCGCCAATGGCAATGCTGATAACGGGTCCCGTAATGCCCATCGGGCTATGTAACAAAAGTTTTGACAAATTTCTATTCTGTTTTCAACCAGCAAGTCTTTAATTTTCATGCTTTATATGTTGGGTTTAGCACATAGAGATGCATATTATAGTTCTGTTGCTTTATTGAAATCTGTCATGTCCTTTTCCACAGATTGTAAAAATCGATACACATGTAATACATAAATATTTTCTTTCTTTTATATTATTTTTAAAATGACTTATATGATATAGGTGCACATTATATCCTTCTAGAGTAGAATATTTGCTAGCTTAAGTAGATACATTGCCCTGGCCTATCTTCAGCACACATGTCCTAGAAGGCCTTGCCCTTACTTCTAATGTGATATTGGCAAGCCGAGGTGCATATCCCCATCCCCAAGATAATAATTAAAACTTATGGAAGGGGATATCAAACGAGGCGTTCCTTTCATGATGTGAATGATAATTGAATGACTTTTCTCTCTACGTTATGAGACAACATATTTGCGTTCTAACTTTTCACTACTTTGTCATTTCTGGGTTGAGGCTCAAAATAGGAAAACAAACTTGGAAGTCATGGCCCTCTAAATGGGCCATAGTGAATCAAAATTTCTTTGCGTGTCATAAATATGCAACCTCTATGTCATAAATATGTTAGGTAGTTGTGGTCCTTTCCGTTGAAGAGAAATGTTCGCGGCGGCCTTGGCCGCCGCGATAAATTTCTTGTAGGTATAAATTATACTTATTTAAGTATAAACTATATTTATTTATACTTACAATTTTTTGCCAATTATTTTTCTATTCCTAATTTTTTTCCCCACTCAGTAATCTAATGCATCGAATCTTAGGAATCTAGCAAAAATGATTTATATAAGAGTAGAAAAGGCTACCGCGGCAAAAATTCGAGAACGAAGAGCAGAGCTATGGCTCGAGGTTATGGTTATCGCGCATCATTTTTCATCAATTGCGCTCAACCAGGTAACCCGTCTAACTCCTCCAAAATCGTTTGTATGAGGAATCAGACCGTGACACAGGACCTTGCAACTGTAGCAATTTTTGGTGATGAACAATCTGTTTGTCTTTTGCAAAGTAATATTAGATGCTTTCTACATTACATGGTAAGCATTTTTTAAGCTTAAAACAATAGACTCTGTGGAATGATGAAAAAGATGTAGATCTGATCTTTGCACAATTTTGGATCCAAGAATGTGTGCTAGATGGCATGAGATTTTCCAGTTCTTTGACCTTACTTATATTCACAATTTGACTGGTAGATTAAATTGGAATGTACACCCCATTTTTTATCTTCAGAATGTGCAACACTAGAATATATTTTGCATTGCGGAGTGCTAAATTAATATATACATCATATAATCATCCTTCTCTGATGTGTTCCCAAAGCCATCTCTACATGCTGCAGCCATTGTAATGCTTTACACATTGTAACATTAGATAATTAATGAAGTAAAACAAGGTTCAGCACATTTGCAATTCAAGATTCAACACATTTGCAATTCAAGCATTGATCTCTGTTGCTCTTCTGCTCTCTTCCATAGTTTCTTTATACATGTCCATAGTCAGCCTATGTTGTTTCTCTTCCTGTATTTGCCACCTTTCTTTCTTTCTTTCTACAAGTAAAAATATAAACTTATAATTATAAATTATAAGATTTATAAGTATAATTTATACTTAAAATATAAGTATATACTTATAAATAAAGTATAAATTTATACTTTATACTTAAATAAGTATAAATTTATAATTTATACTTAAATAAATTTGTATTTGTAATTTATACTTATAAATAAAGTATAAATAAGTATAATTTATACTTAAATAAGTATAATCTATACTTAAATAAATTTATACTTATAAATAAAATATAAATAAGGGTAGTTTCCCACTCGTAATTAGGTTAGGTTAACTTAACCAGTTGGTTATCTCTTAACTTAATGGAAAGTAGGTTGTGATTTCCCATTAAAGTCATCAAGTTAAGACTAACTTAAAGGATTGTGAAAATATGCATTCGCACTATACCATTTATGGACCACTTAGGTTAAGCTCATGAAATCAACTTAACCTAACCTTTATAATAAGCTTGTGCTTCACACTAGTAGTTAAGAAGTTTTGTTAGGTTAGAGATAAATGTGTTCGTTTCTCACTTCAGTTAAAAGATACGGTTAAGTTAAATGGAGGATATGACTTTTTTTGTCGAGTTACTATTTTTGTGAATTGTTTGACTACCTAGTAAAATCTAGTAAAGTGGTTGACTCTCTAGTCAATGAGTTGACTTTTTGTTAACTTAGACAATTTCTCGCCAATAAATTGTCTTGTAGTCAACTCTTTCCATTTTAATACTTTCTAGTCAAGTACTACGTGACCAGTTAATCAATCGTAGAATTCTTAAAACCCACCTCCCATTTTAATGTTTTTTATTCAATCTATCAAACTAATAAGACACTTGGTCAACTAGCTGGCATCCTTGTTAAAATTATGATTTAAGAGTCTAACCTAACTGGAACTATTTCTCACTCATAGTTAAGTTAGCTTAATGCTTAACCAAAAAGTTAGAAGTTAAGTGGACCTTGCTTAGGTCACTTAACTTTTGCACTAGTTGGTTAAATATTTTAAAATTTGGTTAAAAAAATAACTTAACTTTTTCTAGTGAGAAGGATGCTCAGTTAAGTTAACGAACAGTTAAAAATTAACTGGAATTAACTTAACTGGTATTAACTTAAGGGTCAGTGGGAAAGCAAGTTCCAGTTATTTTCCCTATTTAACTTAACTTAATGGCAAGTGGGAAATGATCCTAAGAATTCTAAATAGATATACTCATAAATATACTTATAAATAAGTATATTTATTTTAGAATAAAATGAATATGCTTTATTTATAATTTATAAGTATGTTTATTAGTGGACAAATTCTAAATATGCTTTCAGTATATTTTAGGAAATATGGTTACCCTTTTCTGTACTCTGAGTTTGTCGTTCACTACTTAATTCTCGTGCATCGATTGAATCCAGCACTGGAGCAATAGTACTCGCTCTCTTGAATAACTCTCTTGAATAGCAAATCTTTTGAATAGTAAATCTTTCTGCCGACCCATGGCTCCACATTTTTTATAAAATATGGTTTTGTGCTATAAAATATTGCTTTGTTCTTTGTGCATGTAATGTATTATAGCTGCGGCCGTGTCAAAGAACGCACTAATAGAGCAATCATGTACACGTTGAGGATGTCTTCAATGGGGTGCTGAAAAAACAGAGTGATTTCTAGTTTTTTTTAACTAATTTATGATATCCTTTATGATCCCAGTAAAGTATCATCATCTTGAAGAGGCCATAAAATCAGTAATCCTTTATTGCCAGGAATTGTGCACCAAAAGCTTGTTAGTCCTGCAGTTAGAAAGCACATAATGCAAGTTGTAAGAGAGGTTCATGGGCTTCATCAGAAGGATTGTGTGAGATCTTTGATAAAGATCATGGTGTGATAGGCCCAAAACCAAAGGTAAACAAGATTTATTTTCATTTACTTTTAAGTCATATTATCCCTTTCAGTGGCGAGGAACACATTTCTTTTGTTTTAGGTCACATGTGGTTCCAGCAATAAAGAGCATGATAGAGCATGTATGGATGCCGTTTTTAATAAGTTATTAGTACTATCATCAGATTGGAACAAGTCCATTTGGCTCAAAGAGCATAATAGAGCATGTATGGCTGCCATTTTTAATAAGTTATTAGTACTGTCATCAGATAAGTGGAGCATGGAACATGTCCATTTGGCTCAACTTTTCATCAACTTAAAGCTCCGTCTCAACCTTTTATATCATTTTGTGTGATTCTTATTGTAAGTATATCAAGCAGATTCTTTATTGTTTGATTCAATTTTGAGATTTCACTTTCTTAAGAATGGCTATGTTCCTTAGGCCAGATGCAAGTATATGTGAGTTTTTTGTTCATATAAAATTTACCTCATCCATTTCCTTTTCCTAGGTTGCCATAATGTTTCTGGTGTACACCTTTGGGACATTCAGCAGTTCACTTCATGAGTATCATGGAGCAGAACATTTATTTAACAATGTTTTTTTTAAGTTTCTTGGATATGTTCATGAAAAATACTGTGCTGATATATTGCATCCTAATCACTATTCAATTTTATACTATCCATTTCACAATGCTAATCACATCTGTCCCTCTGGATTTAGTCTATGCCCTCAAATGGGGGACATGGTAAACCACACATGGCTATGGGATACATTACCTGGAAAATGATTTACAAATGCCTCATGATGATGTTGATGAAGATAACAAAGCCATAACAAGAATGCCACGGTTCTATTGCGATAGCAATAGAACCGACATTCCTTGGATGGGGACGTCTCTCCTCACATCGCCTATTTATTTCGACTTTTCTTTCATTTTCATTCATCGGCGTTCTCTTGAGCTAGTTTTTCTCCTCCTCCTTTATCCTACCAGTTTCCCTCACCATCACCATTCTGCTAATTTGTTTCGGGTGATGCCCTACCAGATCTTAACCTTGTTCTTCATCCCTTACCCTGTGGGGTTTTGTTTCTGGGTGTTTCCTTCCGGCTCCTTGTGTCTTAGCGCTATCGGAACTCTGGCCAGACCGATTGAGTCGAATCACTGGAAAGGTACCTGAGGCTTGTTGGCAAGAGTGTCGGCATGGCTTTCACAACTGGAGCGATTTTTCCAGATAAGTACTATGAACTGAGTTTTTCTTCTGTATTTTTTCTTTCCTTGCCTTTTTTGGGGCCTAAGTTTTCTGTGAAACAGAATGCCTTAACGCTGATTGTCTTTAACGATGCCTTTTTTCCATGATTGGGGTTCTGGGTTATATGCTCACGAAGCCAAAACCCTGATTGCTTGGTTGTTTTGCAGTTCAAATGCATTCTTGGCGATTTAGGTAGCTCAAATAGCTGGATCGGTGCCAGATTGAGTTCTTATTTGGTCGGATTGCAGTTAACTTAGATTGGTCTGCCTTCTATCGTTCAGATTTCGATTCCGGACCTCTTCTTCACTAGATAATGACCGCTCTAAATCTGCTCTAAATGGAAGGGGATAAGATACAACTTCAAGGACAGTTGGGCCTTTTTTGAGTCGGATTTTTGCACCATTCGAGTGACATTCGATCGATCCGCCATGATTTGGTTCTACATCGATCGACCTGCGATGCTTCTAGATCGGCGCCGAAATAAGGAAGCGGTGCTTTCTGGTTCCAGCAAATCCCTGTTAGGCGGCAAGTTGACCGCCACATGTATGCAATCGGCAGAGTTTCGACCTGTAAGTTCTTTTTCTTGATTTGAGTATGGGATACCAGGTTGTGGTATTCCTTCCCTTGCTTTTACGACCTGGTTCTTGGTAGTATTGTCTAGTTGTTTTTAATTTGTGCAGTAGTCTCGTACCCACCACTTTTTCCTTATGTATTTCATGTTCGTGTCCAATCATGTGCAGATCAATTGTTTTGGGCTAGGTAGTTTGATCCAGTTCTTTTTTCTTTTGTTTGCTTGCATTCTCGGTGCAACGGTTTCAATTGCTCCAGTTATAGGCGGGACGTCTATGCAATGTGGTCCTTTTTTCTAAAGTCTTGCAAGGTGTTGTTTGGTTCAGTACACAGAGATTCCGCCGAGCTTGCACATCCATTAAAGCAAGTGGTCGCTTCGTCATGTTCCTTGAAACGAGTATCTTTCTCTTATGGTTATTGGCGTTTTTTGTATATGACTTAATTAATTATGCTTGTTCTACTTGTGCTCTTGAGGTCTATACTCCCCCTTGTTGCCCTTTGCTCCATGGTTTGTTTCCATCTAGTGCATTTATCCCTGTAGAGTCATTTTTCCTCTCCGTCATTTTCACTCTCGTGCATTGAATTTTCATGGGCCGAGCCCAGTTCTGACTGCGTCTAGACTGAGCTTTTAATTTTCACCATTTTTTCTTCCCTTCTTACTTCAAGCGATTTTTTGATTTGTCTAGTTCATTTCCATTGTGTCTCTGCGGGGATACTTATTTGGGAATCCCCCTTGCTAATTGGGGCCATTCTCAATATTCTCCCTTTCTTTTCTATACGTCTGGCTTTGGGAATAGGTTTTCCCTTTGGAATGTACAGATGGAGGTTTTGATATTTCCATTGGACATGTCGGGATGGAGGTCGTTTCAGGTAAATATTAGACAATTTTATATTTATGGCTATTTGGTTGTTTCGAGTATTCTTTAGTACCTTAAAGGTCATTTCAATTTCATGAAACCTTTGTAACGGGTTCTCTTCTCTTTTTTCCATATCGCTTTGAGTGTTTTACGGTTCTTTATGTTTTCTTTGTCCGCAAAGATAGTTTCCACATTAAGCTTTTTCATAGAAACATAGTGATGTCACGTTTGCATTTTTTGCTGCTAATCGGGTTCTTTCTAGCGGTTTATTTTCTCTGTTTGGTTGGTTGGACTCCTCTTTGTCTTCTTCTTGGAGGTTATTGCCATGTTTTGGTGCTAGTATTTGGCATGGTTGTTTTTCATTCCATTCTAGCTTTGCTGGTCATCTCCCATATTTACATGCAGTTTGTTTGTAGATCCGATTTGCTATGCATTTGGTGCTGACATTTTGGCGTAGTATTTTAACACCTTTAATATGTCAACTACAGGTCTTGCCCCATAGACGGTTGTTTGTCATTTTCCAATTTTTTCAGATTTCATAGTGTGATTCCATTTGTTGATTTCGTTGGAAGTATTGAAGAGCCTAGTGCTTTTGCAATTTCCCTATACGTTATGAACTTTTATTTATATTCTTATTCGTCTTGGCCACTCATGGTACATCTTGATGATTAGTTCTTCCACGTATTCATGGTGGGTTGGTCGGCCACATTTGGTCACCCATACTTGGTAGATGTTGTTCCATTGTTAGACATTCTTCATGATTTCATTTAATGCGTGCATTTGGCTATGTTGGTTTTGCTCTTGGACATTACATCCTTGTTTCTCTAGTTCATATTTTCGATTGGTTGTGAGTACTTTCCATTGTCCAAGTTCCATTGTTCCTTCCATTATTCTAGTTCAAGATTGTTTTTTGATTGTCCTATTCTTTATTGTTTGATATGTTATGTAGCGTTGTTTCCTAGTTCCCGTAATGGGCTGGATGTTTGACTATGTGTTTGTTGGCCATGTTTCCTGCTCCATTTTTTATGCTCACGTTCTTCCTCCTTTGCTCCACTTTATGTTTGTTAGGCCACTTTGTCTAATCATTATCGTGATGAGAAGCTAGCAAGCGAATCCTATCTCCGTCAAGATAATGATTCTCGTCATTCTCATTATTTGGTTGTCTTTTCACACTTTGTCATTTAGCCTTTCTGAGGACTGCATCCACCACTGCATCTGGTCCCATTTTTGTTCTGGTCTTTATTGTGGATATTGATTATTTCTTCATTTTTACATGTTGGCCTATTATTGCACTGACGTTCTTGTTGTGTTCGCTTTGCAGACGTTGTTTGATGATCTGTATTAGGCACATGGTTCACTTTATTGTTGCATATTGGCCTATTATTGCACTGACGTTCTTGTTGTGTTCGCTCTGCAGACGTTGTTTGATGATCTGTATTAGGCACATGGTTCACTTTGTTGTTGCATATATTTCACGTTCTCCAGCATGAAATGATGCATTTTGGATTTTGGTAATCTTGGCATTCTGGTTGCATCTTGGGTTTGCAAACTTTAATCTTTGTTTTAGCTTTTTGTTGCTCGCTACTTGAACTTTTCGGATTTCTCTAGGGAATTGAATTTAATTTGTGCACCTTTTGGGCTATTATGCATCGTAGAGGATATCTTTGCTTCCATTGGCTTATCTCAGCCCGTGGTATTTCCTTTAGTTATTTTTTTCTACTATCTTGGCTCTTCTCTTTCTTAGTGTTCTATTATTGCATTTGCACCTCCAAGATCTTTAGTTCCAGTTGGCTCCTTTAGGTCTTTGCCACATTAGTCCTTTCCCTCTGTTCCTCTCTATCTTCTTGGTTTTTTGTACTTCATTCATTCCCTTCCTTCTATTATTGTTTTATTTTCATTGCTTCTTGTGGTCCATTTTATATTCTATTAGCCCTTCGCTTCCCACTGTTTCTTTCTACTAACATGTTTATTGCAGCTGCTCCTTCTATCTTGTTTATGAGAGCTATCGGATGGGCATATTTGCCCTTTATTCTAAGATCTGGACCGTACATAGCGATCCTCGTTTGTGGGGTATGCATGTACAAGTTTTTGTATACTGTATATTAAGGTTTGCAAAATACTATAAGGTTTGAGAGAATGTACTTAATGGTGTTAATTTTGTACGTGTATTGTAAATTTTTTGAGGCTCTCGCTGCCCTACGTAACCCCCCGTGTGAATATGCACCCAAACCAAAGGGGGTTTAAGGGGGATTTTAATTTAAATGTGTCAAATGCAATGGTTTGTGTTAATAATGTTAGTTGTGTGTTAATGGTTTGTGTTAACTAAAAAAAATTTTGGCCCCTTCGGGGCATAAGGATGGTGTAGGGGATGTTAGCTGTGTGTTAATAGTTTGTGTTGGTAGCATGTTCGGGGAATAAGGATGGTGTAGGGGATGTTAGTTGTGTTGTGTTGGTAGCATGTAATAATAGAATTTATTAATAATGAACAAACAGTTAAATCCTCGTTGTTTTTTCTCCAAGTTATTCCTTCACATATATCGTACAAAATATAACAAGTATACGTTCAAAATACATAATTGTATTATTATTATATTCCAACCAAAAAACACTTGCTTAATAACAAATGAAGTTGAGGTGTTTCACCACTGAGCATTTCTATATGAGAGTCCGCTTATTGTTAGATTTCATGATTTGATGAAAAAGATATGAAGAGAAGCTGCAAAACAATACTTGGTATTTTAGGAAATCATTGCTTGGAGAGGAAGAGATTCAATATTTGTGGGCTCCCTATGTCAAAGAACATCATGAAATTAATATTTCATACAAATAACTAAGAACATCATGAAATCATTATTTCATACAAATAACTTGCAGAAAAATGGCAAATACCTGGAATGCAATACATGAATCTAGTACCCAAGTGTTGGTGCTGAATATGTCATCATTGCAAGAAACGGGCTTAATCCTTGACGTAAACAACTTTCATGCGACCCCTTTCAATGTTTAGAGTGTTTCGTCGATGCACTTACATTTCAAAGATAAACTTGCACATGTTTTCTTTTCCGAGTTTGTAAATGAGAACCATGCATGAATGCTTCAAAGTGACCACAAACAAAAGTTATCATGGTTCTTATTTGTGCTACAATAAAGCTTAAGAAAGCAAATGCAAAGAATCCCTGCTATGACAGCCGGAATTCACAGAATTCCAGCTGCAATAAGACATAGAGATATGCTAACACATTTGCAGAGCAAGTTTAGAAAGGACCAAAGCATAAGAAGACATGTTTTTTTCACCCTTGCAAGTCGTTTTGTCTATTGTGCATGTTAAATTCACATTGCATGTTGAATTCATGCTTCAATTCTTCTCGCAACAACACGCTTTGATGGAGCAAGCAACTAAATCGGGCGATTCACTAGAAAAGCCAAAGCTGCCGGTGTAGCCAACATAAAAAAATTAACCCGGCTATTTCTAGATTCCAGAGAGATATATTGTGTATTTGTGCACTATTCATGCAAAATTAGAGAGTCTTAGGAACATGTTACCTCTTTCCATAGCTTCCGCCAACAATCCTTGCCACACCATATTTTATAAAGTCCGGTCCCTGTTCATTCTTGCAAACCTTTACTCAGATTCACTTTCGGGGAGAAGGAAAACATGACGAACTTGGCTATGATGCCGTGAGTCTCATGACTTCCATCTCAGAAGACAAGCCACTCCTCCCATGAAGTTTACATTTCCCTGAATTTTCCCCTGTTCATCACCTCTCCTAGTATCCTTTCCGGACTTTCGAAATGAATAAGTAGCTCATTAGCATTCTTAGGGCAGAGTTACTTAATTTTAGTACACTAGCCGCATCTTGCTCATAAGCCAATTGAAGCCCGGCCCCGAAAGTGCCAGTCTACATCTACTTTTTGTTTCGGTGTGCTCTATCACTTTACCTTACAATCTGCATAACAAGTCTACTTAAGATCTTGGCTTGCCTTTATTATGCAAAGAATAATAAAGGCATAATAAAGGCTTCATCCTATTGTCTTGCATCATTGCAAAAATAATTGATGCAATGGCTATGGCTCGTGGAGCTCGGCCAGACCGCAATTTTGTTCCCCGAAAGGTGTAAGGTAGCGGATGTCAAAAGTGTGCTTCTCCTATTGCAAGATATTTCTATTATTCAGCCTACTCTGGAGGCCCTTGTTTTTCAGAGAAGCAACCAAAGGCATCGCTTAGATTCTGTTGGTTTCCAAAGGTTTCTAGAGATAGCATGCTGCTTGCATACGAGTATTGAGATATAAGGGAAAGAATTTAAATCATATGCTTTAGATAACAAGTTTGCTGAGGAACATTTTTAGAAAACTTGGGATGCTTACTTACCATTTGAAGACTCAAAGAGGAGAGAATTGGCGGATCGAGGAGATGAGCTCCACGCCTACCTGAAGCCCTATGGCTACTCCAATGATTTGAAAATACTTGCTTTCTTTCTCCAACGCGTTTCTTACGCAACCTAGGGCCTTGTCCATGATCTGGAACCTTCTGAAGGGCCATCAACGCAAAACTCGGGAGGTAGGGTTTTCCGGAACAGAGAAAACTGGGGAGGTTTTTGGCAAGGCTTTTCCGGAACGCCTAATCCCTTTAAATTTTGCGAAAAGCAGGGTCTATTAAGTAAATAGTACAACAACGCTTTTTTTTGGGGGGACATAACACTCCACCCAATAAAATTTAGAGGACAATTCACAGGAAAAAGCAATAAGAAATTTCATGCACAAGACATGCCAAATCTGTTGTGAACATGCAAGGAAGTACAATCATGACCACATGATTTACTTTTGATAAAAAAATCAACGGTCGAGAAAGAGTGCACTCTAGAAATACTATTCAGTACACTTGCACGAATACAACCACCAAATCATAGGAAAACCATATGAAAAAACGTATAAAAACTTAAAAACAACCCCCTGTTATTATGCTAGATATTTCCATTTGCTTTATGGGCCATATTTGTACTCAATTTTGTTCTTCTGGTTTGTTTATTTGCACCCTTGGCCTGTTTACGCCTAATTTGCTGGAGTCTTATCTTCTCCCTTTTTTGCTTCATACGGCTCGCTTTTAGTGTCTAGTTAGTTTCGTCAGCATTTTAGCATCTAGCTATTTTTGTAAGTAGTTGTCTTGCTTTCTCCCATTTTTCTTCTGTTCCTACTCGCTCTAGTTACTTGGTCATTTCATGAATTTTTTCATATCTATCTAGGTTTTAGTTAGCTTTTTATTTCATGAGTTCCATCCCTTCTTGAGCTTTTCTTATCCAGGACTGTCTCATCCACGACTCTCCTTTCTTGGGCACCTTTTAGTCATGCTTAATATCCTTGAGAGGTTCTGCTTTTAAATTAATTCTTTGTTGGGGGGACGCATTGGTTGCCGTTGTACGCAGTTAGATGATTGTTTTTGTCTAGCGATACGATTGTCTTGCCTCTATTTTTGCTCGTCCTTCAGTTGTTTGGATGTGCTTTATATTCAGTTTGCTTCTATTGGCCTTGATGCTCTCATTTAATATGCATTATTTGGCATTTTTTTTATAGCTATGATTCATCTAGCACATATTATTGCTGTCCTTACAAGTTAGATGTAGCTCTTTATTCATGTGTGCTTGATTTTAGCTATAGTAGCAGTTGTTATTGTCATTTTTGGTGTTGCAGTCATTGGTTATCATTATTTTTTGCCTTATAAGGTTAATATTTTTGTCGGTTTTCTCTGTTGTCGTCTCATCATCTCTTGCGACCTCATTTCTTACTGCATTATTTTTCATCTTATGGGTTCCTTTTGTTTCAGGTGTTCTATCGGTTGGCCATTTAGTTTCAATTGACCCATTTGCTCAATCTAACCTTTGCCTCGTTACTTTTTATGTTTTATTCTCCATCTCAATTCTCCCTGGAGCCCCATTGACTTCTATATTTTCATCCTCCATTCCACTAATCCCTTTGGCTTCTATCCTTTATATTTTAGAGCCCCTCTTCATTGCATCCATTCTATCTTAGTGTTTACATCTTTCTTCTCCTTTCATTCTGTTATTCTTGGTGCTCTTTGGTTTCATAGTTGATTATTAGTTATGCTTTGTTGCTTTGTGGTCTTATCTCATGTAACTTGGCTCCGTCAAGTTTATACTCAGTTTGTTCTGTCATTATTCGTTTGCGAGGTTTTTCTCATTGCCTTGGTAACCCTTTAGCTTTCTTGCTCAGTCCATCCTGTTTGCCATGCTCCATCCAAGTTCGTCTTGTCGGTTTTTGGTCCAAATTTGTCCCTTTAGCCTCCTATTGCTTTAGCACTTTAGCTTGTTCTTTATCCCACTTAGTTTTGGTCATAGCTTCAGTTTATCTCATTTGCCCTTTAGGCTGTGTCTTTTTTCTTCGCATCTTGTCCCCTGTTCTTCATTTCCTTTTTCTTATTTGCTCCTTTAATCTATTCTCTGTTTTTCTCTATTACCCCCTTTTATTCTCTTCGTTTTGTCTTTTAGGACGACATCATAGTCGCATCGTTTTTCTCCATTCATTCCTTTTATTCTTTGGCGCTCTTTCGTTTGTATGGTTGGTTGCCAGATATGCTTTGGGGTCTTATCTCATGTGAGTTGGCTTTGTTAGGTTATATTCAATCTACTTTGTCCTTATTTGTTTAGTTTGTCTGCGACGTTTTCATTGCCTCGGTAACCCGTTAGCTTTCTTACTCAGTTCAACTTGTTTGACATGTTTGATCCGAGTTTTTCTTGTCATTTTTTGTTTCAAATTTGTACCATCAACTCCCTTTTGCTTTAGCATTTCTTGTCGGTCTTAATCTTTCGTCCCACTTATTTTATGTTTCTACTTTGTGTATTTGGTTTGTTCAGTCGTGTTTTCTCCTTTTCTCTCACGTATGTCACGTAAATCTTTGTCTTCACTGCTTTGTATGGGTATGCTGAACCCGCCTCGAGGCAATAATGAAAGATTCGCAGACGGAGATAAAAAACTTTTTCTTGAGTGGCTGCCGTCCATGCTGCAAATGGACAAAGACCTGTACTCAGAAACAGACATGCACCACACCTACTGTGCATGTACTAAGTAAGGAAGTACACTAACTAATTAAAATAGTATTAGTAGCAGCTTGCCTATGAGCGCATAGCCCGGGTGTAAGATGAACTCTTATTGCCCATGCGCGCATAGACAAGATGTCATAAATTACTGTGAGAGATAAGCCTGTTACCTACTTGAGCACAGGGAAGACGTAATAATAAAGTCTATAGCTCAAGCGACGGAAGACAAGATAAGATAAACAACTGTAAAGGAAGAGCGGGAAATACGAAGAGACTTTGTGTGGGCTTGACACTCCATAAAGGATCGCATGAAATGACACGCTACACTCTTCGTGTATAATCTCATAGAAAATATCCAAGTACTAACGTAGACAATAAATAGGGAAAAAGGGCGCACATTTCTGCATACAGACCGAAGCTCCTGGGCGCTCGACCTCCGCCTTCACACTCAGTCCGCTTTTTTTACATATCGAAGTCTATAAGAAGCTGCATAGACTCGCGGCAAATGGCAGGTGGAAGGTACATCAAGATCTTAGCTGCTAGTTAATTAGCTCACCCTTTTTTTTTTGTGCATTATTTGCTTAATTAGGCTGCCTCCAAAACGATTAAAAATGTCAATTTCTTAAGTATTTCTGGCCTTCTTCCTGTATTCTAGATATGTTTTGTTTGTTTTAGGTCATTTTGTGATTGGGTTTGTCTATGCGTGCATGAGAACAATGGTGTTTTTAGTGCTTGTCCTTTTAGCCTATGCGCGCATAGACACAAATCTTTTTTCTTAAGCTTAGCCTATGCGCGCATAGACACAAATCTTTTTTCGTAAGCTTTGCCTATGCGCGCATAGACACAAAGCTTTTTTTCTCAAGCTTGACTATGCGCGCATGGGCTTCAGCCTTTTTTTTAATCTGATCCTATGCGCGCATGGGCATAACACTTTTACTAAAGGTCGCCTATGGGGATAAGATTTTCTGAATTGGTTGGCTATGCGCGCAAAGTTTTAATACCTTACTATTTTTAATATTTCAGTAAGAAGAGAAACCTTGCACGGGGTAGCCAGGATGATGAAGGTGGATCCTCCCAGAAGGCAGCCAGGAAGAGGAGGACGACGAAGGACAAGAGTCAGGATGCAGTTCTGGCTCCAAGTCAGCAACAATTTCAGGAGGCCGAAGATGGCTCCCATTTTTGTAAGGATCAACAGTGGTTGCTTGTCAGGGGTACCGGTGATCTAGCAACTGCGCATTTTTTGTATTTGTACATTTGTTCTGAGACCGGCAAGCAAACACAAGACCTGGAAAGCTTCAGAAGATGTGACAGGCTCGTGGATGTTGGTCTGTTTGGTATGTTCCACATCAAGTGCACAACCACCACCAAGGGCAGTGAACATGTATATTCCGTGGATAGTTCATTTTTTAAGCTGAGTTTGTCTTCTCTAGAAGATATGCAAGGCTACATTCAGGCAAGAATGAAGAGTAAAATTGTAAGTGTTATTTTCCTGCACGAGAAGACTTTACCAACGTGTTTGGTCTATGACATCATAGGTTTTATTTGCAGGATCTTCTTTCTATACTAAAGGATCTTCTTTTGAACAAGGATGCTCTGTTAAGTTCTAGCGCACCTCCTGCTAAGCTGCTGGGATGCCATGCCTCAAGTTGCCAAGCTAATCATCCCCAGAATCTCAGAAACTGTTGAGGTGGCAACATTGGATGAAGATGAACCTTCGGATCCCGAATCTGAAGAGGAAGAGTTTGAGGTTGAAGTGGTGGAGAGGCCAAAAAAAAAGAAAGCCAAAAGAAATTATTACAAGGCAGGCCTGGTGACTGACACTGCTCCACCAACTAGCAAGGCATCAAGAAAAGCCACTAAGGTAGTTTTGCCTCCAGCACCGGGTACAAGGATTGCCAGTAAGGAAAAAGACATGGCTTCTAGGAAGCTCGAAGAAATTGAGCTGAGATGTCGTGTGCCTGGGATCATGCACCTGCAGGTTGATTGTGTTAAGTTGTGCCCAAAGGATGAGTCTGGTGAGAGACCTTTGCAGGTGAGGAAAATTTACTCTGGTCATTTGTTTGCTCTTAAGGAACGTATAAGGGACAGACCAAATGCAGCTACAGCACCGGACATTTGCATTGTTGACCCTTCCCAGTGCACGGAAAGGGATTTGTTTGTAAAGGAAGAGGATGAAAGCTACATGTAGTTTGTTTTGGGTGGCATTCACAGCTTTAAGGCGAGGAGGCAGCTTTTTAAAGAAACTAAAGAACACTGCTTCTCTCAAATATTTGCATTTGTTTACGTGGGTGTCACTGACTCTGAAGCCAAGTTGCTTGCCATGAGCCACAATGTGGACAATGAATATCGGATGAGCATGAGCTTCACTGACAAAATTAAGTTTATGCATAAGGAATACGAGCTTTTTAGGTCGGAGCATAAGGGTGACAAAGGTATAAAGGATGATCAAAACCTTTATCTGGCTCTTAAAGAGCAGTGTGCTACAGAGTGCTGCTTAACATACAACTCCACTGATGCCAGAGCATCTCTTGTGAAGTACGACAACTACTTCCAACTAGCTTTTAGGCATGGACGTGTAAGATAACTTTCTTCTCCAAGTTCTTTGACCATGCGCGCATAGCTGTTCAGTTTTCTTACCTTTATTTCTTTCTTGTTCCTTTTTAGGTCTGGGAGCTTCAAGAAAAAAAATTTGATATGTTTGCTGAGGGTACACTAAAATCCAAAGGAAAGGTGAAGGATCCAAAAAGAAAAAAAACTGAACCTGCAAAACAGAATGACATGGGTATCATGGTCTGGAGGGAAATGCAGGGTTTAGAAAATACAGAAAAAGTTTGTGAGGTGCTACAGAAGGTGGTCAATGGCCACTTTACCTTGGAGGAGATGCAGGGTGAATTCAAACAGTAAGTTAAATTCCTGATCCAAAACACTAGCCAGTTCTTGTTGGTAGTTTACGTTCTAGAGTTTTTTAAGACTCCTTACTTTTGCAGCCAAAAGGATTGTGCACTCTGTCAGCAGCAACTCATGGTCCACCTTAACTGTGACACATTGGAAAAAGTTAAAGAATTATACCCTACTTGGTCGTCGGATGAAAAGATAAACCAATACGCTTCGAATTTCACGAACTGGGTAAAATTTGTTGTTCCCCTACTTATCTTGTTGTGTGCCTATGCGCGCATAGCACTACAAGAAGTCCGTTACTGTGGTGCTATGCGCGCATAGGCTGACACTCGGAACTTTTGTTTTCTTCTTCTTACTAAAGCTGTTTTCTTGTTGTGTGGCTATGTGCGCATAGCACCACAAGAAGTCCGTTACTGTGTTGCTATGCGCGCATAGGAAGAAACTTTGCACTTTCGTCTTCTTGTTCTTACTAAAGCTGTGTTCTGTGGTTTTAGAAAAATAAGGACCCGATGACGCCAGGGTTTCTTAACATGGTTAGACTTGCTAAGGAAGAGCGCGCCAAGCTAAAGAAGAAGGAAGAAGCTGAGCAAAGTTTTGTACCAACAGAATTTGAAAGGTTTGACATGTTTGGTCAGAATTGTTTATACCAAATATATCATGGAAATTGTGTCAAACTTGACCATACATTGAAATCTGGCAATTATTCGTTGTGTATTGCTGATATTCCTTATGGGTTCAAGCTACCTGATAGTCGAGGAGATGATTCTCCATTTACTTATGCTGAATTTGATTCTTTCTTGAGTCGTTTCGTCAAAATAAATACTGCACCGCTTTGGAGGATAATAGTTTTTCATTCAAGTAATCAGGCAGGTGGTACAAGCTGCAATGAGAGAGCACTGCAAAGCTGGTTACAAGCCAGCCATTTGGTAAGTTATTTCTTTTTGCTATGCGCGCATAGCACACAATAACTCATTGGTTGCGGTTGCAGGTTGAAGACGAATGTAAGAGGAAATGGCGGTGGTGCAAGGCTTATAAATGTTTGGGAACGGATGCACATTGGTTACCACATCATTGCGAGAAGCATTTTGCACTATAATCGGGCTTTGGAATGGATTTCACGCGCGTTTCAATTCCCCAGCCATTCAGAAATTAATGTAGACCAGTACACCGTGGTCGTGATAGTCAATCCCTATCAAAAGCCTCAATGACTTATTAATACCCTTTTAGAGATGTTTTCACGGCCGGTGGCCGGGTCGTCGATGCCTTTCGTGGTCGGGGACCACCTTGGCGTGTGCTTTAAAAAAAGGGTCGCGAAGCGCCTTTGTAATTGATTTTGATAAGGATTACGTGGTTTATATAAAATCGAATAAGTTCTCGACGACCTCCCCGGATGAGCGAACCAGGAGGTTGGCCTTAAGGATAAGGATGGTAATCCATGCCTTCAAGCTCGAGCCTTTGCCGCCACTCAACGGGAACACCAACGATCCGTAGGAATTTCGCCGAAAGCTTGTTCCTGTAGAAGAGCTTCAAAGGTTGTGGAAGAGAAGGATGCCTCGGACGAGGGAAGTTAATCTCGACAACTCTACTAAGGTTCCCTCTCCTCCGTTCCGATGACTAACTTGTTCACAAGGATCCTCCTCTTGATATTTAATGTGTGCTAAAAAAAGGACATTTTTTTAAGTGCGCGCATAGACATTCTTCCTTCCTTTTGTATTTTTGTGTCGTAAGAAAGTGCATCTTCTTAGTGTGTCTTAACACAAAATCTGTCGCTCGCTTTTAGAATTGGCCATATTTGGAATGCAACTTTATTTTTTGGTATTTGTTTTTTTTTAAATGGTCAAAACCGCCGAATTTCGTTTTTGAAAAGGAATGCACGCAATTGCACCTGTGAGGTCATTAGTGCGTTTGCACCGTCACCTTGTTTGATCCCAAAAGGTCAACCAATGTCTACCCATTTTCCTCAGTGCCTCCACAGTATTCTTGATGTTCTGGAGTTCCATGTTGACCAAATACCAACTCGAAATAACCTAAATGCCTCATCTAGCATCTCCTTCAAGTGCGGTCGTGGATAGATCCACTTGGAATTTGATTCTACTGGTGTCTGGTGAAACTGATCTGGAGCCACTTTATTTTTTGGAAAAGTCCTACAAAGAACTCCATTTAGGTCAAATACGTCAACCTTCTTAGAAACACAAGGGAAGCTGAAACATCAAACATGTATCTGGTCAGCAAGATATGATTAATATGCACACCCTTATATTATACATTGCAATAATACAAACGCCCCAGACATGATTTGTATTAGGCTTAACCAAATCGCACTCGACGTGATTTAGTCTAACAATGAAATGTAATCAAAGCACGTTTGGCGCGATTTAATTCAAACTGAAGATAAACTAAATCATGTGTGACGCGATTTCATCTGCAAGGCGAGCAATACTAAGTACATACAATGAGCGTCCTGCCATACCTATCATCTTCAGTTTCGCTGTCGTCGTCGGGACCTGTCTCCCCTTCGCCATCCTTATCTTCTGACTGTTAAAATTGTTATTTTCTATTAGTTCGTTTACGTCCTTCACAATTGACATTATTTTAGTGTTGATTTGGCAAATCCCAGAATCACTAAGGTCGCTTGGGTTATCAATGGCCCCTTCTCTCTCGGTTGCCTTATCAATTAAATCCTTGTTAAACTGTGAATCTATTGTATTGTTGGTTGCATCACCCGCAAGGGAGGCAAGGATATCCCTCATGTTCTGCATTATCACACTACTTTGAGCAGCCAGTTTAGCAGCTAGTTGCTCATTACTTTCCTTATCAGGCTGCGGATTACTAGTTCGCTCACCAGAACCATCGTCCATTTTTGAGTTGGACAAGTCCACGAGGCTTTTGATTGCTAAAGATTTCAGGTTGCCATAAGGGCATTTAGGAGATTTGGCAAGTACAAGCATGATGAATGGTTTAAGACAGTCTTTTGTCTTCTCATCACTCACAAAACAATGACATCTTCTAACACCCATTAGAGCCTCGGGCAATATAATCTCCAACATGAAGCTCCAAGCACGTTGTGTCAATTAGGATTTTTATTTAAGGGGCACTTCTCCTTAGTTAGTAGCCCGTACTTGATCTCACCACTTAGGAGAGGGTCCCGATCCTCATCCTCTTCTGATTCATCCTCATCCCCGATCCCGGATCCCCGATCCGATCCCCGATCCCCGATCCTCGATCCCGATCCCGATCGATCGATGTCACGTATGATAGAATATAGTTGTTAAGTCTGGATCATCTAGAAGAAAACATTTTCATGCACTGCTTTTGTCACTCTTGGCTTTAGCATTATCATATTCCTCATTTGACAGCATAGATATCATAATGAAGATCACATATGCCATCTCCAGTGCTCTTCGCAGCTCATTATCCCTAACATCAGATACAGGGCATCCCTCCCTAATAACTTTGAGGCACTCGGATCATGAAGCGTGAGATAGTGCATGTAGATGTGAGTCACTGAAGGACAAGCGATGACAATAGTAAAGGACCTCATTTATCAATCCTTCTGGCTAGTAAAAGATGATATAGTCCTTACGGTTCATCTCCATGTCTCCTCTCCTACCTCTCTGTCCAATACAAAGAGTGATATGTTTCTAAAGGCAAAGTAGTTGATTTACGGCAAAGAGACCTTTGTACCCAATGGAGACCCTTTGGACTGATTGTCTTCTTCTCCAATAATCTTCTTCATACTTTTTCTTCTCCAACCTCGACCGAAGATCTTAGGGGTGAGTCTCTTTATGTTTTTACATTTTAGCCTTCCAATTCTTTGGGGAAGTCCTTAACCAAAAATACAAACTTCTTAATGTCATCATTACTGACCTTGTACTTGTCCAAAGAATCCAAATTCGGATAATGCAACATCCATCAATAGCCTTTATAATTCGGTTCCTATAGTTGTCTTGTACGCATATCCTTCACATGGGCGGCGGCACTCATGAGCGAAGGACATCCTATCCTTTAAAAGCACTCTTCTTGTACAAGGCTTCCTTTTTGAGAACCGGTTTTAAAACCCAAATGGTGCCCCGATTGTCGTCTAGCCCTTTGAGAGAGTCATTTTTCATCTCACCCATTACATTCAAGTCAAAGATGCTTTACATCAGCATTATCAAAGACTCCAGCTTCTTTTGTGCATAAGCGTCCGCGGGGAATTCATTCCACGCCATACTACCTCCTTAAAAAGGCAATCTTATACGAAGTTCACTGTTGGACTTGACATGCTAGATGTGTTATCGGAAGGATGCATTGTCATCACTACCTTTTTTTTCTTGATTTTCTTGCGGTCTTTTTTAGATCTCTGTATAATTATGCGGCGACGGACTCCGCTCAGCGGCTTGAATGCCTCGGACTTTGACCGCCTTTTCACCGTGGGTAATGGGCAGCCATATTCCATCCATTCTTGCGGGCATGGCAGGATTACTCGGCATATGGACTACAATAGTACTGAAATTGGATCGGTATCTTAGAAGCGAACCGCCCTTAGCTTAATTGAATTGATTTAAAAGCCTTTGTTAACACAATTCATGTCGGTGATTGTCCTCATCAACGCCAATTAAATTGCGGGCGTGCTGCGCTATGTAGAAAGTATGCAGATGCGGGTGAATTGATCAACATAGAAGCTGCGCTGGCGTGGGTAATTGAATTAACCGCGCCTATTAGCAATTCACGCCCATTTCCGGGCTTTTGATACCACAAATCAAGGTCTAAGTTAGATATTGGGGTACAAAAAGCACCCGGTCAGGGGCCTTTTTCGTGCTTGATCGGGCGTGTGTTTGGGGGTGCTTGGAGAGCGGGAACCACGATGATCCGTTTTAGCAAATTGCTTAGGATCGATGATGACATGGCTGCTCAGAAAATCAAATCAAATTGGTTCTAAATGATCCGGGCGCGGTCTTTTGAGATGGCTGGTTTCTTGAATTTTTTGTGGCGGGAATGATCATTCAAATTTTGTACCTAAACAAAACTGTTCTTTGTAGATCGGTTTCCTGCATCTTTGCAAAATTCTCTTTGTACATCACGATCCTCAATGGATCAATCAGTTTCTGATTTGGATGAGGAAAAGAGACTCAAAGTTTTAAAGGGAAATTCAAGCCGAGGAGAGAAGAAGGCAATCAAGACAAAAGCGAAAAGAGAAAAAAGAGAGAGAGAAAGAAAAACTTGCACCTCGAAGGTCTGAACGAGGCCCGAGTGTGAGAAGGCTTCAGAAGAATTGTCCAAAAAAATGGGCGATTATTTCAACGAAATCTAAAAGCCTTTGAAAGAAGGGGATAAAGCAATGGTGGTGCCAGTTTTTGTGAAGAGAGTGAAGGCTTTAAATTACCCTTTGGAAGTGGATTTTGTTGATCATGATCAAAGCAAGATCATGAAGAATGTGACTAAAAATGTTCGGGAGACACTCAATGAACAAAAGAAATTAAGGAAGAGGCGGATGTATTGCAAAAAAGAAAGTCTACTTTGCAAATGGTATCTTCATCGAAAAAATCCATCAACCAACTGGTGCCACATCGCGTCTCCTTCATATATCTAGAAAATCATTTATTTCTTTTAACCCGCAGGAAAGAAGAATAATGGCGGGACCAAGAATGTGGTCCGTGGTCAATGTTTTTCAAGGAAAAAAAGAGGTGTGATACATTGAGTGGCAGGGTTAGGAATTGTGTTTACAAGTTCTCGACAGAAAAACACACGAGTTTCACCATCTGGAAGCATGTGAGAAAGTTTATTCTGGCCGAGATGGCGATAAAATTGATCATCAATACAATTGCTTGAAATATCTCAGGTGATTTCCACACTTAGTAGTATGTTTCTTATTTGCATATATCTGTTTCTATGTAGATCTTCTTTGTTTGCGGTTGCAATTTTACATGAACTTCAAGAAGGAATATAATGACATTAAGATTACCTAAAGTACATTTGAATTCTTTGAAGCCATCATTTGTGAGAAGCTTAAATGAAAGAAGAAACTTTTGCTTTCGCCAATATCACATGCACTTTGAATATGTGATGCAAGCACTCAACAAAATCGGAAGCAGTCAAATGGAAATTGCATAAAGATTGCAAATTTGTACTTGTGTTTGTTTGTGGTGATGGTAACTTTTGTGCAGACCAAGAACCATGTTTATAAATCCACTACTAGTGATTTTTGGAGGCAAATGATACGCCCTAAGGGATGAAGATGAAAGCGTGGGTACAAAACATAATTGTTACATGATGGTGGCATGCAAGGATTGTGGATTGAAAAAGGTACTCTTTTTTTTAATGTTAAGATGTTTGAACATTCTATTTTGAGTTGTTAAGATGATTGATGCAACATCTTACAAACAAATTTCACGTATTGGTATTACAAGCGGGTTGCCAATATGTCCAAAGGGAAGGAGGAGTCGATTACAAAGTGGAGTGGAAAGCAGTTTGAAAAGGTAGTGTATTTGGCATTTGTGCTTAAATGATTTTTGTGCTTGTGATTGTTGTGCTTTTTTGTAAACTTACTGGTGATCTTTTTTTCAAAAAAGCGACAAGAGGTTGGTTACATGAAGGAGACCACCAAGAAAAAATGGCGGGGGAAAGAAACGGCCAAAGGTAACTAGACTTGCATACAAGAAGAGCCTGCCCCAATTCCGGCAGCATGCTTCAAGACACCGGTACAATTCATCCCACACAATTATAATTTGCTGCTTGGCGGCAAAGCAAAGCAATTGGGGAAGTGCTTGGATACTTTTTAAGGTGCGCTTTGTCTCTGGTTATTGATTTTGCTGAAAATTCTGATTTTAAAAAATTGAGAAGAGGCACAATCTTACCCTTTCGGGCGCACCAGTCGGCATCAATTTTTGGTTCATATCACATATAGACATGCAACACGGGATGAGATAGAAGATATGGGAAGCTAAGAGGCGAGAGAGAAGGAACTAGAGAAGGAAAAGCAGCAAAGAAAGAGGAAGACAACCTTCGTGAGATCATCGGCAGTGAATGAGGAGAATCATAAAGGAAGTTTTTTTATATTTCAGATGATAGAGATCATAGCGGTGAGTTTGTACAACATTGCTTGAAAGTTCATGCGGTGGCTGGAGTACAAAATATTTTGTACAACAAACATATTTTTGGAGTGATGGTTTGCAACCCACGGGTTCAAAAGGAGCAAGACCTTTTTGGTATTTAGGAAGGAACTATGTCAATATTTGAAGGAATTGAGTATGAATGGAATTTTTTTTGCTCTCATGGGAAAGGAGAACATGATGGACAAGGTGCAATCCTAAAAGGATTTTGGCAAGAGAACAATTGAAGTATGATTCACGGAAATTGGGCGTGCCAAAGGCGTTGTGGATTTCATGAATTGGTATATGATGAACAACCCACGGGACCCAAATATAAGAAGGTAAATTCAATAAGTACCATTGCATTCTTCTTCATTTGAGGTGACATTTTTACGTTCTATATTGCGAGGTTTTTTGGCATATTGAACCGAAAATGTAGACAATCAAAAAAGGGAATGGAGATCACTTTGTGGGAGCTCTAAACTTCATTCCATCGGACCATGTGATAAAAGCAAATCCCCGCAAAAGTTGCCCCTGGTGCCTCTCTTGTTTTACTGTCCCTTTTTTTGCTTTCATGGGAAATGGGATGATTGCATGAACAAAGCTTGATTGGGAGCTTGGTCCACAAAGCAGGCGAAGTTGAAGAAATCTACGTAAAAAACAATCAGCCAACAAAAGCGATTCAAGATGAAGATGAGGATGAGGATGAAGAAGAGGATGATGATGAGGCTAATGAATACCCCGATTACGTTCTAGAAGTTGGAGATAACTTTCTTTGTAAATCACGAGATCGAGGAGGATGATTAAGAGGAGTTGACTTTTATGTTCTTAGGTGTCTGAGAGACTAAAAATACATTGTTAGATGCATATGAAGACTCATGGGGTTACGCATTTGGTGTGGGAGAAGTCATAGTTTAAGCCTACTACAAGCGTGAGCAGATGCACTCAACTTTGAGTTATTAGTGGACAAGCCGGGTTGCTGGGTATTATGTGTACAATCACCTTATTAGACAAGTGAAATTTGATATGAGAGTCTTGGCAACAACAAGTTCAAGATGAGTGAAGAGACATGCCAAAAAGTGATGGCATCCCTTCACGTAAGCAATGCTGCTGCTAGCGCCAGTTTTTTATACGCCGAGAAGAAGGCGAAGCACATCATCTCACATGTAAAGTGGCTCATTGCTGCTACATTGTTTCTAACAAACCTATCAATGGAAGCTAACAAATTCTTTTATTTGCACGTAAATTTGTAGTCTGGCCCGACTTGTGCAATGTCTGCTTCTTTGGTGCTTTATACCATTTTACCTTTTGTCTGTTGGCAATGCTAATTGTTTTGAGTTTATGCTTAAGCATGCATCCCTTGATTTGGTCCTTGAAACAAATGGTGGGAAACTTTCTGCAAGTGTTCAATTGGGGAATTTTACTCAAGACAATGCACAAAGTAAATACTCTAAACCCTTTTACATGTATATGTTCAAAGATTGGCTTCATATCTGAGTTTGTTTGTTTAACCAATTAGGATTTGGACTTCATCTTTTGGATCTGAGGAACAAGCATAGGAGAAAACCATTACATTCAAATATAAAAACTGGGACAACAATAATTTTGCAAGTAGAAACTTCTGCAAGTAAGTGCAAAATATTATTATTCATTAGATACAAAATTGTTACAATATATGTACAAAAGTATTAAACAACTCACTTGTTGTTTTATTCTGATTACATCTGAGCTAAGTTATATAAATATTGAAAAGAATCTATAGACTCTTATTCTATACATGAGAATTCTGTTCTTTGCATCATTTGGAAGTGCGGTGTCGGCCAATAAGAGTAGTATCGTGTGTTTTATCTTCTCTTACGGGCTCTTCATCATTCATTGACAAAAAATCATTATTATTACCCCGGGATTGTTGTTATTATTATCTTCATGTACTTTTATCTCCCACCTGCATCAAAGATATGTTTATACTTATATCATCTATGAAGCCTTGTAGCTTAGACATCTCCACGGCTACCAACTTGGCCTTACTCGTTTCTATTTTCTCCAAAACATGCTCCATGTGAACACATTTGTTTATCTGTTTCTATGTTGCTATCATTTTTTATTATGAGTTGATGCAGCGATAGTTACCTCAATTGCTTCCTCGAGTAATCAGCAACTTCTAAGGTTCTGTCAAAACCAAGTAATTCAAATCAAACAACATACAAAAATGCAACTAAATGAATTGAAAGCAATGACATTACTACAATCACTTCAATAGCATAACAACACGCTAAATGAAATTAAACAACATACCTTAACAATTTCCTTCTTCATTAACTCAATGCTTTTTAGAATAATAGCCACTTTCCACCTCGGCCGCAAGCTCTACTTGGATGGTTGGCCCGAAGCCTAAGTATATCGATGTCCTCTTCTTGAACTTTATCTTCAACATATCTTTGCTCGTGCAACCACTTTGAGGATTCTTGGCATGGAGCCAAGTTTGCGAGGGGTCTGACTAAGAAATTGAAACCTTTGTCATTGATGTCATTATCAAATTTTTCAATTATGAAGCAAGAAGTGTCTTATTGGGGACAAAGAAAGTCTTGTACAATGAGTCATCAAACTAGCACTAGCTCCCTACATCCTCAAAAGCCTCATACACTTTTAACAATTGGCTTCATAAAGCGGCTTGTTAGGATTCTGGAAAATTGAAAGGCATCACGCGCTCTTTCGACCCCAAATGAACTTGAACCTTCCTATAAAGGAAGGTGGCACTATAACATTTAGGATTTCTATGATGTTGTGCTTCATCATAGAAGACCATATGGCTACCTCAAATCAAAGCACCTTCTAAAAAACTTTATCACTACAGTGCGCACACCACCACTTTCCCCAAAGCATAATGCTTCTTCATTTCTGTTTGAATTTTAATTTGGTTCTTTTTGGAATGTGCTCACGAACTCCATTTAAGTCTAGGATGACAAGTTTTTTCTTTTCTAAGGGTCTCAAGTGCGCATACATTCCATAAAACAAAACTCAAACATCAATAATTCGACATCAATTTACTTGATCTTAAATTCAATTTCAACAATTGGGGAACATCAACAATTCAGTCTTAAATTTAACATCAACAATTGACATCAATTTATGTTGAGTCCTAACATCAATTACGACATCAATTTACTTGAGTTATTTCAAGTTTTTTAGGAACTCGCATCTTGAACACGGACTGGCGACCCGATTAACATTTTGTAAAATAACATCCCGATGATCACCTTTTTTGGAGGTTGTGTTGGCATCTTCTTAGGGGCCTATCCTTCTTCTTCTTCTCCCACTGCGAGTGCTTGTACTTGTTCTTGTTCTTCTTCTACATTCTTCCCTTATCGCTCAGTGACATTTGTTTGCAATGTGATCCAGCACCACCGGCTTCGCCCATATCTACAACTTCATCAACCCCCGAAAAACCTCTGCCGATTTCTACTCCCTCAACCTCCTCGACTTTATGGATTGCTCACAATCGCTATAAGGATGCATTAGCTCTTCTTCTTCATCAGTCTTGCCAACCACTAGTGCACGCTTTTACTCTCTTTGGGCTTTCCTTAGCGATACAGAATGATGAGGAAACTAGTTAGAATAGACATGAAATAAAGTTTACAAAACAAAACACATAAAACAATCCAAATGGTTACCTTTTTTAATGCTTCAAACTACTTTGTTGTAACGAGGACTTAGTGATGCCTGACTTTTGTAATGAGGTTTTGGTGATGCCACGGTTGCTAGAGTATAATCGAGGAACTAATGGAGACTCAAGAACAAAAATTGTAGTGAAGAATTTGACATTTGTAGGGTGAAAAAAAAGCACTACTAGTGCCTGCTCCAAAACCCACTTACATGGCTACCTCGGCTCCATCTTCACTCAACTTCTAAAACCAAGTTCCACAAACAAATCCAGGGAACTTCCTTTAAGCACACGAAGCATGCCTTCTTTTCATCTCGAAGCATGCAAATATGCCAAGTGATGAGGCATGTTCACATGGCAACTTCATACTCAAAAGTATATTGTGGATTGAATACCAATCCACATCAGCATATGAGTTCTCCATAAAACGGCAATCCTCTTCATGGGTCATGATAGAGATTCCCTGGATGTGTCTGCATCAACCGCCTAGCGGCTTCTAAAACGACCTCCCCTCTTGAAGTCTCAGATTCTAAAGAGGCTTTTAGCCTCGGGCTTCTTCTCCCTTTCGCCTACCGCTTCCAACACTTACCTTTGGAAGGCAAGCTTCCGGTTGGGAGCGAGAATAAAAGCTCTCACTTATTTTATGCTTCAAATGCGCAACTGGGTCAAATTCATGCGTTTATCTCGCTTTGTCATTCAAAAGCGTATAATTCGATCCCCGTAGTCTACTCACCTCCGGTCTTTTAACTATATATCAATCATTACTTGCTCAGTGCTAGTTAGAGTTGTTTGTCAACCTCAATCTTACTAATAATCTTAGCCAAATCTCGTTTGTGATTATCTAACTCATTTCCAACTTCTTTACTTCCTCGTAAATCAAAGAAATATTGAAAACTACAATTGCAAACGTAAAATTCATTTTGGCTGACCCTGATTTCGCTTTTAATTCCATCCGGGGTGTTCTTACACTTTGAAAGGTAAGGGTGTGCTTTGGCCCCGAAGGATGGATATTCCGTTTTCATTTTTTAACATCTTTCTTTACATCCATATCATCCTTAGTTTTTCTCCGACCAAATAGTAACCCAGCTGCGGACTTGTATATCCCAATTTATCTTATGACTTCATGATCTTGCTCAAGACGACCACAATGCTCCCAAGCAAATGCCAAACGAGGTTTCCTCAACGTTGTTTGGTAATCCCGCCGGGATACGGGAACTCGACCAAGTCCTCAATTGTCGCTTCAGATGAGTGCGGACAAAATAAATTTTATTTTGCCTTTTTTCTTTAAAAGGATTCGGAATGGTTCTCATTCCATACAATCATTTCAATCTTCTTGATCCACGGTATCCTCAAGACCGCCGGTCGCCGAGAATAATCCCTTCCGGCCATCGCAGCAGCGGTGAATTAACCAAAGAGCAAGGTATGAAGCAAGCGGAAGGAAAAAATCTCCAAAGCGAGGGTACAATTCCTGAATCTGTAAAGTAGGGTATAATCCGCTGTCTGGCCAGATCAGTATCGATTTGGTGACGAATGATTCACGCGTCGACAGCCGCATCATTGTTTAAATGGCGAATGAAAGCCTTGAGGAAAGTGTGCGGCGAAGAAGCCGCTTCCCGGCGTGCTTAATCTCGCCTCCCGCCGCTTGTCGCTTTTTGTACCCCAATATCTAACAGACCCTCAAAGGCAATTGGCGTTAGGTGCTTTACGTACTGGTAGAAAAGCACGCCAAGGCGGAATTCAAATTGAAGTGATTTAAAAAGCACGCGGAATTAAATTGATTTAAAACACGGGCTGAATATTAAAAATGATAACATTTTCTGTAGTTAATTACCTTTTTGTATAGAAACATTTTTCCATTTCGTTTGGTTAATCTTAGCCATATCTGCTTGGTGGAAGTAATTAGCATCAGAATCACATCTCCTATCACGCTTATAGTGATTGTAGAACATTGTTTGGCATTTTGTTCTACCTCAAGCATAATAAGGGGCCTTTTTATTGCCTCAACTAAATGCCTGCCATGCATGATGAGCCAATTTAATCTCATCATTTCTAATAACTCCTCCCATTTAGAGCCACCACACACACAGTTTGTTCAGCGTCCAATCCCAATTACATCTGTGCTGGCGTAGGCATTTGACCTCGATTACTAATCATGCTCTAAACAATCTCCATGGCATAAAAGGAATCATATATTCCGCTAACATAAAATGGAGCTTGGTGAACTAATGAGGTGTTTCTACATATATAGAGCTGAAAATTGTCTTAAGACCACATGGATAATGGTAGTAGTACTTTATTGACTTGTTTTATGGCCCTCCATTTGCTTCATACCTATTCTATCTTATTCTTTCTCTCAAACAGGAAGCCTCTATGCCCTCATTAACCCGCGGGTTGAACATCCTTCCCCTTGATCCGGGACCCTCCTAAACTCCCAGTCAGCCTAGTTCTCTTAGCTTCTCACTGCAATTAGTGACTTTTGGTGTCAGTTATATTGAACATACCTCTACTCACATTTTGTAACCCGCGGGAATAAAATATTGGTGTAATCAACTACATTAGTGGGCCAACCATACTTAAAACATGTCTCACCGATTTCACATCCGGCTCTCATGAAAGTATCTTTGTATCGCAAAGAGGCTCTACAATGAGTAAGTGACGGGATCTTTCTTCGCTATGTGTCACCCTCAAGAGCAATTTGCGATTGTGATCGCCCCTCTTCCTCACAAGACATTGCTGATCCCTTGTTTGGTCATTTTATCCTGCTTCCTTTTTTTCCGAGAAGGGGTGTTAACTTTCGGCTTGCCATTTGTCTTGGCGAGGTCAGCGAACCACTCGGCACTTTCATCTATTTCCTCTTGGGAGGGGTGGTGGTTGCTTCATCATCTAAGGTGAGATCATATGGTATTACATGCGTAACGCGTTCTAACAAACATGCGCAACAACTAACCGGGCAAAACGTCTAGACGCGTTTATGAGTATAAGCTTCTACCCATTTATACGGTGTCACCGGGAACGCCTACGCAAAAGTACGTTCAAGGTTCGAATGCTGAAGGCGGTCTACCGTGGGCCGTTACGGTCTCTCCTACTAAGACTATGCTCGGCCTCGAGCATCCGCTATACCATGTCTATGTCATACCACATCACAATGATTACCAAGTCTTTGCAAATTACCCATGCATATAGGCACCCATGGAGACTCGAACTTCGAGACACAAGCTTTCGATATCGATCGTAACGTTCCTAACCGGCACATGCGCTTAACCAGCTGGGCAAAACCGTCTAGGCGTTTATGAGTAGTCGCTTCTACCCATTTTATGTGTGTCTCGGGGCATACGTGCACAACATTCCAAGGTTAGAATACTTTCGGCGGTCTACCATGGGCGTTACAATGGGTCAGTCACCCTTGGCTTCTACCGTGAATAGATCCCATTATTAGGGGGTCGTCTTCCTCTTTAGTCTTCAAAAGAAAAATGAACATGATTTAGGAAAACTTTTCAACCACGAGATCATGCTTAGCGTGAATTTAAAGCTAAACTAGTATAATTCAATTTTGGCATATTTCTAGCTCCTATTATAGATCCCTTTATCCATCCATATTTTACACTCACGTATCCTTATTGAAGACTACTATCTCTAATTGTCAAACCTCCGGTTCATCATGTACCCCTCTGATTTAAAACTACTAAGAACTATGTTCTAAAAAAATCGAAACAAAAATTATATTTCTAAGTAGAATCCCGAGCATTAAAAGAAGGTGGTAGTATAGGTAATGATTGTAAGGAAAGTACTCAAATTCATGCAAAGCATATCCTTTCTACTACAGTCCGTATTTTGTGGTGAAAAGGCAGATTAAATACCTTGAATAGGTCCTGATCAACGTCCTAAAAACTTCTGAGAAGAGCCGGTTTTGAGTTTCCTCGGCCACCCCTCCACCTCGGCCCGTCAGCCTGGGCCACCTATCGTTTTTAAGACATCTCAAATCTCCTAGTGTAACAGAAGCCGGAAGGTCGCTTGGATAACCGCTCGGGCTGCTTGAAAAAAAAGAGCCGCTAAAAATATTCTACACCGCATGAAAAATTGAATTTCAAGAGAACCCAATATGTGATTTGAAATATTCTTGACCTAAAAATAATAATGATGAAGATTCACTTTAAAAAAAAGAACCCTCCGGCCCTGGACTTCTTTCATTGAGTTTTTAAATACCAATCTACCGAAGTTCTTTCTATTGATTATTTTTATCCGTTGTTGTGTATTTTATCTTGACTAATTTTGCATGATGTGCTTAAATTGATGAAATCGTGCATAAATTGAGAACAATATGGGTGTAAATGTGGAGACCCATATGTGCAAAACAAAGAGCTAAGACTAAGAAAAAAAATAAATTTTGTTTGATCTTACTCACAAATCTATGATTTCATTTACGCCATATATTGTGCTTTTTTGCATTTAAGTTTTGCCCCCTTGGACACCTTGCCGCTTGACACGGAAAAAGTTGTTTTGTGCCTATAGCACTATAAAACACATTGATGACATTTTTTCTTTTCCTCAATTTATCGCCATGATATATATAATCTTACCCACCGCCCCCGCTTGCATAAAGCATGCTCTTATCATGATCAAATTAAAAGAAGCCAATCTGCATGCCTTCTTGCCCTTTTAGTTTCATTCTTTTTATTTCTAACCTTTTTCTTCCATATTCTATCCATCTTTTTCTCGGGCCATGAATCATTCCCGCCCGTAATCGAGAAGAAGCTTTTGCCATTCTTTGTGCCTTTACTATTTGGCGGTAAAATGACAGGAGAAAAGGGAAGGAGCAAGTGAAGGCTAATGTTTGAATTCCTCCAATATTTGAAGGCATCAAAAAGAAATTGCACAAGTTTTTTCTTTTTTATTTAAAATGATTATGGATGGTATGATGGATGTCTTGACAGCCTAGAAAGGCGCAAAGCAGATCCCATGAACTATATAAAAAGTGATGAAAAAAGTATAAGTGATGTGAAAGGGATAGAGCGCCGCCATACGGCCAGGTAGGCGAGGGTGCCACCGACACGGATGGGACTTGCCACCCTCTATAATTGATGAAGATGAAGTGATGTTAGAAGTTTTTAGTATTTTTTCCTTTTGGAAGACTTCTAAGGTATTTTTTGAAGACTTGAAGACATTTTGAAATTGGATTTTTGTTAAGTTGTGATGCTATTTTTGAGGACCAAATTGAAGACATGAAGTTCAAATGAGGATTTTTGAAGAATTCATTGGGGCGATGAATAATCACAGGGGGAGGGAGGGGAGGTGGGGAAGGGAGGGGGAGGGGGGGGGGGTAACATTGTGTGTTTTATCTCTTGACTCACGGAGGAGGAATTAGCAATGTTGTGTGTTTTATATTGACCGGCTATTTTTGCATGATGTGCTTAAATTGATGAAATGTGTGCATAAATTGAGAACAATATGGGTGTAATATGGAGAAAATGTAAAAAGCGGCAAATATTGTGGGAGGAAGCATTTATGATAATCGGCGGGAATCTATGGACTTGAAGGAGTATTAAAGTCCTTAAAAAATATTTTCAATGGTTGACATTCCGCTGGATGATGTGTCATGAATCGGAAGAGCATGGTAGTTGCAAGGAGTTCTAGATGGCCTAGATTTGATGTGTTGAGTTGGCAAGAGATCTAGTGAACTTATGGTAGTTAGAATTTAGATCTAAGGTTGAGATTTTTGGCCCAAATCGGTGGCGAGGATCAAGTGTGTAGCCAAAAATTGTGAAGAAAGCAGGCCAATTTTGGAAGATGACATCACGGGCAAAGTTCTTGAAGTTGTGAGTATCTTTCTTGGACGATAATATTATGTTGAAGTATGATATTTTGAGTATGGTTATGTGATTCTCTCATCTATTATCTCTCAATTTTTCTAATCCCAAATGAAGTTATGATATGAATTGGTGCAAGAATTTATGATGGAATGATTATGTGGTGATGTATGATGCCGCGAGAGTGAGGCTTAGCCTCTCTCCATATACTTTGAATTTGCTTTTAGTTCTTTGGTCTTGAGTTTGCCTTGGATGCGTTGACCAAACTAACACCCCCTAAATGTAGTTAACCTAATCTTTCTTCCAATGCAATTTTCAGAAGCCTTTTCTGCTTCCCGCGCTGTGATTTCGGGAACTTCGATTGACTTTCTCAAGAATGGCTCTGGCACGCGATCTCGTTCCTATAACTTATACAAACTATTTAATCCATTTTGTAACCAGGACCTAACCCATTTTTGAAAGGGTTAAGCTACATGTATATAACAAACAATCTTCATATAAAAGCATGTTTAAGTTGCGCTTTCGACACGACAAGTTATGTGCAGCAATAACTCAACCAACTGTTTATTAGCAAAATTTGTACCCATGTCTTGCTCTTGTACAAGTGGAATCCCACATTGCTTCAAACAATTATAGGAATGCGATGAGTAGAAAAAGTTCAAACAATGAACATCATTTTATTCAAAGGCGGAAACAAATAAGCCAATAAATGCATTAAAACATAAAAAGCCTGAAACAGGACCAATGACACTAAATTTCTAAAAAATGCATTATCCAAAAGTCATATTAGTTGGAAGGAAAAGACTTTATTTTCTTGATAGGAGATGCCTTCTCATCAAATTTGACAATGATCCACATAATAGAATAATATACAAAAGCACTAAAACACTTTAACTTCTTAAACATAGGTTTCATCTCACGTGAGAACAATAGTTTCTCTACAAGATGAAAACAAAAGGCCTAAAACACAACACACATAGCTCCTATTGATTGAATGTGCAAACTCTATTTGGTTATTGCTAAGCTAAAGAAACCATATTGCAAAAACAAAGAATCTGCCAAATAATTTTATCTCATTAATTTTAGACTGCTCTTCTAGGACCCAATCTATATAATCCAACATCACAAAGTAATTTACGATGATCCTTTTCTTGAGTTATCGCTTGCCCCTGCTTCTAGAAGTTACATTTAGTCATGTACATCACAGTACGGGGACTATTCAGCACCGACGGACCAGGTCAAGGCGAGGATCCATGATGGGAGCCTTGAGGTGGGTCCGTCCAGGCCCGGCGGGGCCAGCCGCCCGGTGAGACCCGCCTTGGAGTCAAAGAGCGTGCCCAAGAGGAGGACAAGTGGCAGACGTCACGCCGGCTTATCGACATCGGTGTCCCGGCGTGACTTTAGAGCACCTCAAGAGCCTTGCCGGTATTCCTGCAAATCAAGCCTCCTTCCGAGTCGGCCGCAGGAATCGGCTTGATTAATACATATTGGGCCAAGGCATTGTACCTATATATATGAGTAGAGCTAGCACTTCGATTTTTAGATGGTTTTTGGTCTTATCTCATACTGTCTTCTCTCGATTCGCGAGCTCATGTATCTGAATTGATATCAAGAGTTTGGTTCTCTTCATTTGTGTTCATTGTCCTTTTGTTTTTCTTGTTTGTCTCTTTCCCTTCCTTAGTTTCTTTGCAAATCCCGCTGTGACACAACTTACCGGATTCTCCCCCTGCTTTTGATCCACGTCCTCACTCCTAGTGAGGGCTGTCTTAAGTGTGAGTTCCCCGAACCCGGACTCCCAAACAATTTCAAATGGACTTTTCAATTCAAGCTAAAATCAATTCTTCAAGTTTAACCCCCAAACTAATTACGAGAGTGAACATTAGAATAGTGACACATGTTTTTGGGAAAGGATTCATCTTGTAGGGCATCATGTGAGTGTCATGTGGACCTTCAACTCTATGATATTCAATGGAAGAAACATGATATATAGATGACATCTCATTTGCTCTTCTTCAAGCTATTACAATCATCTTTCTTGACAAAATCTACAAGAGATCTGGGGAGAAAAGAACTACGAGAGTCCGTAATATCATTTTATTTCGTTATACAATCCTTGTTATTCGAGCACAAGTGCCCCATAAGCATATGGTGATGGTAGCAAATACAACCGCTACAAAAATAGAAGTAAGTTTATCCATAAGAACATCATCGTAATCAAATGATTTGCATATTAGAAGTAAAATTTATTCATAAAAAACATCAAGTAATCCAAGATTATGAATGCAAAATAGACACTACTTCATGATTACAACTTGTGATTTAGACATGATATACTTGATGGCAATATCATTTCATTGTCTATTCATTCCATTTGAACCAACAACAAAATCCCAGTGGCACCCGCTCTATATCTCTACATATTTCAACATAAACCACATGCTTGAAGGCACGTTTCTTCCTTAGATTCTATTAATTTCTTATAGCCAAGTCCTGTCTTCAAATCCTCATAATATGTCATTCTCTTGAGGGTCTAATGGTAATGACCATGTCATACCAGATCTATGTAGATACTTCCTCTCAATGCAGCCCCTCAATTAGATACAACAATCCATTTAATTTGTCATTTTTATCCATAACTCCATTATTTAACTATGGGTTCATTTATCTTTAAAGTTCCATGCTATTGCTATCTTGTGGAAGTACTACAAGCTTCGTAGGCCTGATTCATCTTAATTTCAAGGATCTCAAATTGATTATGATCACTTTTACAATTTCTCGATTACTAGGTTCTTCAGTATGTACACCCCTCTTCTAGGCCCCAATTGTGAATTGATAATTTAGGCCTTGTATTAATCCTGCAGGGTTACAATAGAAAAGCATAAATTGACAATAGATAGTACATTTCTATTTCTTCTTCCTCCATGGTTTCTTTCATTTTGTTTGATTGCTTTTATTCTTGATGCTTCCATCTTTGCCGTAGAAGTACCAATCACATCATTTATTTAAATACGCATCTAAAACCATGGTGTGTACTACGCTAGAGGGCGTCGACCAATAATGGACCAATAACCAATAGTGGCTCACAGAAAATGGATCATATTTTCTTATAATTACATTCTTTATGCATTAATGTGGGATCTTAAAATAACGCCAAATATGGACTTCTAGGCTTTGATCCTGAGTCGTTTATTTTTAGTAATAGTATCTCATCCATTACCTTTAACAAAGTAAGAGGTCCTATGACGGATAATCCTAGCAAAATTCTTCTTACTTTAAGCATCCTCCTGTGGAAGCATTTCCAGGGTAACATATTGCAAACCATGTTCTAGAAAGATTGTAAATAGCATTTTCGGGGAAAGGCAACTCTTTATGCGTGAATGTCAAAAGGCTTTTCAAAGATCACTTATTTCTTCATGCAATAGAATGCCAAAAACTTTTCAAGATCACGATTTTTTTTTTACAATGCTTTTCATGAGTGTGCATCCATTGATTTTACTTCTTCTTTTTTTGGTTGTCTTATTTCTTATATTTACACAACAAGAAGCTTTTACCATATTCCCCTACCGAATACCGCCGTAATGCCATATACAGAGGATGAGAGTTGTTTTGGCGGGATGTGTGTCGACGCCAAGCATTCTACCGTTAGGTATTCCGGGTCCGGGCAAATTCTCTCCACTTCAACACTTTTTGGCCTCTACATTGACCGCTTAGAGCCTGCTTACTAAGCATGAGGGGGATGGCATGTACAACTTTGTACCAAGTCACCTGGGCCACCATCTATGCGACGATGTTGGACCTTTCCCCGCCCACACCTCCCGTAAGCTAAGGGCCAGCCTCATCCGCCACCTTGCATAATATTCTCAGCTGCTACGACATGCGCGGAATCTGGCCAAGACCAGGTGGTTCTCATATCCTCTTTCACGCTTTACCCCCACCGGGTGACTCACATATCTGGGGACAAGCCCAGTGGGAGGTCAATGCCTCACCTACAAGTACCTAGGGGTGGAGAGTTCCCTCCCCCGCCTCATAGGAGGCCCATCCGGCTAAGGTGACAGCCAGGGCCGAAAACGCTTTTATGCCATGCGTGCATCAACAGCCACCGCGTAGCCTCTACATGATCGGGGCCATCAACACATCTGCTTCGTGTGTGCCGGTCAGCCCGCCCTTCCGTGAGGTCGAAAGTGCTAGGGGCCCTGGCTTCAAATTTTGGCGACCAATTCGAATGACTTGAGCAAAAAGTGAAGGCATTTTGGCACCTGCACTTGGGTGAAACCTTCAGCCCCCATCGTGACTCTCTCTGGCCAAGTAGAAACCGATTCTTGCCTCTTCACGATGTACCTCTTGATAGACATACATCGCCTATTTTCGTAAAAGTGGTTACTATGGGTGATGTTACCTCGCGACTGCTTTTCTTTACGCCGGGTGGGTAATGGGGCCCGGGCAGCTGCTCGTGGGCCTCGCGAGGGGTAAGAGAGACGCTGGTTCGCATGGAACGCGTGTGAGCAATGTATGTGCGCGGTAGTGGGACATATATAGAGGCCCCATCGCGGGACAAACATGGGAGTACCTGACGCTTTGCTTCCTCGGGTAAGCTCGGGACCCCCGCCAGCCAGAGCAAAGCCAAGACGCTCATTACAAGGAGCACATCAAACCCGGGCTACACCCCGGCCCTCAAGTAGCCTCTACCAAGGCTTCCACCGGCCTCGAAAAGCGAGATACTCATTGCCTCCATTCGCATGTGCCTACCCACCTTTGCACGAGACTTCCGGGCAGTGGGATTGGGAGCCCCGCCGATTGCTGGCACGCCGACGGGCTATTGAGGGATGAGTTCCCACACTTTCCGTGAGTTGCCCAAAGATTCGGGGCCGTGATCCCGCCGATAATGCCTTTAGTACCTACTACTGCCCCTACATTTGCTAATGAACACACCCTCATTACATGCCTCTGTGTATCGCATATCCGTGAGGTGTTGATCCGCGGAGCCCACCCCTTTTGCCCCTCTCTCTCACCGGCCGCTCACCGACGCACTACGTACCTGCATACGAGCGTATATATTTTGCAGTGCTCGGCATTTCCTCGTAGATATTGGAATGTATTTGTCGTACAGCTGATTGTCGCACCAGTTTTCCTAAAAATCGGGGTTTTTCAACTGGGTAGTAATCCGGTCGCTTTTGTATTGGGTCCCATAGACCCATTGGTCTCCTCGTGGGATCTATGAAAATACCTTCTTTTTTCTTCCAAAATCCAACAAGAAAAGGCCTAAAATTTTGTGTTTTTAACCATGAAATGTATATTTATTGTAAATAGCTTGGAAAAATAAAGACTTCAAGTCGGATTGTTGGATGAGATTTCACAAATGGAAATCATAAATTGAAATAGATGGCTCATAAATCATGCTTTATATTCCCTTAGGCACAGAGCATGGAGACAAGATCAAAATTGTTACAATGGGCCTTTAATGTTCGGCTTCTATTTGGTGTAACCTTTATCTAGCCTAATATGAATACAATTTCATAGTCAAATTATCAATGTAAGGGAATTTGTTACTTTATTCAAAGAACTCCAAGGATTCATAAATGATCTTGGGAAAGTTCCTAACAATCCAAAAAAGTCCTACAATTTTAAACTGTGTGGCCATACATTTACCCAAATGATCCATTTTACTCATATTCCCTCCGAAGTTTTGGGGGAAAAAGCTCATTTTCTTACCTCAAATCATTATTATTGATAGTCAAAGAGGAGATTACATGTTTTAAATTGAGCATATATTAATGAAAACCAGCCCTATGTATTGATAGAGTCCTTTGTGGAGCCGGCGGAGATTTAGTGGAAACATATATATTCTGTGACACTATCTAGGTTCAAAGACGCTTAATATTAATTATATTTCAAATGGAATTAATGGGCATTATGCACCCATCGCCTCTTTCCAAGCGAGAGAAACTAAGAAAAGGAGAAATTTAATTTCAATAACAACAATACAAAAAAATTAATTTTTATTTTGGTTTAAATCAGAGTTCTTCAAAGGGTCTTATCTAAAGCGTAGTAAATCGTGTATCTCATGTTCCATCAGAGCTCCCAGAGACAAAGAGCTCAAACCTCGGGTTTATAGAAACGGCTAGGCCATCTAAGGACAAAGCAAGCATTGGTATATAGTCATCCATGCCGAGTCCCAAACATACTACTAGATATTTAAGAATTTATTCCTCGAATCCTAAGGACTTTAATTTTCACATCATTTTTAGATCAAGAGAACTTTGGAGTCGCTCACTTTAAAATGTGGAGCAAAAAGATATCTTCATAAAAAAATAGGTGAATCAAGTTGGAAATGATTGAAGGATTTCCAAGAAGAATAGATATGTTTGGTGGATAATGACCCAATTAAGTGTCGCTTTGAGTATGGATCAGTTGCATAAACTCTCCAACATGGCACCTAGCGGGATGAAGTTGAAGAAAATTGGGTATCCTCAAGTAACACTAAAATGTTTAATCCCCCTACGCTGCCTATTCTCTTCCCCAAAACAGGGACCCCAGATATGTAAGAAAAAGCCAACGCCAAAGACGTTGATTTGGTTGAAAAATTATTTACAATTTTTTGCACTCATATTTGGTGTACTTTTGTAACTGCATATAGTTTATATTCATATAAAAGATGCTTTTTATGAAGAACTCTGACTTTTTGCATTTTTCTTCCTTATAAAAAATTCATCTTATCTTTACCTTATTCTCATTTGCTATGCTTTGTTCTATCCAATGCCATGCGTAAGTATATAATACACAACTCATGCATTATTTCTAATAATTCACTTTCAGAAAATGACGCGCATAGGGCACACACGCACGCGCGCGCGCGCGGGTGTCTGCACGCATGTGCCTTCACGCAAATTTTTAATCAAAATCTAGTTTAAATGCCCGAAGTTCGAAAAAAAATGTGGAATACCCCCAAACAATGAAATTGGTGGTTAAATTGAGCCTATAGGGTTATTGTCGCTTATGCATTGAGAAAGATAGTCTATGGAAGTTTTAACATTTCTCTCGGATAAGCCAGAGGTGTGGAGGTTTGTAGTTATTATAGGTACTTTTCTGCAATGACGCTTTGAGATGATTGCTTTGGCCTTGCCAGTCATTTACCACGCCCAATCCCTTTCGGTATGGCTTTTGCCCTAATGTGTGACTTTCGTGAGCAAAACGAAAAGAAGCTTGTGTTGTCATTCTAACCGCCTATAACAAGATATGTGGGATGCAAACCATAGAAGGCCAAGATATTGGTAATGTAGTATGATGATAGAGGGTTTAAATCCTCAATTGTAATACTTCAAATCTTATCCTTTGTAATTTTATGAAATGGAGAGTAGCATATGATAGTCCAAAATCCGGCACTACATTGGAATGTGGATCTTACTTTGAGGGGCCAATTTCTTGGATTATAGATTGTTGCTTCTGATCCAAAATGTTAAAAATTCCTTTTGATCCAAAATGTTAGAAATTCCTTTTGCACCGTGATCCTTATATGATATTTCTATGGCAAATTTTAGGCTAAAGGGAAGTTCAAATCCCTATCCCACATGCAAGAAAGCATCTGTTGTACTTTTGTATTTTGTGGCAAATTTCTGGGCTTTGAAGAAGGGTTCAAATCGTGATTTATTTTTTATGCAAGAACGCATCTAGGTAATTTTTGTTGGCTATGGTTCAATAATTGTAGTGTGATATGGAAAATCTAACTCCATCTTCATTTCCAAGGGCAGCCCTGCTTTGTCCATTGGTAAATATCCCTTCTTACATTAATGTTAAGTTTTTAAGACCAGGAATCAACCATTAGGGAATGATGCAAAATAAACAAAAGTTGTTTGAACCAAAATTAGTTCCAACCTTGGCAGATCCAGTTTACTGTCAAAAGGGGCCTCGACCCTACCAGACATAACAATTTTTGTCTAGTTTAATGGTGAAAATAGACTTCATTCTAGGTGTTGGCACAGTGCTTGAATTTATATCAACATATGCCAAGTTTTAAGCCAGCATTACATTGCCTTTGAAGCAAAACAGGGTTGGAATTTCCTTATCTTCATAGCAAACGTGCAGGCACATGCAAAGCCCTCTAATTGTGCATACAAATCAAAGGCCTGTACAAGAGCTTGCATATGATCACACTTCTCGTGTATTACAGTTACAACTCTTATGTGGGAGTAAAAGGGCTCAATTTTCTGGAGCCTACACAATAAATAAAATAATAAAATATTGATGGGAAGCACAGGCTACTTCCCCCTTTTAATTTACAGTGCACATAAAAAAAACCTGACCCCCAAAAAATCCAAGAGCCTGACCAACAACGTTCCACTGAAAACATATATACCATGCCTCATTAGTTAGGTATTACAAAAACAAAGCAGAACCAGGTATAGAAGGAAAAGGCCAATAAAGTAAAATTACTGTGATCAAAATGGCAGTCCACCAAACAAAGGAACCATCCAAACAATATTGTCCCAAGATCCTGCAAAAAACAGAACGAGCGATTAAACTTTAGTTCAGAATACTTTTTAAAGAAGTTCTAGATGAATGCTTATACCTTTATATTCCACACATTGTCTAAAAGCCAATGGTGAGTTGAGTGATGTGTTCAAAAAAATATAAAATAATTAAGATACAGAATGCTAAGATGCAACGAAAAGCCATAGTATGGCCTGAAAGCAGAAAAAACAGTTGTAAGAACTACACAAATGATAAACCTTCAACTGAAGTAATTAAAGAAGAAAAACCTTACCTGAAAACCTAGTGAATGCATATATGGAAATCGCGAGTGCTGTGCCAAGTTCACCAGTCAGAAAAGGTCCACAAAAGTAGTAATGGGCCACAGATCAATCCTGGTACACCAGAGATGAGCCTATTGTGAACCATTTGATATTTTTCCAAAAAGAAACAGAGAATAACATAATGTAACGGCAGTGGGGATGGGTTGATCTGACATAATAGAGCCATTGACGATCAAAAACTCCCTCTAAATAGCCAGGGCAAGACGAGTCTAAAATGCATAATGATATTGCAAGGAGATGTATATATTTGCCCCTTACACATGGAATAAAAGAATTCCAAAGTGTACAAAGAGTGGTGGTCCAAACGAGGGTTTGATAAAATGGCAGACATATTGGTCCATTCTATGAGAGTAAGACATAGAGGTAATAATTAACGATATCAAGAGTGGTTGCACCTAACCGTGGTATATATATAAGCAGATAAAGTGTTATTCCAATGGGCTAAACAAGGCTTATTATGAGGGGGAGCTATCTTTTACCGCTACACCACATTTTAGTCCTAAAACTATTAAGCCTCCAGTTGCTTTTCTCCTGGAAGGCAAAATACCCATTGTAAACATTTTATTTTCATAGTCATGGAGTAGTTAAATGCCAAATGTAACAAAAGCATATTGTCTGGCTATATAATTTACATACCAACACTGGCAATCATAGCAAGATAATAGCAGTTGTGATATTGGCTAATCACCATAGAATATCCACCAATATCAAATGAGAAACTCCTAACTCCAGCAAGTAATGCCCCTATCACAATAACAAACACACTGTAAAAAGATGTTAGTAACATTTCAAGTATCAGCAAGAGAATAACTCAGTCATAATAAACCTGCCAACAATGGGGAGGAATGTCGTTGACCCATGATTACATATATTCCATAACCATTGTAAAGAAGACGGTGGTTCTAATGTAGGGTTGTATACATGGGTTAACTAACTCCTCTTTAGCGATGCCATCCCAACTACCTAACAAACAGAACAACATTAACATAACAAAATGCAAGATAATCAGCAAAGACCAGAGACCCAGGTTTTACCATGTACAATAGATATGACAAGGAAAGTGGAGATGTTTTCTTCAACAGTCGAAGTGGAACTATTCCTCTTTACTGGAGCATCTTTTCCCCAAGAAGGTCCATATGCTCAATCTCAAATGTTATTACATTCCAAGAGCGTAAAACATACAGGAGCAGGGGTCGAGCTTACCATCTGACTTTGAAAGTTTACAGTGATTATGCATAGAAGAACTCCTAAAACCATCCTTGCTGGCATTTCTACAAAACCAATATGTTACCTGAAAAAGCGTAATAACATTTGCACATGGAAACTGTATGATGATAATGTTGCCTTGTTGAAGAAAGCAGGAACATTACTGCAAGTCCAACTCACATATTAGGTGAAATGATAAAACTTGCTAATCATAGCCAAAAATGCTGAACAAAACTTAATATATATTCATAGGGGAGAAACTATAGGGCATTCTAATGCCATGTACAACTTCTAACTGATCCATTGGTTTTCATTATCTGGAAGATGGAACTCTGTTCTAGATTTACATAGTGGTGAAGAAACGTAACCTACCAGCACACAGGCCATAAGATAAGGCAGCAAACAACTTTTTGCTCATCTTATCGCTCTTCCTGGAAACTCTTCGGTCCCCCATAGCAAGGTCCCAACCGGATCGTGATTTTATCAGCAGGGAGCATCATACAACAAACTGCGACATCAAGCAGGATCAGCACAGCCCTAGGCTATATCTGGACCATACCGCTAATTCCAGATCACCGCGTTCAAACAGCAACTGCCTCTAAATCTATATTAGATGCTCGCAGAAAAGAACCCAATTTGGTGAAAAAAAACAGAGAATATGCAAAAGGACAATGCCTTTAAATTTCTTTGGACCGACAAAAATAAAGGATTGGAGCATTGGAAGAAGGGCTGGATCAGAGAGCATAATGGGCTGTGAAGACGGATGGGTAGGCGGCGCCCAAGGCAACTGGAGGAGGAGGAGGAAGATTTTATTACTGTTTCTCTACGTTTAAAGGTCAAGACCTTTAATCCCATAAAAGACCTTGGACTTTGATAAATATATTGACATCCGCCATGGGTGTACATTTTTTTGCCCTTTTCTTGGAAAAGCTTAAAAGCCTGCCGCCATGTTTATCCCTTTTGTTCGTTCTTATTGCCTTGCTTAGGCCCTTCGTCTATGCCACTTTGATGTTAAAAAATTTCTATTCTATTCTATCCAGTTTTAACATTTAACAGGGGAGGTTAACCTTCCTTCTTGCAAGTTATGGCCATCATCGAGGTGAGTTCCATGGATCAAAACTTCTTGACCCCTTTTGTTTGGGAACGTATGCACCAATATTTGTCATAGCCGGGTAATTTGGAAACACTTCAGGGATGTTGGTATTGAGGGCTTGGGATTCCATTGCAAAACTGAAAAATATGTTTAATCCGGAAGTGGCAATCGATGGGTTTATCCCACCATAGCGTAGTAAAGGCAAAGGGATATACCGTAGGACTTGATGTGATTAGGTACTTTTAGAAGCTGGTCCTATTCCTTCTTTAGGTGTCATACTTTAGAAGGGTTCCTATCTTCTTTAGGTGTCATTATTCTATAAGAAGGTATGGAGGAAAATGATGTCGATAAATGTTAAGCCGCTAATGTTGCAGCCTATTCAATATTAACTATATCAAGTGGGGGTTAACTATATCAAGTGGGGGTCGTGTGTGGAAAAGGAGTTGGCTCTCTCTCTATAGTACCTACCCCTCCCCGAGAAGACGGGTGATCTCCGCCATAGTACCCATATGGTGGGGGGAGAAGAGGTGAGGCTCTCTTTGAGTACCTCCCCGGGTGATACCCTCCTCATTTAGCTGGCAATTCTTTCAATCTTCCCTTTCATAAGGGACTGTACTTTACACTATACCATTAAGAACAAATATGCCCCAATTGACCGGGGATGATTTGATGGATCACCGCAAGGAGCAAAAGGTCTTCTCCACGATAAATCTAAGGTCGCTATCACCGATCAGAATCAAGGAAGAGGACATCCGAGACTGTGATCTAGATATGGTCATTATGAGTTCACGTTGATGTCGCTTCTTTACTGTCCAATCCTCCAAAGAACCTTCATGAGGCCATTGAATGATGTTTTCTCCGGGCGAGTTCCTAGATACTTTACTCTCATAGTTTTTTGGTGACATTCCTAGTCTATAGCAAATCCTTAGAGGAGCATGTCCAAAAGACTTGAGAAAAGTACTTGAAAAGTTGAGGGAGGTGATCTTTTTTATGGTTATCCAAGTGTCACTCTCAAGAATGAAAAGAGTAGAGTACTTGTGGCATGTAATCACAAAATGTAAGGGGATCTCCACCCACCCCTCGCAGAAAGATTGAAGCGGTGAATCGGATTGGGCACCCTCAAAGAACATACATGAAGTGAGGAGCTACGCTTAGCAGAGTATTATAGTAGGAAGTTAAGAACTTTGCAAAGGTGGCAGCCCATTGACTGACCCTCACCAAAAGGTGAAAAGATAAAGGATTAGGGCCAATAGTAAAAGGAAGGCCCATGCAAAAGATTTAAGATATTAAAGGAAGCCTTTAACGACCGGGCGCTATGCCTTAGTCTTGCGTTATCCAAGCAAGGATAAGCTTGTAGCTTAATAATGCATAAAGGCAAGATAGCAACCGAGCAAATTCTCATGCAGAGGGAAGGGTAGTCGCGATACTCCAAGAAGATGAACGATGCAGAAAGCAACGCTTTACCCCGCACTCATGACCACAAGAGCTTCCCGGCCACTGGGAGGGCCTTGAGAATCGGAGACACTACTTGTTGGGAAGAAAGTTCCAACTAGACATAGATCATCAAAAGCTCTCCCAAGTATTCACGCAAATTCACTCAACGGTGTAAAGGAGGTGGATGGAGTTTCTCAAGAGTACGCATCGGGGCCAGTCTATAAGCCGCAAGCTAAAATGTAGTAGCGTATGCGCGCCTCTAGGAGACCATTGAAGACAAGAACCCATTGCAACGCTTATATCACTCTCTCTCACAAGTGAGTATGTATGTGATAGCAGCTCTTGGTTTCATAGTTGATTATTAGTTATGCTTTGTTGCTTTGTGGTTCATCTCATGTAACTTGCCCGCCAAGTTTATACTTGTTCTCACATTATTCGCTTATGCAGGTTTTTCCTTACGTCTTGGTAACCCTTTTTAGCTTTCGTCACCCATCCCGCTTACATGCTCCATCCAAGTTCGCCTTGTCGGTTTTTGGTCCAAATTTGTCCCTTTAGCCTCCTATTGCTTTAGCACTTTAGCTTGTTCTTATCCCACCCAGTTTTGGTCATAGCTTCGGGTTTATCTCATTTGCCCTTTAGGGTCGCGGTCTTTTTCTTCGCGATCTTGTCCCTGTTTCTTCATTTCCCTTTTTCTTATTTTGCTCCTTTAATCTATTCTCGTTTTCTCTATTACCCCCTTTTATTCTCTTCGTTTTGTGCTTTTAGGGCTGACATCATAGTCGCATCGTTTTTCTCCATTCATTCCTTTTATTCTTTTGGCTCTTTGCTTGTATGGTTGGTTTGCCGATATGCTTTGGGGTCTTATCTCATGTGAGTTGGCTTTGTTAGGTTATATTCAATCTACTTTGTCCTTATTTGTTTAGTTTGTCTGCGGCGTTTATTGCCTCTAGAACCGTTAGCTTTCTTACTCGGTTCAACTTGTTTGACATGTTTGATCCGAAGTTTTTCTTGTCATTTTTTGTTTTCAAATTTGTACCATCAACTCCCTTTGCTTTTTAGCATTTCTTCTTGTCGGTCTTAATCTTTAGATCCCACTTATTTTTTATGTTTCTACTTTGTGTATTTGGTTTGTTCGATACGTGTTTTCTCCTTTTCTCTCCGCATTATGTCACGTGAATCTTTGTCTTCACTGCTTTGGCCATGGTATGCTGAGACCGCCTGGTAGGCAATAATGAAAGATTAGCAGACGGAGATAAAAAACTTTTTTCTTGAGTGGCTGCGTCCATCTTTGCAAATGGACAAAGACGTACGTAAAAAGCAGACATGCACCACACCATCAGGTATGCATGTACTAAGGAAGTACACTAACTAATTAAAATAGTATTAATAGTGACTTGCCCTATGAGCCGAGATAGCAGAGATTAATAGATGAACTCTTATTGCCCATCGGCATAGACAAGATGTCATAAATTACCGTGGAGAGATAAGCTTTGTTACCTACTTGAGCAGGGAGGAAGACGCATTAATAATAAAGTCTATAGCCTGCAGCATTTTAAGACAAAGATAAAGATAAACAATCAGAAAGGAAGAGCTGAAATAATAAGAGACTTTTGTGTGGGCTTGACCTCCATAAAGGATCGCATGAAATGACATCAGCTACACCCTTCGTGTATAATCTCATAGAAAATATCCAAGTACTAACGTAAAGACAATAAATAGGGAAAAAAGGGCTTATTACATTTCGCATACGTAACCGGCTCTCTGGGCGCTCGACCTCCGCTTTCACACTCAGTCCGCTTTTACATATCGGGTCTATAAGAAGCCGCAGCAGACTCGCGAAAAGCAAATGGCGTGGAAGGTACATCAAGATCTTAGCTGCTAGTTAATTAGCTCACCCTTTTTTGTGCATTATTTGCTTAATTAAGGGTGCCTCCAAAACGATTAAAATGTCAATTTCTTAAGTATTTCGCCTTCTTCTGTATTCTAGATATGTTTTGTTTGTTTTAGGTCATTTTGTGATTGGGTTTGTCTATCGTGCATGAGAACAATGGTGTTTTTAGTGCTTGTCCTTTTTAGCCTATGCGCGATAGACACAAAATCTTTTTTCTTTTTTTATGCGCCGCATAGACACAAATCTTTTTTTCGTAAGCTTTTGCCTATCTTGCCAAGATAGACACAAAGCTTTTTCTCAAGCTTGACTATCGCATGGGCCTTTTTAATCTGATCCTATGCGCGCATGGGCATTACACTTTTTACTAAAGGTCGCTATGGGGGAGAAAAGATTTTCTCAATTGGTTGGCTATGCGCTGCGAAAGTTTTAATACCTTACTATTTTTAATATTTCGGAAGAAGAGAAACCTTTGTAACGGGTAGCCGGGGATGATGAAGGTGGATCCTCCCGGAGGCAGCCCGTGAAGAGGAGGACGACGGGCGACAAGAGTCGATGCGCCGCTCCAAGTCAAAATTCTTGGATTTGGAAGATGGTCCCATTTTGTAAGGATCAACAGGTTGCTTGTCGTGGGGTACCGGATGATCTAAATCGGGCAGATTTTTGTATTTGTACATTTGTTCGAGACCGGCAAGCAAACACAAGACCTCGAAAGCTTTAAGATGTGACGAGGGCTCCGTGGATGTTGGTCTGTTTGGTATGTTCCACATCAAGTGCACAACCACCACCAAGGGCAGGTTGAACATGTATATTCCGTGGGGATAGTTCATTTTTTGCTGAAGCTTGTCTTCTCTAGAAGATATGCAAGGCTACATTCAGCAAGAATGAAGAGTAAAATTGTAAGTGTTATTTTCCCTTGCAGAAGACTGCACCAACGGTTTGGTCTATGACATCATAGGTTTTACGGCGGGATCTTCTTCTATACTAAAGGATCTTCTTTTTGAACAAAAGGATGCTCATAAGTTCTAGCACCTCCCCGCTAAGCCTGCTGGGATGCCATGCCTCAAGTTGCTGCCTAAATCATCCCTGCACTCTAAACTGTTGAGGTGGCAACATTGATGAAGATGAACCGGGATCCCTAATCCGAGGAAGAGGAAGAGTTTGAGGTTGAAGTGGTGGAGAGGCCAAAAAAGAAAGCCAAAAGAAATTATTACAAGGCAGCCCGGTGACCCATTAATCGCCTCCACCAACTAGCAAGGCATCAAAAAGCCACTAAGGTAGTTTTGCCTCCAAAGACCGGGTACAAGGATTGCCAAGAAGGGAAAAAGACATGGCTTCTAGGAAGCTCAAGAAATTGAGAGCCGAGATGTCGGGTGCCGGGATCATGCACCGCAGGTGATTGTGTTAAGTTGTGCCCAAAGGATGAGTCACGGTGAGAAACCTTTGGGGTGAGAAAAATTTACTCACGGTCATTTATACGCTCTTAAAGAACGATAAAGGGACAGACCAAATGCGCTACAAAGACCGACATTTGCATTGTTGATCCCTTCCGGTGCATGGAAAGGGATTTGTTTGTAAAGGAAGAGGATGAAAGCTTCTGTGTATTTTGTTTTGGGTGGCACTCCATGCTTTTAAGGCAAGAAGGCAGCTTTATAAAGAAACTAAAGAACATTGCTTCTCTCAAATATTTGCATTTGTTTACGTGGGTGTTATTCTTCGACCACGAAGCCAAGTTGCTTGCTACGAGCCACAATGTGGACAATGAATATCGGATGAGCATGAGCTTCAACCGACAAAATTAAGTTTATGCATAAGGAATAACAGCTTTTTTAGGTCGAGCATAAGGGTGACAAAGATATAAAGGATGATCAAAACCTTTATCCGGCTCTTAAAGAGCGGTGTGCTCTGAGTCTTTGCTTTAACATACAACTCCAGCGATGCGAGCATCTCTTACGAGAATAACGACAACTACTTCCAACTAGCTTTTAGGCATGGACGCAAGATAAGATAACTTTCTTCTCAAGTTCTTTGACCATCTGCAGATAGTCTGTTCAGTTTTTCTTACCTTTATTTCTTTCTTGTTCCTTTTAGGTCACGGGAGCTTCAAAAAAAAAAATTTGATATGTTTTTTGAGGGTACACTAAAATCAAAGGAAAGGTGAAGGATCCAAAAAGAAAAAACCCGAACCCCGCAAAACTGAATGACATGGGTATCATGGTCCGGAGGGAAATGCACGTGGTTTAGAAAAAATAGAAAAAAGTTTGTGAGGTGGTGCTGTAAGGTGGTCAATGGCCACTTTACCTTGGAGGAGATGCGGGGTGAATTCAAGCAATGAAGTTAAATTCGATCCAAAACACTAGCCGGTTCTTGTTGGTAGTTTACGTTCTAGAGTTTTAAGACTCCTTACTTTTTGCAGGCCAAAGGATTGTGCACTCTTGTCGAAAGACAACTCATGGTCCACCTTAATCGTGACACATTGGAAAAAGTTAAAGAATTATACCCTACTTGGTCAGTCGGATGAAAAAGATAAACCAATACGGCCAATTTTCCTAACGGGTAAAATTTGTTGTTCCCCTACTTATCTTGTTGTGTGCCTAGATGGTAGCATAGCACTACAAGAAGTCCGTTAACGTGGTGCTATCTTGGCATAGGCTGATAATTCGGAACTTTTGTTTTCTTCTTCTTACTAAAGCTGTTTTCTTGTTGTGTGGAGTAAAAGCGCATAGCACCACAAGAAGTCCGTTACTGTGTTGCTATGCGCGCATAGGAAGAAACTTTGCACTTTCGTCTTCTTGTTCTTACTAAAGGCGTGTTACGTGGTTTTAAAAAAAATAAGGACCCGATGGCGCTTGGGAGTTTTTAACATGGTTAGACTTGCTAAGGAAAATGGCGTAAAGCTAAAGAAGAAGGAAGAAGCTGAGCAAAGTTTTGTACCAACAGAATTTGAAAGGTTTGACATGTTTGGTCAGAATTGTTTATACCAAATATATCATGGAAATTGTGTCAAACTTGACCATACATTGAAATCTGGCAATTATTAGTTTGTGTATTGCTGATATTCCTTATGGGTTCAAGCTACGATAGTCGAGGGAGATGATTCTCCATTTACTTATGCTCAATTTGATTCTTTCTTGAGTCGTTTAGGTCAAAATAAATCCGCACCGCTTTGGAGGATAATAGTTTTTCATTCAAGTAATCAGGCAGGTGGTACAAGCTGCAATGAGAGAGCACTGCAAAGCTGGTTACAAGCCAGCCATTTGGTAAGTTATTTCTTTTTGCTATGCGCGCATAGCACACAATAACTCATTGGTTGCGGTTGCAGGTTGAAGACGAATGTAAGAGGAAATGGCGGTGGTGCAAGGCTTATAAATGTTTGGGAACAGATGCACATTGGTTACCACATCATTGGTGGGCAGAGAAGCATTTTGCACTATAATACTGCTGGAATGGATTTATGCAATCGTTTCAATTCAGATCATTGAAATTAAGACCGATTACACGAGTCATTATAGTCAATCCCCTATCAAAAGCCTCTTGACTTATTAATACCCTTTTAGAGATGTTTTCACGGCCGGTGGACCGGGTCGTCGATGCACCTTCGGTGGGGACCACCTTGGCGTGTGCTTTAAAAATTCGAATCGCCTTGTAATTGATTTTGATAAGGATTCTGTGGTTTATATAAAATCCAGAATAAGTTCTCTCGCATGACCTCCCGGATGAAATGCGGGGAGGTTGGCCTTAGGATAAGGATGGTAATCCCGCCAGACTTCAAGCTCGAGCCTTTGCCGCCACTCACCGGGAACACCAACGATCCGCCGAAGTTACGTCGAGAGCTTGTTCCTCGTGTAAGAAGAGCTTCAAAAGGTTGTGGAAGAGAAGGATGCCTCGCATTAACGAGGAAGTTAATCTGACGGCTCTACTAAGGTTCCCTCTCCTCCAGTTCTCGATGGCGAACTTGTTCACAAAGGATCCTCCCTCTTGATATTTAATGTGTGCTAAAAAGGACATTTTTAAGTGCGGCGCATAGACATTCTTCCTTCCTTTTGTATTTTTGTGTCGTAAGAAGTGCATCTTCTTAGTGTGTCTTAACACAAAAATCGTCAGCTCAGCTTTTAGAATTGGCCATATTTGGAATGCAACTTTATTTTTTTTGGTATTTTTTTTAAATGGTCAAACTGGCTTAATTTCGTTTTTTGAAAAAGGAATAAGCAATTGCACCCACAGGTCATTAGTGCGTTTGCCGCGTCACCTTGTTTGATCCCAAAGGTCAACCAATGTCTACCCATTTTTCCTCAGTGCCTCCACGGTATTCTTGATGTTCAGCGGGTTCCATGTTGACCAAATACCAACTTCGAAATAACCTAAATGCCTCATCTAGCATCTCTCCTTCAAGTGCGATTAGTGGATAGATCCACTTGGAATTTGATTCTCGGTGTCGGTGAAACCCGACGGAGCCACTTTATTTTTGGAAAAGTCCTACAAAGAACTCCATTTTAGGTCAAATCGTCCAACCTTCTTAGAAACACAAGGGAAGCTGAAACATCAAACATGTATCCGGTCAGCAAGATATGATTAATATGCACACCCTTATATTATACATTTACCAATAATACAAACGCCCGGACATGATTTGTATTAGCTTTAACCAAATCGCACTTTCGGCGTGATTTAGTCTAACAATGAAATGTAATCAAAGCACGTTTGGCGCGATTTAATTCAAACTGAAGATAAACTAAATCATGTGTGACGCGATTTCATCTGCAAGGCGAGCAATACTAAGTACATACAATGGCGTCTGCCATACCTATCATCTTCGGTTTATTTGCCGCCGGTCGGGACACATCTCCCCTTCGCCATCCTTATCTTATCTTCGTTAAAATTGTTATTTTCTATTGGTTAGTTTCACGTCCTTCACAATTGACATTATTTTAGTGTTGATTTGGCAAATCCCAGAATCACTAAGGTCGCTTGGGTTATCAATGGCCCCTTCTCTCTCGGTTGCCTTATCAATTAAATCCTTGTTAAACTGTGAATCTATTGTATTGTTGGTTGCATCACCCGCAAGGGAGGCAAGGATATCCCTCATGTTCGCATTATCACACTACTTTGAGCAGCCAGTTTAGCAGCTAGTTGCTCATTACTTTCCTTATCGGTCCCGGATTACTAGTTAAGCTCACCGGAACCATCGTCCATTTTGAGTTGGACAAGTCCACCAGGCTTTTGATTGCTAAAGATTTCAGGGTTGCCATAAGGGCATTTAGGAGATTTGGCAAAGTACAAGCATGATGAATGGTTTAAGGCAGTCTTTTGTCTTCTCATCACTCACAAAACAATGACATCTTCTAACACCCATTAGAGCCTCGAGGCACGTATAATCTCAACATGAAGCTCCAAACGCGTTGTGTCAATTAGGATTTTTTATTTAAGGGGCACTTCTCCTTGGTTAGTAGCCCGTGCCAGTCTCACCACTTAGGAGAGGGGTCCGATCCTCATCCTCTTCGATTCATCCTCATCCCCGATCCACGATCGATCGATCCCGATCCCCGATCGATCCCGATCCGATCGATCGACCCGTATGATAGAATATAGTTGTTAAGTCTGGATCATCTAGAAGAAAACATTTTCATGCACTGCTTTTGTCACTCTTGGCTTTAGCATTATCATATTCCTCATTTGACAGCATAGATATCATAATGAAGATCACATATGCCATCTCCAGTGCTCTTCGCAGCTCATTATCCCTAACATCAGATATTAGGCATCCCTCCCTAATAACTTTGAGGCACTCCAGATCATGAGCAGCAGATAGTGCATGTAGATGTGAGTCACCTGAAGGACAAACGATGACAATAGTAAAGGACCTCTCAGCTGTCAATCCTTTACAGCTGGTAAAGAAGATGATATAGTCCTTCTGGTTCATCTCCATGTCTCCTCTCCTACCTCTCTGTCCAATACAAAGAGTGATATGTTTCTAAGGCAAGTAGTTGATTTTGGCAAGAGACCTTTGTACCCAATGGAGACTGACTACTGGACAGTGTCTTCTTCTCCAATAATCTTCTTCATACTTTTCTTCTCAACTCGACCAGTATCTTAGGGGGCAGAGTCTCTTTATGTTTTACATTTTTAGCCTTCCAATTCTTTAGGAAGTCCTTTAACCAAAATACAAACTTCTTAATGTCATCATTACTGACCTTGTACTTGTCCAGCAATCCAAATTCAGATAATGCAACATCCATCAATAGCCTTTATAATTCGGTTCCTATAGTTGTCTTGTACGTACATCCTTCACATGGCTGCAGCACTCATGAACGAAGGACATCCTATCCTTAGCGAAAGCACTCTTCTTGTACAAGGCTTCCTTCTTCAGGAACTGGTTTAAAACCCAAATGGTCTCAGTGTCGTCTAGCCCTTGAGTCATTTTCATCTCTGTTACATTCAAGTCAAAGATGCTTACATCAACAGTATCTGACAGCTTCTTTTGTGCATAAGCGTCACAGAATTCATTCCACGCCATACTACCTCCTTAAAAAAGGCAATCTTATACGAGTCTGTTGGACTTGACATGCTAGATGTGTTATCAGAAGGATCTGCATTGTCATCACTACCTTTTTTCTTCGATTTTCTTGCAGTCTTTTTCGTCTCCTGTATAATTGTCTGCGACAGACTCCGCTCCAGCAGCTTGAATGCCTCAGACTTTGACCCGCCCTTTCTCGTGGGTAATGGGCAGCCATATTCCATCCATTCTTGACGGGCATGGCGCAGTTACTCGGCATATGGACTACAATAGTACAGAAATTGGATCAGTATCTTAGAACAGAAACACGCCTAACGCGAATTGAATTGATTTAAAAGCACGCCTGTTAACACAATTCATGTCAGGCGGTGTCCTCACATCAACGCAATTCGTGCCAGACGTGCTTTACGCTATGTAGAAAGTATGCCTGGTGCGAATTGAATTGATCAACATAGAAAGCACGCCTGGCGTGAATTGAATTGAATTAAAAGCACGCCTATTAACGCAATTCACGCCAGACGTACTTTTAAATCAAAGGTCTAAGTTAGATATTGGGGTACAAAAGCACCCGTCCGGACGCTCTGCTTTTCGTGCTTGATCTGCTGTGTTTGGGGGTGCTTGGAGAGCGGGAACACGATGATCCGTTTTTAGCAAATTGCTTAGGATCGATGACATGGCTGTTCAGAAAATCAAATTGGTTCAAAATGATCCGGCGCTGGATACTGTTTTTGAGATGTATGGGTCTGTTTCTTGAATTCTTTTTGTGGCGGGAATGATCATTCAGCTTGTACCTCCAAACGAAGCGTTCTTTGTAGATCCACGGTTTCTCAGTCTTTGCAAAATTCTACGTACATCACGATCCTCAATGGATCAATCAGTTTTGATTTGGATGAGGAAAAGAGACTCAAAGTTTTCGGGAAATTCAAGCCGAGAGAAGAAGGCAATCAAGGCAATAAAAAGAGAAAAGAGAGAGAGAAAGAAAACTTGCACCGAAATTGAGCGAGGCTCGAGTCGCGAGAAGGCTTCAAGAATTGTCCAAAAAAATGGACGATTATTTCAACGAAATCACAAAGCCTTTGAAAGAAGGGGATAAAGCAATGGTGGTGCATGTGATTTGTGAAGAGAGTGAAGGCGAAATTGCCATTTGGGAAGTGGATTTTGTTGATCATGATCAAAGCAAGATCATGAAGAATGTGACTAAAAAATGTTCAGAGAGACACTCAATGAACAAAAGAAATTAAGGAAGAGCAGATGTATTGCAAGCAAGAAAGTCTACTTTGCAAATGGTATCTTCATCAGCAAAATCCATCAACCAATCTGGCCACACCGTCTCCTTCATATATCTAGAAAATCTGTTGTTGCCGCAACCGTAAGAAGAATAATGTAAGACCAAGAATGTGGTCCGTGGGTCAATGTTTTCAAGGAAAAAGAGGTGTGATACATTGAGTGACGAGGTTAGGAATTGTGTTTACAAGTTAAGACCGGACAGTAAAAACACGAAGTTTCACCATACTGAAGAAGCATGTGAGAAAGTTTGTTCTGGCCAGATGGCGATAAAATTGATCATCCAATACAACCGCTTGAAATATCTCGGGTGATTTCCACGCTTAGTATGTTTCTTACATTTGCATATATCCTGTTTCTATGTAGATCTTCTTTGTTTGCGGTTGCAATTTTACATGAACTTCAAGAAGGAATATAATGACATTAAGATTACCCAAAAGCACATTTGAATTCTTTGAAGCCATCATTTGTGGCGCTTTAAATGAAAGAGAAACTTGTCACGCCAATATCACATGCACTTTGAATATGTGATGCAAGCACTCAACAAAATCGAAACAGATCCAAATGGCGTGCATAAAGATTGCAACCGTACTTGTCTTTGTTTGTGGTGATGGTAACTTTTGTGCGACCAAGAACCATGTTTATAAATCCACTAGTGATTTTTGGAGGCAAATGATCCGCCCTAAGGATGAAGATGAAGCGTGGTACAAACATAATTGTCTGATGGTGGCATGCAAGGATTGTGGATTGAAAAGGTACTCTTTTTTTAATGTTAAGATGTTTGAACATTCTATTTTGAGTTGTTAAGATGATTGATGCAACATCTTACAAACAAATTTCTGTGTGGTATTACAAACAGGTTGCCAATATGTCCAAAGGAGAAGGAGGAGTCTGATTACAAAGTGGAGTGTAAAAACAGTTTGAAAAGGTAGTGTATTTGGCATTTGTGCTTAAATGATTTTTGTGCTTGTGATTGTTGTGCTTGTCTTTGTAAACTTACAAACTGATCTTTTGTTTTCAAAAAAAAGCAAAGAGGTTGGTTACATGAAGGAGACCACCAAGAAAAAAATGGCAGGAAAGAAACCAGCAAAGGTAACTAGACTTGCATACAAGAAAGAGAGCCTGCCCCAATTCCAGCAGCATGCTTCGAAGACACTGGTACAATTCATCCCACACAATTATGTTGCACACTGGCAGGCAAAGCAATTCAGGAAGTGCTTGGATACTTTTCCTGAAGGTGCAGTTGTCTCGGTTATTGATTTTGCTGAAAATTACAGTTTTAAAATTCAGAAAGAGGCACAATCTTGCCAGCTGGCGCTATCGATCAGGCATCAATTTTGGTTCATATCACATATAGACATGCACCCCGGGATGAGATAGAAGATATGGAAGCTAAGGAAGCGAGAGAAGGGAACTAGAGAAGGAAAAGCAAAGAAAGAAAGAGGAAGACAACTCGCCAGATCATCGGCCAGTAATGAGAGGAGAATCATAAAGGAAGTACATTTTTATATTTCAGATGATAGAGATCATAGCAGTGAGTTTGTACAACATTGCTTGAAAGTTCATGCATTGGTGGCTCGAGTACAAAATATTTTGTACAACAAACATATTTTTGGAGTGATGGTTGCACAAAGCCAGGTTCAAAGGAGCAAGACCTTTTGGTATTTAGGAAGGAACTATGTCAATAGTGAAGGAATTGAGTATGAATGGAATTTTTTGCCACTCTCATGGGAAAGGAGAACATGATGGACAAGGTGCAATCCTAAAAAGGATTTTGCAAGAGAACAATTGAAGTATGATTCCCGGAAATTGAGCTGCCAAAGACGTTGTGGATTTCATGAATTGGTATATGATGAACAACCCACCGGACCCAAATATAAGAAGGTAAATTCAATGGGTACCATTGCATTCTTCTTCATTTGAGGTGACATTTTTCTGTTCTATATTGCGTGTTTTTGGCATATTGAACCGAAAATGTAGACAAATCTGAAAAAGAGGGAATGGAGATCACTTTGTGGGAGCTCTAAACTTCATTCCATCAGACCATGTGATAAAACAAATCCTGCAAAAGTTGCCCACGAGGTGCCTCTCTTGTTTCTCCCCTTTTGCTTTCATGGGAAATGGGATGATTGCATGAACAAAGCTTGATTGGGAGCTTGGTCCACAAATGAACTGAAGTTGAAGAAATCTATGAGAAAACAATCACCAACAAAAGCGGTTCAAGATGAAGATGAGGATGAGGATGAAGAAGAGGATGATGATGAGGCTAATGAATACCTCAGTTCTGTTCTAGAAGTTGGAGATAACTTTGCTGTAAATGCAGATCCAGAGGATGATTAAGGAGTTGACTTTTATGTTCTTAGGTGTCTGAGACTAAAAAATACATTGTTAGATGCATATGAAGACTCATGGGGTTCTCGCATTTGGTGTGGGAGAAGTCATAGTTTCCGCCACTACTACAAGCGCATTGAGATGCACTCAACTTTGAGTTATTAGTGGACAAGCCAGTTGCTAGTGTGTACAGTCACCTTATTAGACAAGTGAAATTTGATATGGAGAGTCTTGGCAACAACAAGTTCAAGATGAGTGAAGAGACATGCCAAAAAGTGATGGCATCCCTTCACGTAGACCGCTAACTGCTGCCGACCGTTTTTCGCTTACGCTTCAAGAGGCGTAAGCACATCATTCACATGTAAAGTGGCTCATTGCTGCTACATTGTTTCTAACAAACCTATCAATGGAAGCTAACAAATTCTTTGTTGCCACGAAATTTGTAGTCCCGACCGACTTTGTGCAATGTATCTTTGCCGGTGCTTTGGTGCTTTTCTCGCTTTGTCTGGCCGTGCTAATTGTTTTCGCGAGTTTATGCTTAACATCGTCATCCCCTTCGGTTTGGTCCTTGGAAACAAATGGTGGAAACTTTCGCAAGTGTTCAATTGGGGGATCAAGCCAAGACAATGCACAAAGTAAATACTCTAAACCCTTTTTACATGTATATGTTCAAAGATTGGCTTCATATACGAGGTTTGTTTGTTTAACCAATTAGGATTTGGACTTCATCTTTGGATACGTAGACAAGCATAGGAGAAACCATTACATTCAAATATAAACTGGGACAACAATTTTGCAAGTAGAAACTCGCAAGTGCGGGTAAATATTATATTCATTAGATACAAAATTGTTACAATATATGTACAAAGCGTACAACTCACTTGTTGTAATCATTCTGATTACATCTGAGCTAAGTTATATAAATATTGAAAAGAATCTATAGACTCTTATTCTACTGCGGAGAATTCCCAAGGTCGCATCATTTGAAGTGCCGTGTGATAAAGAATAAGAGTAGTATCGTGTGTTTTATCTTCTCTTGCGTGCTCTTCATCCCTCGTTCATTGACAAAATCAAGATATTACCTGCAGGATTGTTATTATTATCTTCATGTACTTTATCTCCCGCCTGCATCAGTATGTTTATACTTATATCATCTATGAAGCCTTGTAGCTTAGACATCTCCTGGCTACCAACTTGTACTTCTGTTTCTATTTTCTCCAAAACATGCTCCATGTGAACACATTTGTTTATCTGTTTCTATGTTGCTATCATTTTTATTATGAGTTGATGCAGCAGAGTAGTTACCTCAATTGCTTCCTCGAACCGCAGAACTTCTAGGTTCTCGTCAAACCAAGTAATTCAAATCAAACAACATACAAAAAATGCAACTAAATGAATTGAAAGCAATGACATTACTACAATCACTTCAATAGCATAACAACACAACTAAATGAAATTAAACAACATACCTTAACAATTTCCTTCATTAACTGAATGCTTTTGAGAATAGCCACTTTCCACCTCGCTCGCTCACTTAGATGGTCAGCCAGAAGCCTAAGTATATCGATGTCCTCTTCTTGAACTTTATCTTCAACATACCGCTTTGCGGTAACCACTTTTTGAGGATTCTTGGCATGGAGCCAAGTTTCAGAAATGCAGACTAAGAAATTGAAACCTTTGTCATTGATGTCATTATCAAATTTTTCAATTATGAAGCAAGTGTCTTGTGGGGACAAGAAAGTCTTGTACAATGAGTCATCAAACTAGCACTAGCTCCCCTACATCCTCAAAAGCCTCATACACTTTTACAATTGGCTTCATAAGCACTGGCTTGTTCGGATTCCCCGGAAAATTGAAAGGCATCACCTACGCACTCTTCGACCCCAAATGAACTTGAACCTTCCTATAAAGGAAGGTGGCACTATAACATTTAGGATTTCTATGATGTTGTGCTTCATCATAGAAGACCATATGGCTACCTCAAACCGGCAAAGCACCCTTCTAAAAACTTTTATCATACAGTGCAGACACCACCACTTTCCCCGCATAATGCTTCTTCTCTGTTTGAATTTTAATTTCGGTTCTTTTTGGAATGTGCTCACCAGAACTCCATTTAAGTCTAGGATGACAAGTTTTTCTTTTCTAAGGGTGCGCAACATTCATAAAACAAAAACTCAAACATCAATAATTCCGACATCAATTTAATGGGGTCTTTAAATTCAATTCAACAATTCGGGAACATCAACAATTCAGTCTTAAATTTAACATCAACAATTACGACATCAATTTAACGGTCCTAACATCAATTTCGACATCAATTTACTTGCTTATTTCAAAGTTTTAGGAACTCATTAATCGAACCCGGACGACCAGTTAACATTTTGTAAATAACATTCTGATGATCACCTTTTGGAGGTTGTGTTGGCATCTTCTTAGGGGGCCTATCCTTCTTCTTTCTCCATTGCGGTGCTTGTACTTGTTCTTGTTCTTCTTCTACATTCTTCCCTTTATCAAAGCATTTGTTGCAATGTGATCGCACCACCGGCTTCTTCGTCCCGGATCTACAACTTCATCAACCCCGGAGCTTTCTCCTGCGGTTCTACTCCTCAACCTCGACTTTTTATGGTGCTCACAACCTGCAAGCGATACTGTTCGGGCTCTTCTTCTTCATCGGTCTGTCAACCACTAGTGCACGCTTTTACTCTCTTTTGGGCTTTTCCTTAGCAACTCGAATCGAAGGAAACTAGTTAGAATAGACATGAAATAAAGTTTACAAAACAAACACATAAAACACCAAATGGTTACCTTTTTAATGCTTTCAGCGTTGTAACAGGACTTGGTGATGCCTACGCCTTTTGTAACAGGTTTTGGTGATGCCACGGCTGCTAGAGTATAATCGAGAACTAATGGAGACTCAAAGAACAAATTGTGGTGAAGAATTTGATTTGTTTGTAGGGTGAAACAAAAGCACTACTAGTGCCACGCTTCCAAACCCATCACGATGGCTACCTCACTCCATCTTCAGCTCCAACTTCTAAAACCAAGTTCCACAAACAAATCCCTCGAACTTCCTTTAAGCACCGAAGCATGCCTTCTTTTCATACGAGCATGCAACATGCCAAGTGATAGGCATGTTCACATGGCAACTTCATACTCAAAGTATATTGTGGATTGAATACCAATCCACATGCAAAGACATGAGTTCTCCATAAAACACGGCAACCGCTCTTCATAGTCATGATAGAGATTCTGAAGTGTCTGGTGCATCAACCGCCTAGCGAGCTTCTAAACGACCACGCTTTCTTGAAGTCCTGAATTTAAAGAGGCTTTTAGCCTTTGCTTCTTCTCCCTTCGTCTCTTTTGCTTCAACACTTACCTTTGGAAGGCAAGCTTCGGTTTGGAGCGTAAGTAAAACTCTCCACTTATTTTATGCTTCAAATCGCAATGGGTCAAATCTTCATCTGTTTTATCCGCTTTGTCATTCAAAGTGATAATTCATTCTCAGAAGTCTACTCACCTCCGTCTTTGCTATATCAATCATTACTTGCTCCGTGCTAGGGAGTTGTTGTCAACCTCAATCTTACTAATAATCTTAGCCAAACTGCGTTTTGACGGTTATCTAACTCGTTTCCAACTTCTTTACTTCCTCATCAATCAAAGAAATATTGAAACTACAATTGCAAACAGAAAATTCATTTTGGCTGACCTGATTTCGCTTTTAATTCCATCCGAGGTGTTCTTCTTTGAAGGCTGAGGTGTGCTTTGGCCCGAAGGATGTCACGGTTTTCATTTTTTAACATCTTTCTTTACATCCATATCATCCCTTGGTTTTTTCTCGACCAAATAGTAACCCGTGACTTGTATGCATCCCAATTTATCTTATGACCCTCATGATCTTGCTCGACGCGACCACAATGCTCCCAAGCAAATGCCAAAGCAACGAAGTTTCCTCAATTCGTTGTTTGGTAATCCCGGAATCGTGATACGTGAACTCGACCAAGTCCTCCAATTGTTGCTTCAGATGAGTGCGGACAAAATAAATTTTTATTTTGCCTTTTTTCTTTAAAGGATTGAATGGTTTGTCCATACCACCGTTTCAATCTTCTTGATCCATGATCCCGCAGCCCGCCGGTTTTTGGCGAGGAATAATCCCTTCTCCGCCATCGAAAAAAAGCGTTGAATTAACCAAAGAGCAAGGTATGAAGCAAAGGAAGAAAAAAAATCTCGAAAAGCAGAGGGTACAATTCGAACTGTAAAGTAGGGTATAATCTGCGTACAGCAGATCAATTATCGATTTCGGCGCGAATGATTACGGGTCTGACAGCCCAGATCATTGTTTGCGAAATGGCGCGCGGGAAACGAGAAGGTGCGAAGAATAGCTGCTTCGCGTGCTTAATCTGCTTCCGCTTGTCGCGCTTTTTTGTACCCCAATATCTAACTTAGACCCTCAAGGCAATTCGCGTTAGGTGTGCTTTACGCTGTGTAGAAAGCACGCCTTGCGTGAATTAAATTGATTTAAAAGCACGCCTGACGTGAATTAAATTGATTTAAAAGCACGGCTGAATATTAAAATGATAACATTTTACTGTAGTTAATTACCTTTTGTATAGAAACATTTTTTCCATTTCGTTTGGTTAATCTTAGCCATATCTGCAGGTGAAGTATTAGCATCCAAGAATCGACATCTCCTATACGCATAGTGATTGTAGAACATTGTTTGGCCTGTTTGTTCTACCTGCATAATAAGGGCCTTTTGTGCCTCAACTAAATGCTGCCCATCGATGATGACGAATTTAATCTCATCATTTCCTAATAACTCCTCGGCATTCGACCACACAGCAGGCTTGTTCGCGATCGAATCCCAAGGTAACACATCTGTTGGCGTAGGCATTTGACCTGGATTACTAATCATGCTCTAAACAATCTCCATGGCATGTGCTGAATCATATGTTCTGCTAACATAAATGGAGCTTGGTGAACGAATGAGGTGCTTCACATATATAGAGCTGAAAAATTGTCTTAAGACCACATGGATAATGGTCAGAGTACTTATTCAGCTTGTTTATGGCCTCCATTTGCGCCACCCTATCTTATTCTTTCTCAAACCCGGAAGCCTCTATGCCCTCGACAACCACAGGTTGAACATCCTTCCCTTGATTCAGGACCCTCCTAGAAGCTTTCAAGTCAGCTAGTTCTCTAGCTTGCTGCAGGTAGTGACTTGGTGTCGGTTTATTGAACATGCCTCTACTCACAGCTGTAACCCCGTGGCAAATAAATATTGGTGTAACTGCTACATTAGTGGGCCAACCATACTTAAAACATGTCTCACCGTTCACATCTGTCTTCATGAAAGTATCTTTGTATGCAGTAGCTCTACAATGAGTAAGTCTGATCAGATCTTTCTTCTGCTTATGTGTCATCTCCAAGAGCAATTTGCAGTTGACGTCGCCCTCTTCCTCACAAGAGATTACGATCCCTTGTTTGGTCATTTTATCTGCTTCCTTTTTCCTCGAGAAGGGTGTTAACTCGAGCTTGCCATTTGTCTTGGCGAGGTCAACGAACCACTCGGCACCCTCATCTATTTCCTCTTCAGGGCATGGAGGGGGTCAGTGGTTGCTTCATCATCTAAGGTGAGATCATATGGTATTACATCTGTGTAACGTTCCTAACCGACATGCCCTTAACCAACTGGGCAAAACCGTCTAGACGTTTATGAGTAGTCGCTTCTACCCATTTATACCGGTGTCTCGGGAACGCCCCACAGGCACATTCAAGGTTCGAATACTCGAGCGGTCTACCATGGGCCCGTTACAGTCTCTCCTACTAAGACTATGCTCGTCCTCGAGCATCCAAGCTATACCATGTCTATGTCATACCACATCACAATGATTACCAAGTCTTTGCAAATTACCCATGCATATAGGCACCCATGGAGACTCGAACTCGAGACCTGCTCTGATACCGACTGTAACGTTCCTAACCGACATGCCCTTAACCAACTGGGCAAAACCGTCTAGACGTTTATGAGTAGTCGCTTCTACCCATTTATGTGTCTCGGGAACGCCCCACAGGCACATTCAAGGTTAGAATACTCGAGCGGTCTACCATGGGCCCGTTACAATCTGGGTCGTCTACCCTTGGCTTCTTACCAGGAATAGATCCCGAATTATTAGGGGTCGTCTTCCTCTTTGGTGCTGCAAAAGAAAATGAACATGATTTAGAAAACTTTTCTGAACACGAGATCATGCTTGGCGTGAATTTAAAGCTAAACTAGTATAATTCACGCTTGGCATATTTCTAGCTCCTATTATAGATCCCTTATCCATCCATATTTTACACTACGTATCCTTATTGAAGACTACTATCTCTAATTGTCAAACCTCCAGTTCACGCTGGGCGTGTACCCCTCTGTTTAAAACTACTAAGAACTATGTTCTAAAAAATCGAGCAAAATTATATTCTAAAAACAGAGAATCAGAGCATTAAAAGAAGGTAGTATACCGTGTACGTTGCAAGGAAAGTACTCAAATTCATGCAAAGCATAATACGCTCTACACAGTCTGTATTTTGTGGTGAAAAGGCAGATTAAATACCTTGAATAGGGGTCTGATCAACGTCCTCTAAAACTTGAGAAGAGCCGGGTTTTGAGTTTCCTCAGCCACCCCTCCCTCGGCCCCGTCCGCCTCGACCACCTATCGTTTTAGAAGACATCTCCAAATCTCCTAGTAACAGAGTCGGAAGGTCGCTTGGATAACCGCTCGGGCTGCTTGAAGAAAAAGAGCTGCCAAGAAATATTCTACCTGCATGAAAAAATTGAATTTCAAGAGAACCCAATATGTGATTTTGAAATATTCTTGACACAAAAAATAATAATGATGAAGATTCACTTTAAAAAAAAAAAAGAACCCGTCCGCGGACTTCTTTCATTGAGTTTTTAAATACCAATCTACCGAGTTCTTTCATTGATTATTTTTATCCCGTTGTTGTGTATTTTATCTTGACTAATTTTGCATGATGTGCTTAAATTGATGAAATGCGTGCATAAATTGAGAACAATATGGGTGTAATGTGGAGACCCATATGTGCAAACAAAGAGCCAAGACTAAGAAAAAAATAAATTTTGTTTGATCTTCTGCTAAATCTATGATTTCATTTTCTGCCATTATGTGCTTTTGCATTTAAGTTTTGCCATGCTTTACCTGATGGAATGCCAGCCTTGCCCTTGACACAGAAAAGTTGTTTTGTGCCTATGCTTGCCATAAACACATTGATGACATTTTTTCTTTTTCCTGAATTTATCTGATGATATATATAATCTTACCCAATCGGCCCTCCGCTTGTAAAGCATGCTCTTATCATGATCCAAATTCGAAAGAAGCCAATCTGCATGCCTTCTTGCCCTTTTAGTTTCATTCTTTTATTTCTAACCTTTTTCTTCCATATTCTATCCATCTTTTTCTCCCAGGCCATGAATCATTCTGCCCTGCCGTAATCAGAGAAGAAGCTTTTTGCCATTGCTGTGCCTTTACTATTTGCAGTAAAAAATGACAGAGAAAGGAAGGAGCAAGCTGAAGGCTAATGTTTGAATTCCTCCAATATTTGAAGGCATCAAAAGAAATTGCACAAGTTTTCTTTTTTATTTAAATGATTATGGATGGTATGATGGATGTGCTGACCTAGAAAGGCAGCAGCATCCCATGAACTATATAAAAAGTGATGAAAAAGTATAAGTGATGTGAAAGGGATAGAGCGTCATACCAGCCAGTAGAGCGAGGGTGCCACTGACCTGGATGGGACTTGCCACCCTATAATTGATGAAGATGAAGTGATGTTAGAAGTTTTTAGTATTTTTTTCCCCTTGGAAGACTTCTAAGGTATTTTTGAAGACTTGAAGACATTTTGAAATTGGATTTTTGTTAAGTTGTGATGCTATTTTGAGGACCAAATTGAAGACATGAAGTTCAAATATAAGATTTTTGAAGAATTCATTGGGACGATGAATAATCGGGGAGGGGGGGGGGGGAGGGGGAAGGAGGGGGGGGGGGGGGGGTAACATTGTGTGTTTTATCTTGACTCACGGAGGAGGGGGTGTAATGTTGTGTGTTTTATCTTGACTATTTTTGCATGATGTGCTTAAATTGATGAAATGTGTGCATAAATTGAGAACAATATGGGTGTAATATGGAGAAAATGTAAAAACTGTGCAAATATTGTGGAGGAAGCATTTATGATGTACTGAAGTGGAATCTATGGACTTGAAGGAGTATTAAAGTCCTTAAAAAATATTTTCAATGGTTGACATTCTGATGATGTGTCATGAATCTGGAAGAGCATGGTAGTTGCAAGGAGTTTAGATGGCCTAGATTTGATGTTGAGTTGGCAAGATCTAGTGAACTTATGGTAGTTAGAATTTAGATCTAAGGTTGAGATTTGCCCAAATCTGGTGGCGAGGATCAAGTGTAGCCAAAATTTGTGAAGAAAGCAGGCCCAATTTTGGAAGATGACATCTGGGCAAAGTTCTTGAAGTTGTGAGTATCTTTCTTGATCAATAATATTATGTTGAAGTATGATATTTTGAGTATGGTTATGTGATTCTCTCATCTATTATCTCAAATTTTCTAATCCCAAATGAAGTTAAGTTATGATATGAATTGGTGCAAGAATTTATGATGGAATGATTATGTGGTGATGTATGATGCCAGTAGAGTGAGGCTTAGCCTGTCTCATATACTTTGAATTTGCTTTAGTTCTTTGGTCTTGAGTTTGCCTTGGATGCGTTGACCAAACTAACACCCGCCTAAATGTAGTTAACCTAATCTTTCTTCCAATACGAATTTTTCCCGACCGCCTGCGTTTCCCGAGCGCCTGTGATTTCGAGAACTCGATTCGGCTTTCTCAAGAATGGCTACAGAAGTCTGGTACGCATCTCGTTCCTATAACTTATACAACTGTCTAATCCATTTTTGTAACCATGACCTAACCCATTTTTGAAAGGGTTAAGCTACATGTATAACAAACAATCTTCATATAAAGCATGTTTAAGTTGCACGCTCGATTAATGACAAGTTATGTGCAGCAATAACTCAACCAACTGTTTATTAGCAAAATTTGTACCCATGTCTTGCTCTTGTACAAGTGGAATCCACATTGCTTCAGCCTGTTATAGGAATGCAGTAATTAGAAAAGTTCAACAATGAACATCATTTTATTCCAAGGCAGAAGCAAATAAGCCAATAAATGCAAAACATAAAAGCACAAATAGGACCAATGACACTAAATTTCTAAAAAAATGCATTATCCAAAAGTCATATTAGTTGGAAGGAAAGACTTTATTTTCTTCAGTAGAGATGCCTTCTCATCAAATTTGACAATGATCCACATAATAGAATAATATACAAAAGCACTAAAACACTTTAACTTCTTAAACATGGGTTTCATCTACGTGAGAGCAATAGTTTCTCTACAGTATGAACAAAAGGCCTAAACACAACACATAGCTCCTATTGATTGAATGCAGCTCTATTGGTTATTGCTAAGCAGGAAGAAACCATATTGCAAAGCAAAGAATCTGTCAAATAATTTTATCTCAATTAATTTTATCTGCTCTTCTAGGACCCAATCTATAATCCAACATCACAAAGTAATTTACGCATAAGATCCTTTTCTTGAGTTATCGCTTTGCCCCTGCTTCTTCTAGAGATTTCTGTTAGTCATGTACATCCTGGTACAGGACTATTCATGCACACGACGGACCAGGTCAAGGCCAAGGATCCGCAGTCAGGCACGGGTCAGTCGTCAAAGGCCCAGCAAAAGACCAAGCCGCAGCAGACCACGCAGTCAAAGAACGTGCCCCCTGCCAAGAGGAGGCGCTCAGACAAGTGACAGGCCGTCACCGCCAGCATCAGCATCAGCGTCAGCGTGACTTTAGGCACCTCAAGAGGCACCGCCAGCATTCCTGCAAATCAAGCCTCCTTCCAGGAGTCGGCACCGAGATCTGACAGTGTCTATATTGGGCCAAAGGCCATTGTACTATATATATGAGTAGAGCTAGCACTCGATTTTTAGATGAGTTTTTGGTCTTATCTCACTTCTGTCTTCTCTCGATTGCGAGAGCTCATGTATCACAATTGATATCAAGAGTTTTGGTTCTCTTCATTGTGTTCTACATTGTCCTTTTGTTTTTCTTGTTTGTCTCTTTTCCCTTCCTTAGTTTCTTTTGCAAATCCCGCGTGACACAGCTACCGGATTCTCCTGTTTGATCCACGGGTCCTCACAGCAGGGCTGTCTTGCAGGAGTTCCCGAACCCAGACCCCAAACAATTTCAAATGGACTTTTCAATTCACAAGCTAAAATCAATTCTTCAAGTTTAACCCCAAACTAATTACGAGAGTGAACATTAGAATAGTGACACATGTTTTGGGGAAAGGATTCATCTTGTAGGGCATCATGTGAGTGTCATGTGGACCTTCAACTCTATGATATTCAATGGAAGAAACATGATATATAGATGACATCTCATTTGCTCTTCTTCAAGCTATTACAATCATCTTTCTTGACAAAATCTACAAGAGATCTCGGAAAAGAACTACAGAGTCCGTAATATCATTTATTTCGTTATACAATCCTTGTTATTCGAGAGCACAAGTGCCCCATAAGCATATGGTGATGGTAGCAAATACAACCGCTTACAAAATAGAAGTAAGTTTATCCATAAGAACATCAGAATACAATGATTTGCATATTAGAAGTAAAATTTATTCATAAAAACATCAAGTAATCCAAGATTATGAATGCAAAAATAGACACTACTTCATGATTACAACTTGCGCGATTTTAGACACGATATACTTGATGGCAATATCATTTCATTGTCTATTCATTCCATTTGAACCAACAACAAAATCCCAGTGGCACCCGCTCTATATCTCTACATATTTCAACATAAAACCACATGCTTCGAAGGCACGTTTCTTCCTTAGATTCTATTAATTTCTTATAGCCAAGTCCTGTCTTCAAATCCTCATAATATGTCATTCTCTTGAGGGGTCTAATGGTAATGACCATGTCATACCAGATCTATGTAGATACTTCCTCTCAATGCAGCCCTCAATTAGATACAACAATCCATTTAATTTGTCATTTTTATCCATAACTCCATTATTTAACTATGGAGTTCATTTATCTTTAAAGTTCCATGCTATTGCTATCTTGTGGAAGTTACTACAAGCTTCGTAGGCCTGATTCATCTTAATTCTCAAGGATCTCAAATTGATTATGATCACTTACAATTTCTGATTACTAGGTTCTTCCCGTATGGGCACCCCTCTTCTAGGCCCCAATTGTGAATTGATAATTTAGCCTTGTATTAATCCTTCTGGGGTTACAATAGAAAGCATAAATTGACAATAGATAGTACATTTCTATTTCTTCTTCCTCCATGGTTTCTTCATTTGTTTGATTGCTTATTCTTCGATGCTTCCATGCTGCCAGAAGTACCAATCACATCATTTATTTCTGTACAGTCTAAACCATGGTGTGTACTACGCTAGAGGGCGTCGACCAATAATGGACCAATAACCAATAGTGGCTCACAGAAAAATGGATCATATTTTCTTATAATTACATTCTTTATGCATTAATGTGGATCTTAAAATAACGCAACATGGACTTCTAGGCTTGATCTGAGTCGTTTATTTTTTAGTAATAGTATCTCATCCATTACCTTTAACAAAGTAAGAGGTCCTATGACGGATAATCCTAGCAGCATTCTTCTTACGCCTTAAGCATCCTCCCAGGGAAGCATTTCCAGGTAACATATTGCAAACCATGTTCTAGAAAGATTGTAAATAGCATTTTCCAGGAAAGGCAACTCTTTATGCAGCGGAATGCTGAAAGGCTTTTCAGCATCACGATTTCTTCATGCAATAGAATGCCAAAAAACTTTTCAGCATCACGATTTTGCTTTTACAATGCTTTTCATGAGTGTGCATCCATTGATTTTACCTTCTTCTTTTTTGGTTGTCTTATTTCTTATATTTACACAAGAAGCTTTACCATATTTCCCGCTGCCTGTGCAGAATGCCATATACAGGCTGTATGAGAGTTGTTTTGGCAGGATGCAGCCGACGGGCCAAGCATTCACCAGTAGTATCGGGGTCTGGCAGCCTCTCACCAACACTTTTTGGCCTCTACATTGACCAGTTAGAGCCCTGGCTTACTAAGCATGAGGGGGATGGCATGTACAGCTTTTGTACCAAGTCATCGGCCAGCTCATCTATGCGGACGATGTTGACCTTCTGGCCCACACCCGAAGCTACTCTGATCTCATCACGGATACCCTAGACACATTACGCCGGGCTCTGGACATGCGGCGTGAATCGGCCAAGAGCCGGGGTGGTTCTCATATCCTCTTCACGCCACCCCACGCCTCCTGCACTCACATATCGGGGGCGATGCCGTGGAGGTCCGCCCACCTACAAGTACCTGGGGGTGGAGTTCCCCTCCCCGCTCTGTTGGGAGGCGTCCATCCGCTTCTTGGTGACAATAGAGCGAAAACGCTTTATGCCATGCGAACAGCGATCCAAGGCGAGACTCTATGATTGGGGCCATCGGTCACATCGTTTTGGTGCCGGTCGAACTGTCCTTACGTATGGGGTGAGGTTTGGGGGCGATGTCGTCTCTTTGGCGACTGAATGACTTGGGGCAGTGTGCGAAGGCATTTTTGGTACCGCACTTGGGGTGAAACCTTGATCCCCCTATCGGTCTGCTGCGAGGCCGGATTCTTGCCTCTTCGTGATGACCCTTGATAGACACATCGTCTATTTTTGAAAGTGGTTAATATGGGTGATGCTCGACTCCCGCTTTTGGCTTCTGTTGTGGCAATGGGCCTTGGCGGCTCGAGTGGCCTTGTTGGAGGGGTAAGAGAGATCGATGGTTCGCCCGGATGGAGCGTCGCGAGAAGCATCGCGTGCGGTGGACATAGAGGCCCGATCGTGGCACCGGGCGGGAGTACACGGGCGCTTGCTTCCTTGGCAAGCTCACGGGACCCGGCTCTAGAGCGAGTCAAGGCGGCCCATTACAAGGAGCACATCAAACCAGCGTTGGCCGGGGCCCTTGACTCTACTGCGTTTCGGCTGCCCGAAAAGCGCATACTCATTGCCTCCATTCGCCCGCAGTGCCCACCATCTTTGTATCGAGGCGGGCGGTGGATTGGGGAGCCCCGCCGGGACGGGCTCTGTCGGTCTTTGTCGAGGCGGGGGCCGTGAGGATGAGTCTCACACTTTCGAGTTGCCCGGCATTGGTCGGATCAGGGCGGATACGTTCCTTTAGTACGGACGGACTTGCCCCTACATTTGCTAATGAACACACCCTCATTACATGCTCTAGGGTCGTACATTCAGGAGGTGTTGGATCTGTGAGCCCACCTTTGCCCCCCCGGCTGCGTGACGGGGCACTACGGTCTGGTACATGAGTGTATATATTTGTGTGTTTTGCATTTTAGTATATTGGAGCGGTTTGTCAATAGGCTGATTCTTTGCCGGTTTTCCCTCGAAAACCCGCCGAGGCGGGGTTTTTCAATCGAGGGTAGTAATCCAGCGTCTTTGGCGCTTTTGTATTGGGTCCCATAGACCGATTGGTCTCCGTGGACGATGAAAATACCTTCTTTCCTTTCTTCCAAACTAACAAGAAAGGCCTAAAATTTTGTGTTTTTAACCATGAAATGTATATTTATTGTAAATAGCTTGGAAAAATAAAGACTTCAAGTCGGATTGTTGGATGAGATTTCACAAATGGAAATCATAAATTGAAATAGATGGCTCATAAATCACAGTTATATTCCCTTAGGCAATAGAGCATGGAGACAGATCAAAATTGTTACAATGGGCCTTTAATGTTCGCCTATTTGGTGTAACCTTTATCTAGCCTAATATGAATACAATTTCATAGTCAAATTATCAATGTAAGGGAATTTAAGTTACTTTATTCAAAGAACCCAGTAGATTCATAAATGATCTTGTGTTCTCAACAATCCAAAAGTCCTACAATTTTTTAAACCAGGGCCATACATTTACCCAAATGATCCATTTACCATATATCCTCCGGAGTTTTGGGAAAAAAGCTCATTTTCTTAACCTCGAAATCATTATTATTGATAGTCAAAGAGGAGATTACATGCCGAAATTGAGCATATATTAATGAAACCAGCCCATGTATTGGATAGAGTCCTTGTGGAGCTGAAGTGGAGATTTAGTGGAAACATATATATTCTAGACACTATCTAGGTTCAGCACGCGTTTAATATTAATTATATTTCAAATGGAATTAACTATGTGGCATTAAGCACGACTGCCTTTTCTGAAGCGAGAGAAACGAAGAAAAGGAGAAACAGCGACTTCGAATAACAAAAATTAATTTTATTTGGTTTAACAGGAGTTCTTCAAAGGGTCTTATCTAAAGCAGAGTACCGTGTTGTATCTCATGTTCCATCAGGAGCTCTAGAGACAAAGAGCTCAAAACCTGGTTTATAGAAACTGTTAGGCCATCTAAGGACAAAGCAAGCATTGGTATATAGTCATCCATGCTGAGTCCCAACATACTAGACATTTAAGAATTTATTCCTGAACCGAAGGACTTTAACTTTCACATCATTTTAGATCAAGAGAACTTTGGAGCTGTTCCCCGACTAAAATGTGGAGCAAAAGATATCTTCATAAAAAATATAGGTGAACTGTTGGAAATGATTGAAGGATTTCAAGAAGAATAGATATGTTTGGTGGATAATGACCCAATTAAGTGTCGCTTGAGTATGGACTGTTGCATAAAATCCTCCAACATGGCACCTAAAGGATGAAGTTGAAGAAAATTGGGTATCTGAAGTAACACTCGAAATGTTTAATTCCCTCACAGTGCCTATTTTCCTCAAAATTAGACCAGATATGCAAGAAAAAGCCAACGCCAAAGACGTTGATTTGGTTGAAAAAAATTATTGCTAATAATTTTGCACTCATATTTGTGGTGTACTTTGTAACTGCATATAGTTTATATTCATATAAAAGATGCTTTTTTATGAAGAACTCTCTGACTTTTGCATTTTTCTTCTCTATAAAAATTCATCTTATCTTACCTTATCTCTCATTTGCTATGCTTTTGTTCTATCCAATGCCATGCAGATATAATAACTCATGCATTATTTCTAATAATTCACTTTCAGAAAACACGCATAGGGCACACACGCACGCGCGCGCGCGCGCGGGTGTCTGCACGCATGTGCCTTCACGCAAATTTTTAATCAAAATCTAGGCGAAATGCCCGAGTTCGAAAAAATAAAATGTGGAATAATTTCAAATTAATGAAATTGGTGGTTAAATTGAGCCTATAGGGTTATTGTCGTTTATGCATTGAGAAAGATAGTCTATGGCAGTCTAATGATTTCCTCGTGATAAGCCGAGAGGTGGAGGTTTGTAGTTATTATAGGTACTTTTTCTGCACAGAAGCTTTTGAGATGATTGCTTTGGCCTTACAGTCTGCTCTACGTTCCAATCCCTTCTGGTATGGCTTTTGCCCTAATGTGTGACTTTCAGAGCAAACGAAAGAAGCTTGTGTTGTCATTCTACCTGTCTATAACAAGATATGGACAAACCATAGAAGGCCAAGATATTGGTAATGTAGTATGATGATAGAGGGTTTAAATCCTCAATTGTAATACTAAATCTTATCCTTTGTAATTTTATGAGCTGGAGAGTAGCATATGATAGTCCAAAATCTGCACCACATTGGAATGTGGATTCATTTTCGTAGGGCCAATTCTTGATTATAGATTGTTGCTTCTGATCCAAAATGTTAAAAATTCCTTTTGATCCAAAATGTTAGAAATTCCTTTTGCACCTGCATCCTTATATGATATTTCTATGGCAAATTTCTAGGCTAAAGGGAAGTTCAAATCCCTATCCTTACATGCAAGAAAGCATCTGTTGTAATTTTTGTATTTTGTGGCAAATTTCTGGGCTGAAGAAGGGTTCAAATCGTGATTTATTTTGGCTTGACATGCAAGAACGCATCTGTTGCAATTTTTGTTGGCTATGGTTCAATAATTGTAGTGTGACATGGAAATTGAGGTTCAACCCATCTTCATTTCCAAGGGGCAGCCCTGCTTTGTCCATTGGTAATATGACAGCAAATTCCCATATTTAATGGTTAAGTTTTTAAGACCATAGGAATCAAGCCATTATAGAATGACAAAAATAAAACAAAAAGCTGTTTGAACCAAATTAAGTTCCAACCTTGGGCAGACCAGATCCAGCCAAAAGGGGCCTACTTTTTACCAGACATAACAATTTTTGGCTCCAGTTTAACAAAGCCTGACCCTGACTTCATTCAATGGTGAAAATAGGCTGGGCCAGGTGTTAAGGTGAATTTTATATCAACATATGCCAAGTTTTTAAGCCAGCATTACATTGCCTTTAAAGGAACAGGGTTGGAATTTCCTTATTCATAGCAACCGTGCAGGCATGTAAAGTTCTAATTGTGCATACAACCAAAGGCCTGTACAAGAGCTTGCATATGATCACACTTCTCGTGTATTACAGTTACAACTCTTATGGAGTAAAGGGCTCAATTTTCTTGAGCCCACAATAAATAATAAAATATTGATGGGAAGCACAGGCTACTTCCCTTTTAATTTACAGTACGCATAAAAACCTGACCCCAAAAATCCAAGAGCCTGACCAACAACGTTCCACTGAAAACATATATACCATGCCTCATTGGGTTAGGTATTACAAAAACAGCAGAACCAGGCATATAGAAGGAAAAGGCCAATAAAGTAAATTACCAGATCAAATGGCAGTCCACCAAACAAGAACCATCCAAACAATATTGTCCCAAGATCCTGCAAAACAGAACGATGATTAAACTTAGTTCAGAATACTTTTAAAGAAGTTCTAGATGAATGCTTATACCTTTATATTCCCACACATTGTCTGTGTCAATGGTGAGTTGAGTGATGTGTTCAAAAATATAAAATAATTAAGACAGAATGCTAAGATGCACGAAAGCGATAGTATGGCCTGGAAAGCAGAAAACAGTTGTAAGAACTACACAAATGATAAACCTTCAACTGAAGTACTAAAGAAGAAAACCTTACCTGAAAACCTAGTGAATGCATATATGGAAATCGCAGTGCTGTGCCAAGTTCACCAGTCAGAAAGGTCCACAAAAGTAGTAATGGGCCACAGATCAATCCTGGTACACCAGAGATGAGCCTATTGTGAACGATGATATTTTTCCAAAAAGAAACAGAGAATAACATAATGTAACTGGCAGTGGGGGATGGGTTGATCTGACATAATAGAGCCATTGACGCATCAAAACACCCCCGAAATAGCCAGGGCAAGACGAGAGTCTAAATGCATAATGATACGTAAGGAGGCACCATTTGCCCTACATGGAATAAAAGAATTCCAAAGTGCATAAAGAGTGGTCACAAACGAGGGCTTGATAAAATGGCAGGCATATTGGTCCATTCTATGAGAGCAAGACATAGAGGTAATACTAACGCATATCAAGAGTGTTGCACCTAACCGTGTATATATATGCGTATTTGGAAGTGTTATTCCAATGGGCTAAACAAGGCTTATTATGAGGGGAGCTATCTTACCATTACACCACATTAGTCCGAAACTATTAAGCCCAGTTGCTTTTCCTGGAAGGCAAAATACCCATTGTAAACATTATTTTCATAGTCATGGAGTAGTTAAATGCCAAATGTAACAAAAAGCATATTGTCTGGCTATAATTTACATACCAACACGGGCAATCATAGCAAGATAAATAGCAGTTGTGATATTGGAAGCAATCACCATAGAATATCCACCAATATCAAATGAGAAATCCCTAACTCCAGCAAGTAATGCCCCTATCACAATAACAAACACACTGTAAAAGATGTTAGTAACATTTCGTTATCAGCAAGAGAATAACTCAGTCATAATAAACCTGCCAACAATGGGGGAGGAATGTCGTTGACCCATGATTACATATTCCATAACCATTGTAAAGAAGACAGTGGTTCTACGCAGGGTTGTATACATGGGTACACTAACTCCTCTTAGCGATGCCATCCCAACTACCTAACAAACAGAACAACATTAACATAACAAAAATGCAAGATAATTTCAGTAAAGACCAGAGACCGAGGTTTTTACCATGTACAATAGATATGACAAGGAAAGTGGAGATGTTTTCTTCAACAGTCGAAGTGGAACCATTCCTCTTACTGGAGCATCTTTCCCAAGAAGGTCCATATGCTCAATCTCAAATGTTATTACATTCCAAGAGCGTAAAACATACAGGAGCAGGGTCGAGCTTACCATCTGACTTTGAAAGTTTACAGTGATTATGCATAGAAGAACTCAAAAACCATCCTTGCTGGCATTTACTAAACCAATATGTTACCTGAAAAAGCGTAATAACATTTGCACATGGAAATCCGTATGATGATAATGCTGCCTTGTTGAAGAGCAGTAACATTACTGCAAGTCCAACTCACATATTAGGTGAAATGATAAAACTTGCTAATCATAGCTAAAAATGCTGAACAAAACTTAATATATATTCATAGGGAGAAACTATAGGGGCATTCTAATGCCATGTACAACTTCTAACTGATCCATTGGTTTCATTATCTGGAAGATGGAACTCTGTTCTAGATTTACATAGTGGTGAAGAAACGTAACCTACCAGCACAGGCCATGTAAGATAAGGCAGCAAACAATCCTTTTTTGCTCATCTTATCGCTCTTCCTGGAATGCTCTTCGTCCCCCATAGCTGTCCCAACCGACTGTGATTTATCAGCAGGGAGCATCATACAACAAACTGCGACATCGCGATCAGCACAGCCCTAGGCTATATCTGGACCATACCGCTAATTCCAGATCACCGCGTTCAAATCTAGCAACTGCCTCAAATCTATATTAGATGCTCGCAGAAAAGAACCCAATTTGGTGAAAACAGAGAATATGCAAACAGGACAATGCCTTAAATTTCTTTGACCGACAAAATAAAGGATTGAGCATTGGAAGAAGGGCTGGATCAGAGAGCATGTTGGGCTGTGAAGACGGATGGGTAGGCGGCGCCCAAGGCAACCGGAGGAGGAGGAGGAAGATTTTATTACTGTTTCCCACGTTTAAAGGTCAAGACCTTTAATCCCATAAAAGACCTGGACTTTTGATAAATATATTGACATCCCACATGGGTGTACATTTTTTTGCCCTTTTCTAAAGCTTAAAAGCCTGCCGCCATGTTTATCCCTTTTTGTTCGTTCTTATTGCCTTGCTTAGGCCCTTCGTCTATGGCCACTTTGGATGTTAAAAATTTCTATTCTATTCTATCCAGTTTTTAACATTTAACAGGAGGTTAACCTTCCTTCTTGCAAGTTATGACACGAGGTGATGCCAGTTCCATGGATCAAACTTCTTGACCCCTTTTGTTTGGAACAGATGCACGAATATTTGTCAGTAGCTTTCTGGGTAATTTGGAAACACTGTTGTGATGTTGGTATTGGAGGGCTTGGGATCTCCATTGCAAAACTGAAAAATATGTTTAATCTGGAAGTGGCACTGATGGGTTTATCTCACCATAGGCAGAAAGGCAGGGGATATAACAGAGGACTTGACAGATTAGGTACTTTAGAAGGGTTCTATTCCTTCTTTAGGTGTCATACTTTAGAAGGGTTCTATTCCTTCTTTAGGTGTCATTGGCTCTATAAGAAGGTGATGGAGGAAAATGATGCTGATAATGTTGCTGCTAATGTTGCAGCTATTCAATATTAACTATATCAAGTGGGGGGTTAACTATATCAAGTGGGGGGTCTGGGTGTGGAAAAGGAGTTGGCTCTCTCTATAGTACCTACCCTCTGGAGAAGACTGGTGATCTCCCATATAGTACCCATATGGTGGGGGAGAAGAGGTGAGGCTCTCTTTGAGTACCTCCTGGGTGATACCCTCCTCATTTAGCTACAATTCTTTCAATCTTCCCTTACAAGGGGACCTTGTACTTTACACTATACCGTCAAGAACAAATATGCCCTACCTCGATCAGATGATTTGATGGATCAGCTGCAAGGAGCAAAGGTCTTCTCCACGATAAATCTAAGGTCAGGCTATCACCAGATCAGAATCAAGGAAGAGGACATCCGCATTCAGGACGAGATATGGTCATTATGAGTTCACAGTGATGTCGTTTGGATTGTCCAATCCTCCAGCAACCTTCATGAGGCTCATGAATGATGTTTTCCGCGAGTTCCTAGATACTTTTATCATAGTTTTCTTTGGTGACATTCTAGTCTATAGCAAATCCTTAGAGGAGCATGTCCAGCACTTGAGAAAAGTACTTGAAAAGTTGAGGAGGCATCAGCTTTTTGCGAAGCTATCCAAGTGTCACTTCGCAACAGAAAGAGTAGAGTACTTGTGGCATGTAATCACAGCGGAAGGGATCTCCACCGACCCTGCAAAGATTGAAGCGGTAATTGATTGGCCGGCACCAAAGAACATACATGAAGTGAGGAGCTTTCACGGCTTAGCAGAGTATTATAGGAAGTTCGTCAAGAACTTTGCAAAGGTGGCAGCTCCATTGACGGACCTCACCAAAGCAGGAAAGATAAAGGATTAGGCGAGTCATTGGCAAAGGAAGGCCCATGCAGCATTTAAGACATTAAAGGAAGCTTTAACGACTGCGTCAGTCTTAGTCTTGCCAGATCCAAGCAAGGATAAGCTTGTAGCGACAGATGCTAGCAAGATAGCAACGGAGCAAATTCCTCATCATGAGGAGGGAAGGGTAGTCGCATACGACTCCAAGAAGATGAACGATGCAGAGCAACGCTACCCGACTCATGACCAAGAGCTTCTGGCCATTGTGAGGGCCTTGAGAATCTGGAGACACTACTTGTTGGGAAGAAAGTTCCAACTAGACATAGATCATCAAAGCCTCCAGTACATATTCACGCAACCACTCCTGAATTTGAGGCAAAGGAGGTGGATGGAGTTTCTCGAAGAGTACGACTTCGAAATAGTCTATAAGCCAGGCAAGCTAAATGTAGTAGCAGATGCGCTCTCTAGGAGACCATTGAAGACAAGAACCCATTGCAACGCTATATCGACTCTCACAAGTGAGTATGGCAAAAGGATTGAAGAGATGTTGCCATCAGACGGCGACTTTAAAGAAGCGTGGGCAAGCCTCTCTAAAGAGGCAAGAACAGATAAGAAAAGGGAGACCTTCAAGCATTATAAAAAGGAAGGTAACCTCCTATATCATAAGAATAAGTTGTGTGTACCAGAATCTTCGGGGGTAAGGAAGTTAATACTCCACGATACATACAACAGTCCCATAGCCGGGCATGCAGGGTTCATGAAGACATATTTCAAGGTCAGAAGCAGCTACTTTTGGCTCGGCCATCTCTTTCACCTCGCCTTACTCCCTTTTCGATTTTCCTATTTGAATGATCTAAAGTGCCACCTAAAATGAGTGAGCGAACTCATCCTAGAGGGCACTTTAGATATATCAAACATGACAAACAAAAAAAGACTAAGCCGAGGTGAAAGAGATGGCGATTAGTCCATTAATCCCAATTGGCATCTGTCCCTCTACATCAGTCCCTTTTTTTCAGTGGTCACCATGGTTTTATCTACTATGATGTTCAAAGGAAAGAAGGCCTGACTAGAGGTCCAGATGTCAAAGACATTGCATGTCCAAATGTTTTGATTCACTCGCATACTTAACTATTACACAACTCAATGCGACAATGCAACAACCAAAATTCTATTAAGTCAAACAAATCCTCGTCAACAAACGTGGATTCATATGCATCTGATCTCAGGAAAAAATATCAAAAAAATAATATAGATAGAAGTGTATTGGAACCTCACGAGACAAGGTAATCATCCTCCACCACCACGTCTGGACCAGGGTTTATCCAATCACCCTGTGGCCCAGGAGTGGGATGCAGGTACTGGTTAATATCCCGTCCATCCTCACCTTCGTGTGGTTCTTCTACCCCCCTCCAAAGGTCCATCTCACGTTGGCTTTGGAACGCATGCGCTATTCCATCCCTCCTGCGAGCAACTAGAGGTGGCAAGGAGGGCATGCACAATTGCATGTTAAGCACGGCATATTGCCGCTCCGGTATAATATATCTATCCTCCGCTGGACAGAATCTACTGCTCATCATCCAATCCAACAAACACCTCAGATGCAGACGATGTCCACAACCCAAGGCATACCAACCAACTTGAGTCAAATTGTCCCCACAACTTGCACAATATCTATAGTCCCCATTCTTTACATCCTCCAACTGGCTCTCATATAGGTATTCGAGAGGGAGGGTCCCGCTCCTTCGAGACTCTAAGGGGATCAGAATCTAAGGCTCTGGTCGAACCGTGCATATGCTCATTATCTACCCTCAACACCATGTTTTCCGTACCCAGAGCTGCAAGCTGATTCCTCGTGTCTGCTAATTCCGCAGCCATCTTGTCATGAGCATTCACACGGTCTTTTAAGTGCAAGTTCTCCTCTGACAGTATAAGATTTCAATTTCTTTCATTTTCTAATTGAGCCTTGAGATCTGCCTCTTCGGTCACTGCACATGCTGTCGCAACCCCCGCCACTTCTAAAAGTTTTATAGCATCTGCGATCAAGTAAGTTATAATTACAGGTTCATCACCCAAGGCGCTTTCATAATCGTTCATCTGCTTAACTCTCTTGCTGCTGCTTACGTGCCAAATATCTGGCCTCGGACGTACAACCGAGGTCACGCATTTTTGATTATCGACCTCGGCCAGACCGAGAACTTTACCTTCTTGCTCTTATGGTTTGCTATGTGATTCAGCTAAAAGGGTCAAGATCTTCCATTGTTCCACATCTTTCACATCATAAATAGTCATGACATTGTTTGTGCATGGGGTAGAATCAGGCCACAAGGAGAAATACCTAGGTTGTTGAATAATTGATCGTCTTCATTCAAGACACCATTAACGGAAGCTTGTTTCACATGCATGAAAGCTTACAATATCATCAAATGTCTACCTTTGGGTGCATAGGTAGAAGCCATATCCAGGATATTGCTCTGCATTAACAGAGAATAGGCAGGGGCAGCAGTATCCGATTGCCATCAGACATTTTAAAATGCTTGCAAAATGTGAAAAGTTTGACTAAAGACCCTCAAATCCATTCATAAGAAACTTTGTAACAGGTTTTATAAGAAACTCTGTAAGAGCTTTTATGAGGCACAAATGGAACAAGACAAGAAAATATAAAATCCTCACCTCCAGAACTCCAAGGACCCTTAAATGTATCTCGGTCTAGCCAACAACCAATATGAGCCTTCAAACCTATTTCTAGATGCTTGCATAGAAAACCCTACTGAAACCGTGAAAATATAGGCTCATTGGGCGCCAAAATGTGGGAAGCACCTTATGTATACGTATTTCAAAAGTTCAAAAAAATGCCTACATGACACATGTATTATGCAAAATACAAATGTGAACCCCCTTGACATCTATGTTAGAAGCCAATGTACACAGCTTGCAACAACTGGACAATTTTGAATGGGATAAGGATATGGATCTCTTTTATGCTACCGATATGTAAAATTTCACGAGCTTAGTTCAGTTTCTCCCAAAAAATGAATTGGATTAGTTGTTTTATGATGGATTAGATCTGATCAAATAATCTTTGGCATGGAGAGCTTCTTAAAATTAATTCTCCTTTATTATATATTGGTTGTTGAGTAGTTGGATCTTCATATTAGGATGAAGGATCTGGCTATGGTGAGGGTGTGCTAGATGAACATTCCCATTTGAATGCCACATAGGACAAATTCAATCGATTTAATGCTAATTTGCTTAGCAAATACATCATTTTCAAAAAGATCAATTAGAAGTCCGATTTTAATTTAAGAAGGGTTTTAATGGCAGAAGATGTGTGAGAGATATGCTATATCACATCCACCATTTTCATCCATTAATACCATCTCTATCATCTGTTTCATCTATATCCATATCCATATGGTTTGTGCCAACATTGTTTATGCATGATCAGATGGTTTGCTGCTCTTTTGGGATGCTAATAACGTGGTGACAAGCATTTTTTTTGAAAAGCAGTGCAGAGATGCAAGTATGTTTCAAAGCTGCTATTGCTTGGATCCAAAGTGATGCATTCGTGTGTGCATCAGATCCATGGAAAAGTGGCAAGCATTAGTTGCAATCTCCTCGTCATTACGTTGAAACACAAGAAGGATGAAAGAGATGCTTTGAGTTAAGGAAATGTGCCATAAGGAAATTTGCCAATTCAAGGCACTTTAAAGGTAAGAACATTCATCATATGATTGTGGAAAACGGTTAGAAATAGTTTTATTTCTTGAACTTTGTTTATCAAGCTAGAGCTACGTTGATAACATGGATAAATGTAAATTCCTATTCTTGGCATGTCATCATTGCATCTTATGCTCAACAACGATGGAACAAAGTGACTGATGGTACAAAGTGACTTGGCAGCATCACCAACACTCCAATTGATAACAAACATCATGCCAATGACTAAAGTTTGGTTATATCGAAATCCAGTCTTTATCACCCTTAGCATGCAGAAGAGTCAATAAACACAAAGTATCCAATAAAAATCAATAAACATAAAATATCAATTCTTGTTCAACATGACAATCACAATAGTGTGTAATTGTGCACACGTCAACGTCAACGGGCAACCTATTGATGCGTTAGCATCTTCTTTAAGACAATCACTGTGCTATGTTGTATGCCATTCCATTTGTTTGGATAACTTTCCTTAACCTCTATTACAGCTCCGAGCCCTTTATTTCACTGCTCATGAATAATAAAGATCTAACTTTGGAATTTTAAATAGGCTATGTGTGTAGCATGGAAATTAAGATCTGTCCACTATCACTGGAGTCTACTCTTGTTGATTTATTTGTATTGAATTATTTGCTCATGGCGTCAGCAAATACGTGCAAGTTTTTATAAGAAGACCGAGGGGCTTCTTGCAAAAATTCTTGAACTCGTCTTTTTCATTTGCAAGCCCTCCTCATGAACCATTAGCTTTCTTATTTTTTCTGCAACCTCTGTGCCCTCAACAATATCGTTGTCACATAATCTAAGTCCAATTTTCCAAACATCAGCAACAAATCTGCAATTTATGGGTTGTTCAGCCCAGCAAGGCAAACCCAACATTGGCACCCCTGCATAGATGCCCTCTAATATGGAATTCCATCCACAATGCGTTAAAACTCCTCCCACGAAGGGGGTGCTGCAGAACTTCAACTTTGGGGCCCGGGTCTATCACAAGCCCTCTGTCTTTGATCCCGCTCATAAATTCATCTAACAGGCCTTTAGAAGATCCTTCGACCGGATCGGTTCTAAAAGCCCATAAAATGGTCGTTTGCTTGATTCTAACCCGTAAGCAAGTTGCGAGAACCTGTTCCGGTTCTAAATTTGCCATACTACCAAAAGAAATGTAGAGAACCAAGACCGCAATTGTTTATCTAACCATTTTAAACATGTCCGATCTACTTCCCATTCGAAATCAATGGCGATCGTGTTCTTTCGTTTGACTTAAGCAACGGACCCAATTGGAATAAAATTTGGAAACTTCAACCGGATGCTTGCGGGGGCATCCGCTTCCAGCTCTTCAAATGTGTTGGCGGAACCCGTGAGGCCTTTTTCATCATATTATAACGCTTTAATTCTATTCTTATAATCGGGATCGGCAAATGAAGCTTTCAGAGACCGCATGGAAGATCGAATGCATTGATTGGGGTTAATAATCCGGGACACCATGAATTGATGGGGCGGTGGCTCTCGATGTAGCCTGGTTAAGATAATTAGTCAATATTAACGAGAAGAAAGAAATAAAAGGGGAAACAGAAAGGAGAATAAAAATTGGGTACTTACCTATATTTTTCAGGAATCAAGCCTTCTGCAGCTAGTCTAGGAACCTCTCCATCAATGATGTTGGAGGCAACCGAAGCGATCAAAAAACACAAAGACTAGATATCCCAAGTTCTTGTGCCAAATCCGGGGCCCAATTATAAAAGGGATCGGAAATAATACACGAGAGTTTGGGCTCGATTTTTTCAACGAGAAGCTGCACGGCTTGTTTGAGTTGGAGTTGAGGAGAATTGATAAATTCAATAGAATGATCTACTGAGGAGCCTAATTTTGGGACTACAGTGCTGCCAAGACTGCTCCAAAAGCTCGTGAAATTGTTGTGAATTGAGTATGGTGAGTCTAAATCCGACGGAAATGAGCCTGCGAGCGAGTTGAAGGAAAGGGTTTATATGGCCCACTTTTTGGAAGGGCAGCAAAAGAGCATGCGCCAGCTCCATGGCTATGGTGGACGGAAGCTCCAATTTCCATTACCTTCATCATGATATGAATAGGATCACACATTTTTATTTTATGGAAAAAATCATAAGATGCTTCCTAGTAAGGGTGGAATCACATTAAGGAAGTGCCCAAGAAAGATACCTGCGACTTTGGGCCTCCGTTGGACGCATGCCTGGGCGCGCCATTTCTGTTGTTGTCATATTAGGGTGCCCAAACAGAGCAAGGAACAGATCCACGCCTCAAGCTGTCCGCAAATCAAGGAGATCAGAGTTTGCAATCAGCGCTTCGGATCAGGGTGCCCAAGTCTAGAACGATTTTGGTCACCCGAGAACCCCCGACCAAAAAACAGAGGGGTGCCCAAGCCAAAATGGCTGTTTGGGCACTCAAGTATGATACAGGGATGTGCCCAAAATCTCCATGTTTCATGATCTGATTGGCTTACCGTAAATGCACGATTGGTCGGGCACGCTAATGTGATTCCACCCTAAGGACGCTATGCTTCTCCCGTCCAAGATAGACAGTCAAAGCCCATGTGATTATGCAGTTAGTTAGGGTACCTTTCCACCCACCTTTAAGGCCCTTTTTCCACACCAGTCTTATTTTGTGGTTGTCGTATTTTTATAAGACACTTTTGGGCTCCATGTCACCTCCATGTCATGTATAGGACACGTCCTAAAAAATCAGTTTTCCATTACTTAAATATAAGACATGTACTTTTAATATAAGACATGTCTTATAATTCTGATTTTCCACGGGAGTAGAGCTGCAGCAATTCAACAATTCAACTGTAAGCACTTGTTTCAAAAGGATGCAAATTCTAGTGTTTTAAAAGGATGCATCAATTCAACCTGTAAGCATTTGTTATAAGAGGATGCAAATTCTACTGTTTTCAAAGATATGAATTTGAATTTGAATGTAAAAGTGACTAGCAATGGATCCTGCTGCAAATTCACAGCTACTGATTTTGACAAGCCTGTAAGAATGATTTGAGAAAGGAATCTGAAACTCTTTGCTGCAAAATCGCCTTGATGATAAATTGAGCTGCTTCAAAAAATTTCCAGTCTTTATCACCCTTAGCATGCAGAAGAGTCAATAAACACAAAGTATCCAATAAAAATCAATAAACATAAAATATCAATTCTTGTTCAACATGACAATCACAATAGTGTGTAATTGTGCACACGTCAACGTCAACGGGCAACCTATTGATGCGTTAGCATCTTCTTTAAGACAATCACTGTGCTATGTTGTATGCCATTCCATTTGTTTGGATAACTTTCCTTAACCTCTATTACAGCTCCGAGCCCTTTATTTCACTGCTCATGAATAACAAAGATCTAACTTTGGAATTTTAAATAGGCTATGTGTGTAGCATGGAAATTAAGATCTGTCCACTATCACTGGAGTCTACTCTTGTTGATTTATTTGTATTGAATTATTTGCTCATGGCGTCAGCAAATACGTGCAAGTTTTTATAAGAAGACCCCGAGAGGGCGCTTCTTGCAAGCTGCTGAACTCGTCTTTTCATTTGCAAGCCCTCCTCATGAACCATTAGCTTTCTTATTTTTTCTGCAACCTCTGTGCCCTCAACAATATCGTTGTCACATAATCTAAGTCCAATTTTCCAAACATCAGCAACAAATCTGCAATTTATGGGCTGTTTGACCCAAAGAAGGCAAACCCAACATTGGCACCCCGCATAGATGCCCTACTCCTCCCACGGAAGGGTGCCGCGCAGAACTTCAACTGTGGCGCCCAGTCTATCACAAGCCCTCTCGTCTTTGATCCCGCGCCATAAATTCATCTACAACAGGCCTTTAGAAGATCCTTCGACCAGATCGGTTCTAAAAGCCCATAAAATGGCCATTTGCTTGATTCTAACCCGTAAGCAAGTTGCGTAACCTTTATTTCGGTTCCAAATTTGCCATACTACCAAAAGAAATGTAGAGAACCGAAGACTGCAATTGTTTATCTAACCATTTTAAACATGTCCGATCTACTTCCCATTTTGAAATCAATGGCAGATCGTGTTCTTCGTTTGACTTAAGCAACGGACCCACTGGAATAAAATTTGGAAACTTCAACCTGGATGCTTGCAGGGCATACGCTTCCCGGCTCTTCAAATGTGTTGGCGTAACCGTGAGGCCTTTTTCATCATATTATAACGCTTAATTCTATTCTTATAATCAGGATCGGCAGCGGAAGCTTTCTGTAGACCGCATGGAAGATCGAATGCATTGATTGGGGTTAATAATCCTGGGACACCATGAATTGATGGGGCAGTGGCTCTCGATGTAGCTGGTTAAGATAATTAGTCAATATTAATCTGAGAAGAAAGAAATAAAAGGGGAAACAGAGCAGAATAAAAATTGGGTACTTACCTATATTTTTCACCGGAATCAAGCCTTCCTGCAGCAGTCTAGGAACCTCTCCATCAATGATGTTGGAGGCAACCGGGCGTGATCAAAAACACAGCACTAGATATCCCAAGTTCTTGTGCCAAATCCGGGGCCCAATTATAAAAGGGATCGGAAATAATACACGAGAGTTTGGGCTCGATTTTTTCAACGAGAAGCTGCACGGCTTGTTTGAGTTGGAGTTGAGGAGAATTGATAAATTCAATAGAATGATCTACTGAGGAGCCTAATTTTGGGACTACAGTGCTGCCAAGACTGCTCCAAAAGCTCGTGAAATTGTTGTGAATTGAGTATGGTGAGTCTAAATCCGACGGAAATGAGCCTGCGAGCGAGTTGAAGGAAAGGGTTTATATGGCCCACTTTTTGGAAGGGCAGCAAAAGAGCATGCGCCAGCTCCATGGCTATGGTGGACGGAAGCTCCAATTTCCATTACCTTCATCATGATATGAATAAGATCACACATTTTTATTTTATGGAAAAAATCATAAGATGCTTCCTAGTAAGGGTGGAATCACATTAAGGAAGTGCCCAAGAAAGATACCTGCGACTTTGGGCCTCCGTTGGACGCATGCCTGGGCGCGCCATTTCTGTTGTTGTCATATTAGGGTGCCCAAACAGAGCAAGGAACAGATCCCGCCTCAAAAGCTGTCCGCCAAATCAAGGAGATCAGAGTTTGCAATCAGCGCTTCGGATCAGGGTGCCCAAGTCTAGAACGATTTTGGTCACCCGAGAACCCCCGACCAAAAAACAGAGGGGTGCCCAAGCCAAAATGGCTGTTTGGGCACTCAAGTATGATACAGGGATGTGCCCAAAATCTCCATGTTTCATGATCTGATTGGCTTACCGTAAATGCACGATTGGTCGGGCACGCTAATGTGATTCCACCCTAAGGACGCTATGCTTCTCCCGTCCAAGATAGACAGTCAAAGCCCATGTGATTATGCAGTTAGTTAGGGTACCTTTCCACCCACCTTTAAGGCCCTTTTTCCACACCAGTCTTATTTTGTGGTTGTCGTATTTTTATAAGACACTTTTGGGCTCCATGTCACCTCCATGTCATGTATAGGACACGTCCTAAAAAATCAGTTTTCCATTACTTAAATATAAGACATGTACTTTTAATATAAGACATGTCTTATAATTCTGATTTTCCACGGGAGTAGAGCTGCAGCAATTCAACAATTCAACTGTAAGCACTTGTTTCAAAAGGATGCAAATTCTAGTGTTTTAAAAGGATGCATCAATTCAACCTGTAAGCATTTGTTATAAGAGGATGCAAATTCTACTGTTTTCAAAGATATGAATTTGAATTTGAATGTAAAAGTGACTAGCAATGGATCCTGCTGCAAATTCACAGCTACTGATTTTGACAAGCCTGTAAGAATGATTTGAGAAAGGAATTTGAAACTCTTTGCTGCAAAATCGCCTTGATGATAAATTGAGCTGCTTCAAAAAATTTCAGCTTAAAAAATGGTTTTACCTGCTTAAGAAATGGAGTGCCTTCCTTTGTGAATCTGCCTGCCTCTGTTAATAGACAAAAAGTGCAGTATCTTTCTATTTCGAAGATTTGCCAGCAACCAATTTCAAAGATTTGCCATCGAATTTTACCTGTGGCAACCAATTTTTGACCTGTGGTATCCAATCCGGACTGCAATGTTTGACTGTGGCATCCAATCCGACCTGCAATTTCACTGTGGCATCTGATCGCAAGAGGATGTTTTGATTATAGTACAGAAGGAACAAGCCAGTTCGATGATTTTACACAATTTTTGAAACTGGAAGCTTGAATCATCACCGGAACAGGGTTTTCTTACTGGAACAACTTGAATCGTCACTGGAACAGCTCAATGTTTGAAGAAACGACTGGAAGAGTTTCGACCTGCAGTGGCAAACCGAAAGAACTGGAAAATTTCTGACCTGTTTGGAATTCCGGCCTGCTGCTGCTACTCTGGTAATCGACCTATTTGCTGCTACCTGTGGTAATCCGGCCTGGTACTGCCATTCTATTCCATTCCGGCGTCTCCCTCCAGCCCTTTTTTTTTAGACCCTAAATTTCAGGCGAAGAGACCCTCTGATTCGTTGGGATTGAACGCCTTATTTTGTGCCCGGGGATTTCCCCCGGAAGAAAATAAGACTCCACATTTGTACGGAATGCTTATAAGACATGTCTTATAAGTTGCAGTGGAAAAAGCAACATGTCTTATTTGCTTATTTGGCCCAATGATATCTTCTAAAATATAAGACATTAGTGTCGTGTTCACAGGCAATTCAGCCCTCGCGGAGAAGAAGCCATCTTCATGATAATTACGCTCTCAGGCTTTGGAAAACATGTGAGACTCCAATAAAGCGTCGACCATGTGATTCTAGTGAAGAGATCAATAGCACTGAGCATTTTTTACTTCCAATCCCCCACCTTCGACAAGGCAGACTAGCAGTCACAGCTGCCCACACTTCAGATAGGAGAGTCGAGGAACTAACATTGGCCATCCAAGGGGAATCATCCAGGAATTGTGAAGAAATTCTTGGAGGATCATCCATCCTATTGCTGGAAAAAAAAATTATAAGTCTTATCATGACTATTTTGTATTATCTTTAGTATATCAGTTATATTAATAAAATGCAATATCTTTTGTTTTGGAATCCTCAATGTTCTTTTGATATAGTTTGCCCACATGATTATATCACTAAACAACTAATGCAAAGACAAATGAAGCTCGTGATAAGAATTATGATGTAATATGTGTAGCAAGGACAGTCAGAACTGTCAAAGCTCACCAAAACAGAAAAGATAAAAGAATGGAGGGAGGGAGAGGGACTTTGGCACAAGAAGGCTCAAGTAGGATTTGAGAAGTTGAAAGAGGCATTGACAACCGCCCTAGTCTTAATCCTGCCTGATCCAAAAAAGGATAAGTTGGTCGCAACGGATGCTAGCAAAATAGCGACCGGAGCAGTGTTGATCTAGGAGGAAAGGGTCATAGCATAAGATTCTCGAAAGATGAATGATGCTGAAACTCGCTACCCAGTCCATGATCTGGAATTGCTAGCAGTTGTGAGGGCATTAAAGATATGGAGATATTATCTGTTAGGAAGGAAGTTCCAACTGGAAACTAACCATCAAAGTCTTCAATACATCTTCACCCAATCACATCACAACTTGAAACAGAGAAGATGGATGGAATACCTGGAGGATTATGATTTTGACATAGTCTACAAACTATGAAAACTTAATGTGGTTGTGGACGCCCTCTCAAAAAACCTTTTACCAATAAGAGTGCACTGCAACGCCATATCGACACTCACCAGTGAGTTTGGCAAGAAGATTGAGGAGACACTGCCAACAGACAAGGACTTCCAAGAGGTATGGGCTAGCCTCTTCAAGGAGGCAAGTATAGACAAATAAAGGGAAACCTTCAAGCATTATAAGAAGGAGGGCAACTTGTTATATCACAAAAATAAATTGTGTGTCCCTGAATCATTCGGAGTTAGGAAATTGATTCTCCATGACATGCACAATAGCCCAATAGCTGGTTATGCAGGTTTTTAGAAAAACCTACTTCAAAATAAGTAGTTATTATTGGTCAGACATGACGAATTAGATAGCCAGATACATTCGCGAAAGCCAGACATGTCAGCAAACAAAGGCGAAATAACTATGAATCCTAGGAGTGCTACCCTTGGCAGTCTACCAATGCAATTGGGAATGGATTAAAGAGGATATCTTTTCTACATATATAGATTTCTTGCAAGTTGACAATTTAAATCCAAGATTGAAAACATGTTGCATTACCTTGGTACCCAAGTATAAGGAGCCAAGCACAATTAATGACTGGAGGCCTATCACACTTCTATCTGCATTTGACAAAATCATAGCCAAGGCTATGGCAGAGAAGATCAAATCAATTTTAGCAGAAGGTACCTCACAGACCCAATTTGGCTTCCTTTTGGGTAGGAGCATTCTGAGCAATGTGGTAGCAGTTTTCGAAGGGTTGCACTGGGCCAGAAAAACAGGTCAAAAGTAGCCTATCTAAAGCTAGATTTCACCAAGGCTATGACAGCATTAGATGGAGTTTTTTGCATAGAATGATGCTCAAGCTGGGTTGTGGGGAATATTTTATAGAAGGGGTAATGAAACTGTTGAGATCTGCTCGAGCCTCAGTCTTATTTCAAGGAGAAACAGCTCCAATATTTGACATTAGGAGGAGAATCAAGCAAGGTTGTCCCTTGGCCCCCTTCCTCTTCAATATAGCAGCAGAAGCTCTCTCACAGATTTTCTTGCAAGCCTCTGTAGACGGTCTCATTCAAGGACTAGAAATGTGGAACGGTTCTCAACAAATCTGTAACCAATTTGCAGATGACTCATTTCTGTTTTTAGAGGTAGAGGGAAATAACTTGTCATGTGCAGGCCAATTATTGGCCACCTTCTCAATAGCTTCAGGTTGCCTCGTAAATTGGAAAAAATGCTCAGTGCAGTGGCCTTTGGGGTATAGGCATCCTAAATATTTGGAAAGTTTACAATGGAAAATTATCCCTGAGAGCAAACACTCCAGTTTATTAGGAATCCCAATGGGCATGAACATCACCAATGCGCAAATATGGGACAATGCTCCTAGGCCTTCATAGACACTTAAATTGGTGGAAGGTAGCAAAGTTATCTCTTGCAGGGAGGATTACTGTGGCAAAATATGTGCTAAGTAATAGTTATGTATACATGTCATCAATTCTACTTGCTCCTAGGGAGAAGGTGCAAGAATTAGAAGGGTTGATTTGCAACTTTGTCTGGGGAGGAAACAAAGATGCAGTGGTCAAAGTTGCTAAGTGGAACTGCAAGAGGGACAAAACAGAATAGTATTACAAAGTAAAGCATTAATAGCCAAATTCATATGGATGATCCTGCAGAAAAAGGTGAAGTCTCCAGGTATGCACCTCATGAACCAGGCTCTATTATTTTCATGCCCTCTGTCAAGGTATCGCTCCTATGGTCACTCTTCTTTGATCTTAACCAAGTAGAGAACCCCCCCCCGAAGGGACTTATTTCGGCTTGGAATGCCATAAAGAAGCTATTCACACTTGACATCAACAATTTGAAGCAGAGACCTCTCTATACAGCAAGACAAGTTTGTGAAGCCATGTTATAGTAGTTTGAAGACTAAGGGGTTACTTCCGGTATCTACCAAGTGGGAGATAGTGATCACATAGGACAACCTTAAAAACATCTGGAGAAACACTTGGCTGAAATACCTTCCTCCACAAATCAATGCCTTTCTTTGGCAAGTGATCCACAGGGTTCCAAGGTTAATCATCTAGTCACCAAATGGGACAATAATGTGAGCCCACTCTGCCCTTCGTGTAAAGAGGAAGAGGAATCCATAGAACATTGCCTGATGGAATGTAAGATGCTGCAAGAAGTCTGGGACTGGAGTCTGGATAGCTTTGAGTACTCTTTAGGAACTAAGGAATTGCTATTAGGAATTCTCACTCCAGAATGGTGTCCCATGAAGAAGATGTCATTTCACATAGCTAGAGCCTGGACAATTTGGTCAATATGGAAAAGGAGGAACCTCCTAATCTTCGATGAGAATCAGGAGAAATTCATATCATCAAACCAGCCACTTCACATGGTACTAGAAAGAATTAGAAGATTTAGGTTAGTGTTTGAAAGTGAAGAAGAAGTAAAGGAAGATATATAGGGCAGATATTTAAATCTGCTCTAAGTCGAAAAAGAGAGTAGTACAAGCTAGAGCCATGTAGCTATCTCCATCTCATATTCATAGATGGGTGCACCCTTGCCATGTGGCTTTCTATCATTCTCTCTAAATAAATAAAATCTTTTTTATCCCTCAAAAAAAAGGGGGAGGGGGGATCATTGTGGATATATGTTAACATGTTAAGTTTGCTGGTAAATGCTCTAAATGGTACAGCTATGTACAAATAGATGTTGGAGCTTAAGATCACGTTGTTGATGCTTGCAGAATAAATTGGATGCTGCAGATAGATGTTTATGATTAGATATCAGGCTGGGATTGGTAGGTTGATGTTAGCTACATTGGGCAGGTTGATTTGTAGTGCCATAGAAATAAATTGGTATAGCACTTATTCAATTGACATCAGGTTTCTCCTCATGGCCATGTTTTTCTCACAGTAATTACTGGATCTAAATTCTGGATTTTTCGCCACAAAGCAAAGGCTATACGCATGTTGTAGTAATTGACTGCAATCAGGTATCCAGCTACCAATCAGAGGAAAAGAAAATCACCCTTAAGTTATTTTCTATATTTTAATTTATCACATTCGCTCGCAGTCGCGGTTGCTGCAAAGCAAGTTAGGGTAGGTTGTTTTGTAGTCGCTTATCTAGATAGGTCATGCTACTAATACAGGTGTGTTATTAGACTTTTGGCCTAAAGGCACAGGCCTATGCCTTTATCTAATGGGATTTGCTAGCTAGCTTTTTTGCACAAAGATAGAGTTGCATGCAAATGCCAGATCTGCTGGTGATCAGGCTTATAAGTGCTTAAGTGCTTATAAGTGCTACATCTTTGTGCAAATATACCCCGAGTGTTGGATTGTATTTGGAATGTTGCTGAATCCTTGTGCTTTTTGCGTAATTACTATTTTTATATAACGTGACGTCTCAATTTTGAAATGTCCTGGGTTTTAGTACCCCTTCCCTTATTTCTTGCACAATTTTGAACCGTGTAATGCTTCTAAAAACTGATGCAAGGACTTGCAGTAACATGCATGGAAATGCCGTAGAGAGCAGGTCATGGGAGATGATTCTGGTCTCAGATAGATGAGGAACAGGCTCATTCGATCAAAGTGGAGAGCAAAAAATTGTGGTCAGTTCTATTGCCAATCTGCTTTGGTTGGAATACCCAATGGCTGGGTTTTAGGGTTTCGAGATTATGGAAGTTGCTCATATGCGATTAAGGCTTTACCGTCTAGCTCTCAGATAAATCTAAGTCTGTGGTATAGGCAGCCTCGATTGCAAAATGCATTGGTATACCTGGAAAAATCAGAGACAGAGATAGACACCGCTGCCTATGCATGTCTACTGCGGAGATGTAGCAAAGCAAAGGCTCTGTCAGAGGGAAAACTGGTGCATGATCACATTAGAAGAAATGGGCTACAGAATGATCTTTACCTTGGAAACCACCTTCTTGAGATGTACAGACAGTGTGCGAGCTTGGAAATTGCCAGACTTGTGTTTGAGGGAATTTCTAACAGGGATGTGATTTCTTGGACCATCATGATCGCTGCTTATGCCCAGAATGGCCATTGTAAAGAAGCCATATGTCTTCTCCAGCAAATGTACTCAGAAGGCGTGAATCCTGATAGGGTTACCTTTGTGACATTGTCAGAGTCATGCACAGAACCAGAAGCCTTGGCAAATGGTAAAGTTATTCATGCCCGTGTTATCAAGAGTAGTTTAGACTTAAATGTTGTTTTGGAGACTGCAATTGTTAATATGTATGGGAAATGTGGGAATGCTGAGGAGGCTCGAAGGATTTTTTGTAGGATGCATCAACGTGATGATGTTTCATGGAATACCATGATTGGCATATATGCAGAATGTGGAGATTCAAAAGGAGGTCTAGAATTAGTCAGACTAATGCCTTCAGAAGGAATACTGCCAAATAAGATCACCTTCCTTGGCATCCGCAAATTTGGCCTTGAATTGAGGCATTTTGTGTAAAAATTGAAATTTGATTGGAAATTGCAATAGATGCAACGGTGTGGCAGTTCTTTGCAAGTTTTTAGGCTGGCTATGGCATCACACAACTCGGTTCAAGGAGACATGGCTGCTCTTAGAACGTCTTCCAGAGGCAAACCTAATTCTTCCCGCTTGGATTTCTCAGATACTGGAGATGAAAAGGGGATACAGAGGATCTGAATAAGGTAGAGAAGCTTCAATGGAAGAAGAAGGCAGAGCTGGCTGTCCATATTATTTCCTTGATTCTACTTACTTGTGTATTTGTTCTCTACATATGCTCCACCATTCCTACAGAAGGTAAGCCTTCAATCTTTTCCAAACTCCGTCTGTACTCTGTACCTCTTATATGTTATGTTTTTTCTGAATCTATTTGTCCATAGAGCAGCAACAGTATTAATTATATCCCTATGCTGCCAAATTTTCATCATAACCACATAATTTGGAACCAATACCTTATAAATGCTGTCAGAACCCATCAAATTGTCTATTTTTTCACCGAATTGTGTTAAAAGACTTCCTTTTCGTTGTTGGACTCTGATGTTTCTAAACTTTCCTACAGATGAAGCTTTGATGAGGTCCAACATGCCATGTTTGCAACAGTCTGAGAGTTTGAAAAAGGAGCAGCATCTGCAACAGGCAAAAGGTTTGCCCTTCAACTCCAAGCTGGAAGATTAAATTTCCTAAAAAGATTGCAAAGGCTGCGTTTATAACTGCTGCCATGGTATCAGATGGACGAAGAGCATTTGACGTGCTCTCAACAGAGGTAATTAAGAATGCCCTCTAGAATTAGGTTTAATTTGGAATAAGTAACTTAGCAGCCCTTTGAAAACACCATTTGGGCTGGTTGGCAGGTTGTGAATAATCGACTACATTCATGAGAAGTGAAAGATTGACTGTGTAGAGGGATTGCAGGGGATAACTGCAGATGATTTGTTACTCAAGGCCCAGAGATTTGTGTACCAGAATGGAAATTCAAAACTGCCCACAGCTCTGGAGTTTGACAAGGGCCTCATCAGGGAGCTGTTTTTCAACCAGAGTCCTGCAAAGGTGAATGAAGTTCTCTTTATTTCTTATTGCAGTTCAGAAACAATGCGTAGAGTTTTGTTATAGTAGTTCATAAGTTCATTCCATTGATTTATTGAGTATTGGGCAAGGCTGGCTTGATTTTTTTCACTTTTTAGGCTAGGCCTCACACAACTACGATGGTTTACTTCACCCACTTGAGCAAATGGATATAAATGGATATGGGTCCTTTTAAAAACGAAGCCAAAGTTTGCTTTTTGAAAGGTTTTTTTGTTTTTTGGCAGGTTGTAGCCTTGGCAACTATAGCAATGAATCCATTTTCATCCATATTGGACAAACTCAGCCTGACAGAGGGAAATTGCGGCAGCATAAGGCGCTTCTTTATTGAGACAATGGATGACCGTCACTTCTGTACCACATGAATGTTCAAAATACAGCCAACCATCAAAAGTCATTAATTTGGGATTACTAAAAGGTCCTCTAATTTGATTAGTTCTCTAATGTGCGTCAGAGAGATAGAGAGAGCCATAAGTACATTGTTATGCCATGCCTAATTTTGTTTTGGAGAAGTAAATTCTTATGCCAAATAATATCTTAATGATGTTATGAGGTAATGGTGGCATGACAGTGCCAGTTTTTACCAAGCAGGCTTGCTCTATAATAAGCGATAAGGATGGTAATTATTTTCTTTTCCTTCAGGGTAAAGAGTCAATTGAAAAGGCTTGCTAGACCTATGTACTCAAATCCTCCAGCCCATGGTGCCCGGATTGTGGCAAATGTGGTTGGGGATCCAATTCTTTTCAATGAGTGGAGATCAGAAATGGAGCTGATGGCAGGGAGAATTAAAGCGGTGAGACAACGGCTGTTTGAAGCACTGTCGATAAAGGATCAGAGTGGCAAAGACTGGTCGTTTGTCTTAAAGCAGATTGGCATGTTTTCCTTCACTGGTCTTAATAAAAATCAGTTATGTGTTATCCCTTTCTCCTCGCCTTGGATATTACCTCTTAATTCTGTATTTGACACTTTATGTCTGTCCTTTTTTGCAGAGTGATAACATGACAAATAAGTGGCATGTTTACGACCAAAGATGGACGGATTTCCTTAGCAGGGTTGTCCCTTGCAAAATGCGACTATCTTGCAGATGCCATCATTGATTCTTACTATAACGTGTAACGTTTAATGGGTTGAATGACCACACAGCGAAATGAGAAACTATATATGGATAGTGAGATTCATGGATAAGATTGTTGCAAATGTCAATGATCATGTTCTTTCATAGTCTATCTCTTAATAAATATGAAAAGGCCATACATTTTTATGATTGAATAAGAAAAGCTCCTTAATTGTCCTTGATGTGTGCAATTTGGCAACATGTGTGTCTCCATATAACCTTATTTCACTGTCCTTTATAGTCAAATTGGAAACTTTGGTCGAGGTTCTTTAGGGAACTGTCCAACAAGTGCGCAGCTGGGTTCTAAAGTTGATGCAACATATGCCTCCAGTAGCATATCCCCATCCAACGTCACTTTCTGTTACAAACTGTGCCCAGTGATACACACAGCGGTAATGGTGGGAGAGTTTTATCAGTGCATGCCTAGGTTCAATGCATGCGACTGAATGCCCCCTTCAGTTATTGAATTGTCTCAACAGCATGAACAAATGCAGGTATTCTCGTTTTGTTACACAATTTCCACAACATGGTGCTTAGCAGATCAGGATTGCATTCCTCTCTAGATGCCAGTGCTAGAAATACTAGTGCCAGTAATACGAGGATACCTCAGTCAGGAAACAACCTAAACAGAAAACAAGAAAAGCCAATGCAACAACAATAGCCAATATCAATGCCGATATGAAGGATTGGATAAAAAAGTGGGGGAAACTACGGGCTACCAAATTCCGGGAAACTAAGGTTGACCTATACAACAAAGTTCGACAAGTTAAACAAGGTTTGATTCTAGATCCCTTTAATATTGTCAATCAGGCACTTGATATTGCTATTAGGAATTCTCACTCCAGAATGGTGTCCCATGAAGAAGATGTCATTTCACATAGCTAGAGCCTGGACAATTTGGTCAATATGGAAAAGGAGGAACCTCCTAATCTTCGATGAGAATCAGGAGAAATTCATATCATCAAACCAGCCACTTCACATGGTACTAGAAAGAATTAGAAGATTTAGGTTAGTGTTTGAAAGTGAAGAAGAAGTAAAGGAAGATATATAGGGCAGATATTTAAATCTGCTCTAAGTCGAAAAAGAGAGTAGTACAAGCTAGAGCCATGTAGCTATCTCCATCTCATATTCATAGATGGGTGCACCCTTGCCATGTGGCTTTCTATCATTCTCTCTAAATAAATAAAATCTTTTTATCCTCAAAAAAAAAGGGGAGGGGGGATCATTGTGGATATATGTTAACATGTTAAGTTTGCTGGTAAATGCTCTAAATGGTACAACTATGTACAAATAGATGTTGGAGCTTAAGATCACGTTGTTGATGCTTGCAGAATAAATTGGATGCTGCAGATAGATGTTTATGATTAGATATCAGGCTGGGATTGGTAGGTTGATGTTAGCTACATTGGGCAGGTTGATTTGTAGTGCCATAGAAATAAATTGGTATAGCACTTATTCAATTGACATCAGGTTTCTCCTCTTGGCCATGTTTTTCTCACAGTAATTACTGGATCTGAATTCTGGATTTTTCGCCACAAAGCAAAGGCTATACGCATGTTGTAGTAATTGGCGCAATCGGGTATCCGGCTGTCGAGGAGGAAAAGAAAATTACCCTTAAGTTATTTCCTATATTTTAATTTATCACATTCGCAGTCGCGGTTGCTGCAAAGCAAGTTAGGGTATTTTGTAGTCGCTTGGTCATGCTACTAATAGAGGTGTGTTATTAGACTTTTGGCCTACAGGGAGTGCACGGCCTATGCCTTTATCTAATGGGATTTGCTAGCTAGCTTTTTTGCACAAAGATAGAGTTGCATGCAAATGCCAGATCTGCTGGTGATCAGGCTTATAAGTGCTTAAGTGCTTATAAGTGCTACATCTTCGTGCAAATATACCCCGAGTGTTGGATTGTATTTGGAATGTTGCTGAATCCTTGTGCTTTTTGCGTAATTACTATTTTTATATAACGTGACGTCTCAATTTTGAAATGTCCTGGGTTTTAGTACCCCTTCCCTTATTTCTTGCACAATTTTTGAACCGTGTAATGCTTCTAAAAACTGATGCAAGGACTTGCAGTAACATGCATGGAAATGCCGTAGAGAGCAGGTCATGGGAGATGATTCTGGTCTCAGATAGATGAGGAACAGGCTCATTCGATCAAAGTGGAGAGCAAAAAAATTGTGGTCAGTTCTATTGCCAATCTGCTTTGGTTTGGAATACCCAATGGCTGGGTTTTAGGGTTTCGAGATTATGGAAGTTGCTCATATGCGATTAAGGCTTTACCGTCTAGCTCTCAGATAAATCTAAGTCTGTGGTATAGGCAGCCTCGATTGCAAAATGCATTGGTATACCTGGAAAAATCAGAGACAGAGATAGACACCGCTGCCTATGCATGTCTACTGCGGAGATGTAGCAAAGCAAAGGCTCTGTCAGAGGGAAAACTGGTGCATGATCACATTAGAAGAAATGGGCTACAGAATGATCTTTACCTTGGAAACCACCTTCTTGAGATGTACAGACAGTGTGCGAGCTTGGAAATTGCCAGACTTGTGTTTGAGGGAATTTCTAACAGGGATGTGATTTCTTGGACCATCATGATCGCTGCTTATGCCCAGAATGGCCATTGTAAAGAAGCCATATGTCTTCTCCAGCAAATGTACTCAGAAGGCGTGAATCCTGATAGGGTTACCTTTGTGACATTGTCAGAGTCATGCACAGAACCAGAAGCCTTGGCAAATGGTAAAGTTATTCATGCCTGTGTTATCAAGAGTAGTTTAGACTTAAATGTTGTTTTGGAGACTGCAATTGTTAATATGTATGGGAAATGTGGGAATGCTGAGGAGGCTCGAAGGATTTTTTGTAGGATGCATCAACGTGATGATGTTTCATGGAATACCATGATTGGCATATATGCAGAATGTGGAGATTCAAAAGGAGGTCTAGAATTAGTCAGACTAATGCCTTCAGAAGGAATACTGCCAAATAAGATCACCTTCCTTGGCATCCGCAAATTTGGCCTTGAATTGAGGCATTTTGTGTAAAAATTGAAATTTGATTGGAAATTGCAATAGATGCAACGGTGTGGCAGTTCTTTGCAAGTTTTTAGGCTGGCTATGGCATCACACAACTCGGTTCAAGGAGACATGGCTGCTCTTAGAACGTCTTCCAGAGGCAAACCTAATTCTTCCGCTTGGATTTCTCAGATACTGGAGATGAAAAGGGGATACAGAGGATCTGAATAAGGTAGAGAAGCTTCAATGGAAGAAGAAGGCAGAGCTGGCTGTCCATATTATTTCCTTGATTCTACTTACTTGTGTATTTGTTCTCTACATATGCTCCACCATTCCTACAGAAGGTAAGCCTTCAATCTTTTCCAAACTCCGTCTGTACTCTGTACCTCTTATATGTTATGTTTTTCTGAATCTATTTGTCCATAGAGCAGCAACAGTATTAATTATATCCCTATGCTGCCAAATTTTCATCATAACCACATAATTTGGAACCAATACCTTATAAATGCTGTCAGAACCCATCAAATTGTCTATTTTTCACGAATTGTGTTAAAAGACTTCCTTTCCGTTGTTGGACTCTGATGTTCTAAACTTTCCTACAGATGAAGCTTTGATGAGGTCCAACATGCCATGTTTGCAACAATCTGAGAGTTTGAAAAAGGAGCAGCATCTGCAACAAGCAAAAGGTTTGCTTTTCAACTCCAAGCTGGAAGGTGAAAGATTTAATTTCCTAAAAAGATTGCAAAGGCTGTGTTTATAACTGCTGCAATGGTATCAGATGGACAAAGAGCATTCGACACGTGTTCTCAGCAGAGGTAATTAAGAATGCCCTCTAGAATTAGGTTTAAGTTGGAATAAGTAACTTAGCAGCCCTTTGAAAACACTATTTGGGCTGGTTGCAGGTTGTGAATAATCGACTATGTTCATGAGAAGTGAAAGATTGACTATGTAGTGGGACTGCAGGTGATAACTGCAGATGATTTGTTAGTCAAGGCTCAGAGATTTGTGTACCAGAATGGAAATTCAAAACTGCCCACAGCTCTGGAGTTTGACAAGGGCCTCATCAAGGGAGCTATTTTTCAACCAGAGTCCTGCAAAGGTGAATGAAATTCTCTTTATTTCTTATTGCAGTTCAGAAACAATGCGTAGAGTTTTGTTATAGTAGTTCATAAGTTCATTCCATTGATTTATTGAGTATTGGGCAAGGCTGGCTTGATTTTTTTCGCTTTTTATACTAAGCCTCACAGAACTACGATGGTTTACTTCACCCACTTGAGCAAATGGATATCAATGGATATGGGTCCTTTTAAAAGCGAAGCCAAAGTTTGCTTTTTGAAAGGCTTTTTTGTTTTTTGCAGGTTGTAGCCTTGACAACTATAGCAATGAAACCTGTTCCATTTTCATCCATATTGGACAAACTCAGTCTGACAGACGGAAATTACGGCAGCATAAGGCGTTTCTTTATTGAGACAATGGATGACCGTCACTTCTGTACCACATGAATGTTCAAAATACAGCCAACCATCAAAAGTCATTAATTTGGGATTACTAAAAGGTCCTCTAATTTGATTAGTTCTCTAATGTGCGTCAGAGAGATAGAGAGAGCCATAAGTACATTGTTATGCCATGCCTAATTTTGTTTTGGAGAAGTAAATTCTTATGCCAAATAATATCTTAATGATGTTATGAGGTAATGGTGGCATGACAGTGCCAGTTTTTACCAAGCAGGCTTGCTCTATAATAAGCGATAAGGATGGTAATTATTTTCTTTTCCTTCAGGGTAAAGAGTCAATTGAAAAGGCTTGCTAGACCTATGTACTCAAATCCTCCAGCCCATGGTGCCCGGATTGTGGCAAATGTGGTTGGGGATCCAATTCTTTTCAATGAGTGGAGATCAGAAATGGAGCTGATGGCAGGGAGAATTAAAGCGGTGAGACAACGGCTGTTTGAAGCACTGTCGATAAAGGATCAGAGTGGCAAAGACTGGTCGTTTGTCTTAAAGCAGATTGGCATGTTTTCCTTCACTGGTCTTAATAAAAATCAGTTATGTGTTATCCCTTTCTCCTCGCCTTGGATATTACCTCTTAATTCTGTATTTGACACTTTATGTCTGTCCTTTTTTTGCAGAGTGATAACATGACAAATAAGTGGCATGTTTACGACCAAAGATGGACGGATTTCCTTAGCAGGGTTGTCCCTTGCAAAATGCGACTATCTTGCAGATGCCATCATTGATTCTTACTATAACGTGTAACGTTTAATGGGTTGAATGACCACACAGCGAAATGAGAAACTATATATGGATAGTGAGATTCATGGATAAGATTGTTGCAAATGTCAATGATCATGTTCTTTCATAGTCTATCTCTTAATAAATATGAAAAGGCCATACATTTTTATGATTGAATAAGAAAAGCTCCTTAATTGTCCTTGATGTGTGCAATTTGGCAACATGTGTGTCTCCATATAACCTTATTTCACTGTCCTTTATAGTCAAATTGGAAACTTTGGTCGAGGTTCTTTAGGGAACTGTCCAACAAGTGCGCAGCTGGGTTCTAAAGTTGATGCAACATATGCCTCCAGAGCATATCCCCATCCAACGTCACTTTTCTGTTACAAACCGTGCCCAGATGATACACACAATGGTAATGGTGGGAGAGTTTTATCGGTGCATGCCTAGGTTCAATGCATGCGATTGAATACCCCCCGGGATTATTGAATTGTCTCAACAAAGATGAACAAATGCGGTATTCTCGTTTTGTTACACAATTTCCACAACATGGTGCTTAGCGGATCGAGATTGCATTCCTCTCTAGATGCCGGTGCTAGAAATACTAGTGCCGAGAATCTGAGGATACCCGGTCCAGAAACAACCTAAGCGGAAAACAAGAAAAGCCAATGCAACAACAATAGCCAATATCAATGCCGATATGAAGGATTGGATAAAAAAGTGGGGGAAACTACGGGCTACCAAATTCCGGGAAACTAAGGTTGACCTATACAACAAAGTTCGACAAGTTAAACAAGGTTTGATTCTAGATCCCTTTAATATTGTCAATCAGGCACTTGAGGAAGAGCTAGAGGTCAGAATAAAAGCGATAGAAGAGGAAGAGGCTCGAGGGGCCGCTATCAGATCTAAGACCAAATGGTATGCGGAGGTTGATCATGAAAGCTCTAAATGTTTTTTTAGATTGGCGGGGAGCAAGGCTGTTCGAGAATAGTATCACTTCAAGTTACTAATGATCGAGCGTGGTTCTTAAAGAGGCGCGAAATTAAATCCTTCTTTAGGGACAGTTATGAGGGGTTGTTCAAAGAAGATCCCCTCCCAAGTGACTATTACAGTCAATGCTCTGAGTGGCTCCCCTCTTTGAGGCAAGGCCAGATAGTGACTGATGAAGAAAATAAACTTCTACTTCAAGAGCCTCATGACGTAGAAATCTACAAGACTGTGTGTTCTTTAGCTTCTGGTAAGTCGCCAGGACTCCGATGGGTTCCCTCGAGTTCTATGGTCAATTAGGATATACTTGGGCCATTCTTTACCGGCGCGCAATCAAGGGAGCATGGCGGTCAAATACCTTCACCAAACCCTAGCAACTGGATTTATCTCCTTGATTCCAAAAGTCAATAAGCCCCGGTGCTAAATGAATGGAGACCAATAGCACTAACCAATGTGTTGTACAAAGTAATCATGAAGGTCATTGCTAATCGGTTGAAGCCAATCTTAACCCGTCGATTGGATGTGAACAATAAGCTTTTTCTCCCAGGCGGGGAACATTTTGGACAACTATCGGCAGCGGAGAGGGGGCTCCATTGGTGCAAGTCTTCTCGCCGAGAATTGTGTAATTTGAAATTTGGATTTTCGTAGAGCCTATGACTCTCTTAGGTGGAGTGGGCTAAAAAATGTGATGGCTCATATGGGCTTTGAAATAAACTTTATAGAGTTAGTTATGGGTTTGAACAAGATGGCATCAAAGATCATTCGGTTAATGGTCACCGAATCGGGTCTCTTTGAGCTCATAAAGGGGATTAGGCAGGGGTGTCCCCTTGCTCCTTACCTTTTTATAATCATGGCATATCTCTTAACCTGTATGGTGAAAAGCTTGATGACGAGGGGATTGCTGAATGGGTTACTTCTTCCAGGTTCCAATCTAAATCTGACTATTATGCAATATGCAGATGATACCTTTCTTTTCTTAAGGTACGATGATGGGAGTTTTCCTGCCTTTCAACAGGTTTTAAATTCTTTTTACTCCATATCGGGGATTGGGCTGAATCACGCTAAATGTGATGTAATATGGCCTTTTGAAGAAGACATTGATACAAGGGTCAGGGCATGGAATTATCATATAGTGGCAGCTACAGAGACGACTAAGCTATTGGGTATGCCACTTAACCTTGGAGAAAATCTAAAAGGTCTTTGGGCGCCAATTATAGAAAGGATCCGAAAGAAGGTTAACCTCTGGTCTTGTAAGTCCTTGTCCACTATGGGGAGAGTGACAGTAGCCAATGCAATCCTTAATGCGACTCATATTTATTACTCCTCGGCTATTGTAGCTTGAGTATATATATATGACCAGTTATTAGTAATCATTAAGTAAATTCATCCGGGGAGGGAAGATAAGCGGGGTTGCATGGTGAAATGTGCCAAGTAGGAAGGATGGGGATTGGGATGTAAAGACCCAATGGTCGGGGGAAGGTTCTGGCAGCTAAGTTTGTGTGGAGGGCTATCCAAGGGGATGCATCCCCAGCTATTGCCTTTGTGCGTTCGGCTTGGCAAGAGGGTAAGATAAAGGGGAAACCTTCTACCCCTAGAGATGAGGTTAGCTCCTACTTTCATAAATTCTCAATGGGTCGAGGTACTTCCCCAGTAATGAGGAAGATATTAGAAGCTTGGCAGGATGTGCAGAGTCTCTTTAGTATAGCGGATGCTCATTGGGAGGCGGGGGCTGAGTATATTTTGGAACACTAGGATTTGGGAGAGGGATCGCTCCCTCTTGCACTTATACACCCTCAGTGTTTACTAAATGGCGTGTTGCGAGGGAATTCGTAAGGTTGGGCGGTTGTGGGAAAATGATGGATGGATTACTTGGACAAGATTTAAAGCTCTAGTTCGGTGTGTTGGGGAAGGTGATAGGAAGGTCTTTAGGAAGATTATGGTGAATGTCAACACGGTCTCTACGGTATTGTAGGGAAGAAGATAGGTGGTTGTGTGGGGATGGGGCAGAATATAAAGTCAAAAAGTTGTATGGATTGCTAATGCCACGGTCCCCATTAAAATCGCTAGCAGACAAGGTTGGGATTAGATCAAGCGAGAAACCAAGGGTCTATTGACAAAGTCTTGGGTCTCCTTATGTTCCAAAAAGATCCAATTCTTTTCGTTGGATCAGTCTACAAGAAGGTGTATACACTATGACATGGTTTGTTGAACAAGGGTGTTGTTCAACATGATCTCTGCCCTCTAGGATGTGGGCGCGTGGAGACAATGGATCATCTTTTCTTTTGTCCAGATTATAGGAGACTTACGGAGGTGGGTTTGTCCAATTATTGGGCTATGAGATGTGTCAGCTATCATGGCCGGCCATTCTAGCGATTATAGGTGCGGGAATATTATTCAACTCACTTTAACCAATATATCATTGTGGTGTATTTGGAAACACCGATGTGGTGTAGCTCTTGCGGGGTGACCGCCGGTAACAAGGATTGAGCGGCTTCAACATGGAGGTAGCCCTCATGGCCTTGGCCCACCACAGGAAGTTTGGCCGCAATTATAACAAGAACTTGGATAGAATTGGCGTTATAAGGGGATTCTATTCATTTTTCAAATGTAATCGGGATCGGATTTAAAAAGTGTGCGATGGGGTTTATGACCTGTCAGGACACCTATCGGGATGTTGGATGGAGGATCTTCTTCTTCAGGGGGTTTTCTCCTAAGTTCTTGTTGCGTGGAATTGGCTGCTAACTCCATATAGTATCTAAGCCTGGATGAAGATGGTTTTTCCTATAGTAATCTAGGGGTAGGGAAGATTGGAGTGGTAGTTTTTAGTACAATCCTTGACACTTACGAGTTATATCCGCTTTGTGATAATTCTTTCCATCAATCCCATTTTGGGAATATCCTATGTAAATTTTATATATTAATACATACTCTTACCCTCAAAAAAAAAAAAAAAAAAAAAAAAAAAAACAATAGCCAATATAAATATTAATGCCAAAGGGAGACCATGTTTTTACCAGACACCTGGGTATGCATGGTATTGCTAAGGACTGTGGCCGATCTGAAGAAAAAAGGATGTGGTTTTGCTCTAAAATCCTCCCCCCAAACAGGGAATCTTCTTCTTCTTCTCCAGAAGACTTTGCCTGCTGCATTAACCCATTCAACCCACCAACACCAATGCACCCCTGCCCCTCTGTTATTCCTCTGTTTTCCTTGCTGCCTGGTACCCCAAATTCCAAGTGGCCTTTAGACATAGAACAACTAAGTTAAATAGATTTCAATGTTGAGTCATGCGTTAAGCAATGCCATTTGAAGTTATTGGATCTGCCTAGAAAATATTACTAGGTCCAATACTTAACTGTTAAAATGGCATTTTCCCTTGGTTAATGAGGTTTTATTTAAATGTTTGCTTTTAAACACACTTCTAACTAATGCGAGCAAATTGAATCACAAAATTTGAACCTCATTTTGAGAGCCTTGAAATAACATTATTATCTTCAATATTCGTTATGAAAGATGTTTTGCATTAAATCAAAAGAATCTAAGTTCCGAACATGCCAAAATTGAACTGTGTTTGAGCATGGGGAATTCTAACCTCTGTAGTTTAAGGAGCCCTATAAATACTGCTCCATGGCCGCGAACACAAGGCAACAAAATACAGGTTCAAATTCTGCATGTTCTAGCATGTATAGACGAGTTGGGGAAGAGAAACGTTCGCGGCGGCTGTATGGGGTAGAGGTCTGGGGGCCAGCGATTAGCAAGGGTACTTGGGATAAGCTAGAGAGGGTGCAGAAGGCTTTCCTGACATACAGCCTAGGCGTCAAGGACACGGTGCCTTATCCAATTTTGCTGTATGAGACTGGCTTTTGGCCCCTGCAGCATTCTGCTATGCGCAGGCACCTTGCGTATTTCCATAAGGTTGACGAAATGGATGCACAACGTCTTCCTCCCCGGGCTCTGTTATTGGCACAAGGGCCGCAACGTCTGAAGAGAGTATGGCAAGAGCATTGTAGGGGATGGTTCGCAAGATGATCCATAGACTATCAACACATTGTGAATATGTCGGATATCGCAGAGCAGGAGCTGCATTTGAATGCGCGCTTTGCTGCCTCTCTGTGGGATGTGCCCACTCTTCCAAAGCCCAAAACAGAGCACTACCACACACAGGTCAATCCATCGCTTGAACACGGCCCCCACCAGTATCTGAAGGCACACATCTCCACCAAGAAACGAAGAGCTATAGCTGCAATACGGACAGGGTCCTACCATCTCAGAATTGAGACAGGCCGCTGGGGTACGGATGGAGGGCAGGGAATCCCCCGGCATGAGAGATTATGCCAGTGCTGTCACATGCAGATAGTAGAAGATGAACACCATGCTCTACAGGAATGCCCAGCATATGCACACATCCGAGCAGCTCATGCCGATCTCAGATGCGCTGAGATAGCAATTCACCAACTGCTGGCTTCGCCAATGGTGGCACGTCTTGCGTCCTACATTCTGCAAGTCTCCACCATTAGGGAGTCCCTCACAGCACAGGGAATTTGAGCGCCCAAATAGGGCCTCTCAATGCCTACTACAAGGGTTTTTCCTTCCACACGGGGGGTTTTTTCATCCCAGTGGTAGAGACACATTGTACAGGGTTTCTGTGGTTTTATTTTGTGTTTGGAAACTTTCCGCTATATTGTAAAACCGTCTCATAGGCCAGTTGGCCTCCGTGGACGTTAAAATATACTTCCTTCCTTCCTTCCTTCCTAAACATCTCAATTTCCTTGTACTTTCCATGTTCAACCAGTTTCCTTATGAAATTAACCTCGAACCAGGCAAGGGACAAAGTACACTAGTTGGGCCTAAATCCTACTACCATATGTAGCAAAATAACAGGGGGTTCTAGGGGGATTTGATATGGATGTAAAAATAACAATTCCTAAAACCATAGGCCATATATCCTTAAAACAATCGAATAGGTTGTTATAAAAAAAAAAACATAAATTCAAGATAAGAAATAATCACATTAGCTCACTGGGTATATTGCTTAAAGTAGTCTTAGTTAGGACATTGAATTATTTTGGTAGAGGTTTGAGCTCCCATATTTCATATTCTAAAATCTTAGGAAAAATCGTATAGAGCTTCGATATTCCCTTAAAACCTTAGGCGAAAGCATCTTTTATATTTCAAAATCATAGGTGCCTCCAATCATAAATGACTGTAAGAGAAACGAGAGGTGCCCAAAGGCCCCAACATACGATCTAGGTCGTAGGATTGATGAATCCGACGACTGTGGTAGTCCATGGTGCACCTCGTTTAGAATATGTAGCAAAATAACAGGGGGTTCCAGGGGAATTGATATAGATGTAAAAATAACAATTCCTGAAACCATAGGCCATATATCCCTAAAACAATCGAATAAGTTGTTATAAAAAAAAAACATAAATTCAAAATAAAAAATAATCACATTAGCTCACTGGGTATATTGGTGAAAGTAATTTTAGTTAGGACATTGAATTATTTTGATAGAGGTTCGAGCTCCCGTATTTCATATTCTAAAATCTTAGGCAAAATCATATAAAGGTTCGATATTCCCTTAAAACCTTAGGCGAAAGCGTATTTCACATTTCAAAATCATAGGTGCCTCCAATCATAAATGACTACAACCGAAACAAAAGGTGCCCAAAGGCCCCAACATTTATCCGATCCGAGGATCGTAGGATAAAACAAAATTTTAATCGTGGTAGTCCAGGGTGCACCTCGTTTAGAATATGTAGCTATAAAGCAATTGGACAGTAACCAGTGGTTGGTCTTAATAAACATCTCCAGTTCTGTTTTCATCCATCACATGCCTTTTGGTTCCATTTTAAACCATTTAGCAATAAAGTTATTACTGACTCTTTTACACCATAGTTCATTTTTATGGTGTCTGCTCCTCTGCCATTTCCATGCAGCTTTAATCACTAATTCAACGATGTTGCAGATTCCACTATCCCCATTTAATGGGATGTTTTCATAACATTTGGTGATGTCCGCCATAAAGATCTCATGTATTCTAGGTGGCAGATTAATAATCACATCATAAATAGACTTAATCACCCAGCAAATGTTAACACAGCCAGGCAAAATCAAGTGAATGTTAGCATTGAGCATTTTAGCAATTTATGGCCAATTTTCCAGGATGTCATTAAGCGCCGCTGTAACTATCTGTGAGATCTCTGTGTAGATGGTATTGTGGGCGTTAGTTATCCATCTATAATCTTTTTTATGTGCTTTATATACTCGGATACTCCAAGAAAATATGGTAGTCTTTCAGATTCAAAGCCCCAGAATCCAATAATCCTTTGTATGTCACTTTTGACTGATTTTATCACATCCTCACGCGTGTTAAGTATGATCTGAAAATCATGGCTATCAAGTCTGTCCAAAGCCTGGTCCCTGATGTGTCTTGGACAAATGAAGGAAGGATTATTTGTAGCCTTGTCCACTCCTGATATGTAAAAGTTATTAACTAGCCATTCGATGTTTTTTAAGACCATTGCATCCATCAGTGGAAACTTTTTAGTATCTTCCATCTTAATTGCTATTTCAATCCTGCTAATAGCAATATCGACAATTCTTGCTCTAAAGTTATTTTAATCATTGTCTGTTATATTCGAATATGTGTATTTATGTGCCTCAAAAGAAGTATCACAAACTTTAGTCATCTCCTCAACAAATTCTTTAATCACGAGAATCCTATCAGGAATGTGGTTGTCCTTCTTTGAAAAGACCTCTAAGCATTGCACTACTGTCAGTTTAGTAATTCTAATATAATTGATTATTACATGGACAAGGTGCATCATTCTCTTGGGTAAACATGAAATATGGTTTGTAGACTATATCTCTCAAGTTCTCAATGTACTTCCATCCAAACATTGTGTTGTCCATCATTTTTTGACCAATTTCTCCAAAGCACTCAACTGCTACCTTGTGGTAAATTCTACGCAGACAAATCTGGTCCTGTATCTTAGACAGAAACGTGAAATGTACTATCCTTACCCTGTCATTTGGCCTTTCTTCAACCAAAAAATATCTCCCTTGGCAGTTTTTAATAATAAATTTAGAAATCTGCAGTACCACAATAAATATTTTTTAATCATTATCCTAAGTTAGTGAAATATTACACCTCGCATACATTAGCCAGTATCTGATTATGGAAGTATATTTTGGGCCGAATGGCACTTTAAGGTATCATCCTTTTGAGCTATACACAATAGCTATATTTATTTCATGTATTAAAGCATTCATCCACAATAATTAATAGATGCACAAAGACATATCATACCCTTTTCATTTTGTTGTATATGTTATCTCTTCCCCAGTGAAGCCAGAGTATAGCCCAGTCTTGTTCCTTTTATTCTTGGTTGTTGAGTGACCAGCATCCATTTGTGTACCAATGCATTCGATGGAATCACAATCCGAGCTAGCTGGAACATCCCCATTAGGTTTTTTGGTAATTCTGGGTGGCCTAGCCACCTTGCTTAGTTGACTACCAGATGCTGAAGGTGTCCTTCCACTAGTCAACTTGCTGCCACTACTACTAGCAGCAGTTCTAATATCTTTTAGAAAAGAGACCGGTTTAATTGTCTTCTCACAGACCATTACTAGTTTGCATCTAGGCAGTTGAGCTTGAGATCAGCCCAAGGGTCTTCTGCCAATTTCATTGTCATATGTATCAAAATCTCCCTGATGTCAGGGTATGAGATATAAGCCATTATGCTTGTTTTGAGGGGGCCTTTGAGAAATCCCCTAAAGCTGACCACCTGTGCAGCTTGAGACATATTCGGGTATATGCTATCCAGGTTGTTAAACATATACCACACCGCATGGTCTAGCCATGTCATATTGTCTCCACATACATTCTTTTTGTTCGTTTTCTTACCCCTATTATCACATATGCATTTAATGTAAGGACACATTGTTCTCCACAGCCTTTTGCAGTAATTTCTCTCAATGTTCAGGTACGCCATGTGGCCCTTCTGGCTCACGTACATGTATGCACTTTTAGTGCACTTCTTATCAAAAAGCCTTGTGTCGATGGAGCATTTTATTTTCTCATTATTGACAAACTTTTCCATTCTTAGAGCAGCTCCATGTGCAGCTGCAATTTGATTCTTGGTAAGTCCTCCAAGTAAAATCCATGTATCACGGTTAATGGATGCCAGAGGCCCAAATTTCTTTTTTTAATTGAAGGCTAAGTATATTTAAATCCGTATAGTAAAAATACATGGATAGCTAATAATAGCTTTTTTAGAGATAACCTTTAGGAAAGGGTAGGTTAAAGACCCTGAAAATATCGAACTATCCAAAAACAGAATAAAACTTAAAAAGTCTTGGCAGTTCAAGAAAGTATGGTAGCTGGTAGTACGAGGTGATCAGACATCCTCCGAAAACCTTCTCTTCTTAGGCTCCCTTTTAGAGTGATCATTTCTTCCCATCCCTTTATTGGCTACAATGAATAGGCAATAGGGGAGGATTGAATCTGTCCTTTTTGTCCTTGGCGGTACACAGGATATATCTCTTTTCATCGAAATAGGATGTACAGGCGCAATTACAGTGACAGTCTTCCCCATGATCATTGGGAACTTCAACTCCAAACTGAGCAAGCCACAGTGCATTTGCATGGAGATTCATCCTCTTCCAATTCAGCCTTTTGAACATGATTAAGGTGTTACCTGCAAGCATAAGAGAACCAAAATTAGAAATACAATTCAGCATAGATTCTAATTTCTATAAATCTCCAACACCCAATTTATGTCATATTGGGTTTGTTTGATTATGGCCTTAGGCCAGATGATTTCCTCCTTGAAGATCAGTGTGTTCCTTCCCTTCCACATTCTCCATAGGAGAATGTACCTTCTCCATTCAACTGGATTATTAGGGAAAAAGAGCTCAATAGCGTGCATTTGGGATAAGCCTGGAATATTTAGCTCAATTTCTGCTAATTCTAGGATCCATTCTGCCCATAAGCAGTTCTTAAACAAGTGTTCTTCATCTTCTTGACCCTGCAAACATCTAACACATATGTCAGAGTTGGACATGTTGAGCCTCCATCTCTTTTTATTAGTAGCAAGAGCTCTGTGCCAGAGTTGCCACATGAAAGCCTTTATTTTAGGGTGAATTGGACTCTTCCACATAAAGGTCAAATTCCTCTAGACTCTGTCAGGATCAATATCCCATTTCCTATGAATGGATATTTCTTGGTGCCTGTTCAAATACCTGTAGGCTAAGCTCACTTTGTAACCAGAAAAACCATTAATATGCCAAAGAATATCCGTATCATGCCACACACCACTATCCAGCCTCTGAGAAATACTAGTGAAGAGCTGACTGGAGTCCTCCCCAAGATCTGCCAGAGTAGATTCCGGGTAGTCAAAATCTTCAATAATGTCACTAATGTAGATAATACCCCTGTCCGTCCATTGCTTGGTTAACTTAGGGAAATTCATGGCCAGACAGGTATTGGGGTCATCCAAAATAAGGGAAGGGCTCCAGAAGATGGGCTGATCCTGTGAAAGCCCTTCTTTCCATGTGTACATACCTTTGACTTTAAGCCAAGCTCTAATCCATTTCTTGATTATCAGAGGTATGGTGGCAGGAATAGTAAACTCAAAATAGATGCTATGGGGCAGCTGCATTTTGAGGTTTCTCCAGCCAAAGGGATGACATTTTCTAATGTAATGGGAAATGAGAACACTCACAGGGTGATTAATCTGCTTATTGCAAGCCCTGAAAAAATACTTAGCTGCCAAAGCAGTAGCCTGCTTCTCTATGTTAATAACTCCTAGACCCCCCTTCTTTTTCTGCTTGCAACATTCATCCATAGAGACAGGAATCCAGCATCTCCTACTTGAACCACCTGCAATGAACCTTCCAATAATACTTTGCATTTTAGCAAGGACCTTCTTAGGGGCCATTATAATGGAGGACTGGTAAACCTGAGAGGAGGAGATGACAGAATTTGCTAGAATGGCTCTCCCATTTTTAGATAAAAACTTTGAGTTAAGAGAGTCAACCTTTCTGTAAAATTTGTCAAGCAGGTCTTCCCAAAGATCTGAAGCATTAGTTCTGATAGCATAAGGAATATCTAGAATTTTCGTTTTAGTGTTAGAGGGGAGATACATACAACCCAAACTTGCTGCTGCAGTCTCACCCTCCTCTTGATGCCTTGAAATCAGCTTAGTCTTGTTGGGATTAATTCTGCACCCCGAGCATTTGCCAAAGTCCTCCAAGATAGCATGAGTATTTTGAATGGGTTGATCCTCCAACTTAAGGAATAAGAAGGTATCATCTGCAAAATGGACATTGAGAATCTCATTTGTCTCCTGGGAGGGAAGACTGAGACCTTTAATTAGCTGGAGGTCTTTTGCCCTCTTGAAGTTGCTGTTTAAGCCTTCCATCACAATTAAAAAAAGAAAAGGTGCAAGAGGGCAACCTTGCTTAACCCCCCTTTTAATATCAAAGAAAGGACTGCACTCACCATTTATAAGAACTGTAGATCTAGAGTTCTTAAGAATAGCTTGGAAGACAGAGATCACATTATCAGAGAAACCAAGCTTTTTACAGCACCAACAGAGAAAAGCCCAACTTACCGTGTCAAAGGCCTTTGTGATGTCTAATTTAAGGAGGGCAATTGACTGATTAGAATCTTTGGCCCAGGAGATACCAAGAGAAGCTGCAGCCACATTATCAAGGATAAACCTTCCCCTGAGATAGGCACTTTGGGTATTGCTGATTACATCCTCCAGAATAGGTTTGAGTCTGGCAGCAATGGTACCTGTAATTAACTTATAAACCACATTGGTCAGAGAGATAGGTCTGTAATCAGAGAAAGTAATTAGAAGCTCAATCTTCGGGATGAGGGCAATTAAACTTGTATTGATTCTGCAATCAAGATATTTGGTAATTAAAAACTCATTAGCCAGAGAGACAATATCTCTGCCAAGAATTCCCCAAGATTTCTTGAAGAACTCGGCTGGAAGACCATCAGGGCCTGGAGTCTTACCATTCTCCATCTCTTGGAGAACTTTCAGCATTTCATCATAGGTGAAAGGCCTGGATAAACTATCATTCATCTGCTCAGTCACTTTCTGCTGAATATGCACAAAATTCTCTATATCTTCCTCTCTGATATTCTCCTCAGTACCCATGATCCTGGAGAAGTGATCTTTAGCAGCACACTTAAGCTGAGTGTCATCCTCGATATTGTTACCTTCCCAAAAAATGTTGTAAATGTGATTTTTCTTTACTCTGCCTTTGGCTTTGATGAAGAAATATTTTGAGTTGCTCCTTTCATCCTCCTTGAGCTCCTTAACTTTTGCCTTGATCTTCCAGCCTCTGGCTATTTTAATTTCTTCTCTTTCTATCTGGAGTTTGATGTCATCTTTTTGCTGACCTTGAGCTAAGTCAAGCTGGGATCTTAAGTCTTGAAGATGGGCAGTGTTACTTCTATGGACATCTTTACCCCATACTTTGAGCCAATTCTTGATTCTCTTGGAAACCTTGACCCACCAATCCATCCAACCTCGGTTACCAGAAGGCTTCTCCTCCTGAGAAATGATCTGCTGAAGATTAGGCAGAAACACATCCTGCTCAAGAAGATTGGTATTTAACTTGAAGTAAGAATTTCTTTTCCTCTGGCCACTGGTGCCACTTATGTTAATGAGCTGAGGAAAATGATCAGAGAGAGTATAATTGGTGAGGTTAGTAATTCTAGAACTGTTGCTCCATAAGGTTTCACTGAGGTAGAATCTGTCATGGAGACAACAAACTGGCTGATCTCTGTGATCATTCCAACTATAAGAGTTGGGAACAACCCTGGCCAAAGAGAGGTGGTGAGAAGAAAGGAGAGAGTTCCAGCTGGTGAATTCATTGTCAGTTAGGGGGCGGCGCCGCCGCCTCGCAAATTGTTCCTAAAAAACCCGAGAGGGGTATTTTCCCGTGCATAATGGATGGGAGGTTCAAATTATGGCATTATTCAGTGAGAATTAAAAGCCGTAATTGTGCTCCGAGTTTTCCGGAGCGGCGCTGCCTCCTCTACAAGCAATTTCTTTTTGCTGGCCATGGCTCCTTCTGGCGGCTCTTCCTGGATAATATGTTAATATCAACTTCAGCTTAAGCTAATTTAGGCTTCAGCCCTTCCATCCCCTTGCCATAATCGCATGGAACATGCTTGTCTTGCATATCACACATATATGTACTATCTGATCCGTCAGTTCTGCAAATAATGCACTAAATCTTAGTAAATATGGCTCCCTGCATGTTGTCCCTTCTGGACACACTGCTAAATCCCCCTCCTGCAACAGATGTGCCATGGTTTTTGCATCTCGAGCCCTGCATCTTGTTAATCTTGCGATTTTTATCGAAGATATGGCCTCCGAAAGACGGCTCACAGAGTATGTAACGATTCTTACATTTCTCATTCTTGCAAAGGATATGAATACTGGATCTTGCAGTGTTCTGTGTGTGCAGACGAAGAGGACGCCCTTTTTTTCGTCGGATTTCTTCTTTAATGGAGGTATGGCCCCGTTTACCCTGACAGAAACCCAAGAATTGCTTCTATAAGCAGCGCCGGAACTATATAGGACCTCTGTAACAGAGCACCGGAACAGAGCACATCACCATAACAGAGCATGGAGGGGTAATTTGAACCTCCCGTCCATTACGCACGGGAAAATACCCCTCTCGGGTTTTCTGGGGACAATTTGCTCAACGGTGCCGCCAACAGTGGCAGACGTACTCGCGGCTTCGCCGGCTCGTACGGCGCCGGCGAAGCCGCGAGTGCATCCGTCACTGCTGGCGGCGCCGTCTCGCAAATTACCCCCCAGAAAACCCTCAAGGGGTATTTTCCCGTATACATTATATTGATGCACCCTAAATTAATGAACTCAACTCTTATTTGTAACAACATTGAGAGGCGTGCATCCACATTTGAAGTTAACCAATTTGGTTAGAGAACCCAATCTATATCATTTTACACTGAGCTGATAAGCCTCGATACCATATGAAGCAGATTGCTATTATCACAAGGGTTGTGCAAGAATGCCAGATTGCTATTATCACAAGGGTTGTGCAAGAATGCCACACCTTTTGAAATAATGATACTGGATCCCATCTGATTCTATCATGAACTTCTAGGTTGATTTTGAATTTGGTGTCGCTTGCAATGGTACAGAAAATGTACCAAAACTATGTTGCTGATGGGCCTACTGCACGTTGTTTAAAAAAGTGGGGATAGTAGTATCAGATTTGACGCCATAACATCATAGAGATGAGTTCCCTATAAAATGCAAGGTCGCCATTGACTTCTTGAATTAAAAAAAAAAAGAAAAATACAACATCTCATATCCAGTCATTGACTCTATCTACTGCACCACAGTTCCACCAATCTCACAGTTTATAAACTTGGAAAACCGAAAGAGTGCCAAAATTATCTTGTCTTTCCAATCCATCAAAGCAAACACCAACGACAAACAAAGCAATTCCACATATTATACAATCAGCACGCACGTGATACAAATGACCATCTAAAAATAGAAACAAAATCTGCCTTCAACATGTTCTTCCAATGTTGATTTTTCAGCATATGAAAGGTATAATAGCCCGCCGCGTTCGAGGATAACCTTCAAACTTATTCAAATACCAAGCATGCGTATCCGCTGCAGTTAAGGAGAGGTTTGCAACCTGCATAAAAATGCCAGATTATTGCTGATGCATATGCAGTCAATGGAACTGTGGCAGTAAGGGACCACAAGCATTACCACCCAGCCAAACAAAAACCAAGCCGTAAGATCTCCACAGCAAATAGCAAGTCCTGCATAGATTACCTACATTGCATATCACTGGTTTGACTAATTTGTGTTGAAAACTTTTAAAAGGGGATGAGTAGTTCTTAAAGAGAACAGATAAAGAACTCACAATCTCCGCGAAGTAGTGAGCTGAAGACACCATCTCAAACCAGTCACCCCGTGGAATTCTGTAACTATGATTTCCATTCTGTTGGGTGTTATTACTGCGCAAAGAAGCCTGCAATTTATACAAAAGCAATAAAAGCAAATTCAAATTCTGCTTGACATCCAATGGCAACCAGAAACCCTAGTCCAACCTTATAAAGATGAATTGTCTGGAAAAAAAGTTTGCATGAAGTATTTACCAAAATAGCATGACATCTTCTTTGATGTAACGAACCCCAACTAGCCAGGATGATTCCAATCCATTGTGGCCATCCAACCTTCCAGTGAATTTTCTCACCATCCATTTTAACATGCAAATTATTCGTAGAAGAAAGCATTCTTCCAGCAGATACTGAGCACAAGGACAAAGGAGCGCCAATGTAGTAACTGTATAATTAAAATATTAAGATAGGCCAGAACCATTTTTGTACATCATTCAACTTGATGTTTAACTCTACAAGAAACTTATCGTGGCGGCCAAGGCCGCCGCGAACGTTTCTCTTCCCCAACTCGTCTATACATGCTAGAAGACGCACAATTCGAACGTGCATTTATTTGCCTTGTCTTCAGTGCCCTCACGATAGAAGGATGCTGACCATAATGACTCGTTACGAAAGATGATTTGTATTAAATCAAAAGAATCTAAGTTTCGAACATGGAGAATTATAACCTCTATAGTTGCCGATATATCTATGCATAATGGTTATTCAAGATGAATATGAATAAAACATGACCCAATAACCCAATAGCTTTCCATAGAGATCAAATTTATGATATGCACCATAGAGATGATCCTTCATGCCATATTGTACAACACGTTTGCTCACTCTACTCAAGGTAGACAGCATATGGTAAGCCTGGATCCCTGCCCCCAAATGTCTCTGTTGTTGTTTTGGACCACGAACACGTAGGATTTGAACCCGCGCTATTGCCTTGTGTTCATGCGCCCATATGATACATGGAAGCTATTTTCAATCACCATGAAACCACTACGTTATCGTAGTACTCTTTGCACTTTACCAGTTCTCTTTTAGTATCAACGTTTTTTTTTTCAACCATCCGATGGTAGTCAGTGGGTTTTGAGCCTGGGTGGGGGTTGCCCATAACCAATGGCTTAACCACTAGGCCACCAGCGCGATGTTTTATACACTTTCTTAATTACGTTCATCATCTCATGTTTTTTCGTTACCACCATCCAACGGTAGTCAGTGGGTTTTGAGCCTGGGTGGGGATTTCCCATTGCCAATGGCCTGACCACTAGGCCACCGGCGCGATGGATATCCTTTTCATTCCTTGTTTTTAACAACCCGATGCTAGTCAGTGGGCTTTGATCCTGGCTAGGGGCCACCCATGACCAATAGATTTACCACTAGACCATTACCGCGATGGGGGGATTTTATTTGTTCACTTTGATCAAGCATGGAGGGAGGAAATTTCATGGTAATCAAATAGCATGTCATGTATCATATGGGCAGATAAATAGTACCTGTTAAAGTAGAGGGGATGTACCTTATTTTTATTGTTACTCGTTGAACCTGTAATGAAAATGGACGAAAACATGTTTGTAATACATGTGGAAATTGGAGAGGAGCAACCGCCATTTAACAATGTTTAAATTGAAACGCACTTATTTAAGAAGTGCGTTTGAAAGATTCCTCTAAAAATTTTGGAAAACTAAAAAATGAGGCAAATTAGGGGGCAATCAAGGTCTCTGGACACAAGTTGTTCAAAATTGTCCTTCAAAACAGCCTTTTTCAGAGTGACATAATATAAATAAAAAGACCCCCAAAAGAAATATGCCATTTTGGGGGTCAAACGAGCATTTACGAGAGCTACAAAAATTTTTACAATAAAAATAAATGTAGGTACAATAGGTTTTCTTGTATATTGTGTATAAAATTCTTTGTGATAGCAGTTGCAAAGGAAGAAAGATATGTTGTTATGCAGCAAAAGAAAGATCACATGGATATCATAACATATATAGAGTTCAAATATATGTATGAAGGAACAACTATACACATGGATATTATAACATACATAGAGTTCAAATATATGCGCGAAGGAACAATTACACAGACAACATATGCAAGATTTTCATCATATATGTTATTTATGTAAATGCCTAAAAAAGGATGGTTGTACTTTCATTTGCTTGATGCATGCCATTAGTGTAGATATCTCAGCTTCTATGATGCATGCCATTAGTGTAGATATCTCAGCTTGTAATTCTACATCCTTGGTTTTATATTTTGCACAAATAAGATTAACTAGGTGAGAAATCTAGACTTATGAGGCTACATCGTTTTGTTTATATTTTGCGCACAGGATTCATCTTAGTGAGAAATCTAATTTGGACTTGTTTTCAGATCATTGTCCAAGTACAAAAATTTTAGAATGCTTTTGAAAGGAATGATGGTTGGGCATGAGCTTAAAAAAATTGTTACTTAGAATGCAAATGTGTTTGGCTTGACCACCACTACTTAGAGCTTGACCACACCTGCTTATAGTCAGCATGTAAATATGAAAGGGCCTTTTGAGATATTTACCCGATTTTGAGATAAAGTATAAGCAGTCTTCCATATGCTATTGATATACGCTAACCAGAACTACTGAAAAAACATTATAATCTTAAATTTCTTTATCCGTATCACTTAGTATCACTTAGACACCAGTACTTGCACTCTAAAGATGATAAATCTTCCATTAAGAACTTGAAAAGACATTGGAACTTACAGCAATCGAAATCCATATTAATTGTGCTCAGATTTTAGTATCAGGAGCCCAATTTTCGAGTATAAAGAACTAAGAAAGAGTTACCTCTGTTTTGCACAGTAAAATGCAACAGATTAATTAGAAAAACTAGACAGATTCTTATATATATTCTCCAGCATAAAGCCAGCTTGTATTCTTCAAGAAAAAACCTTCAAACATCCAAAATGCAAAGAGATTGGAGTTCAGCCATACTCTATCCAGAATCCCATTTTTAGTAATATCTGCTTTAGTGGAGACAATTAATTTATCTAGTGAATCCTTAAATGGTTACAAACCAAGAAGGTTGCTGCAGAAAATGTGGTTACATGCAACCCTATGAAATAATTAGCCAGCATTACTGTTAAAATTCGAAATTACACTTAATATACCAACAAAAGCAGTTAAAAACCTGATTCAGTTGTAACTACTCATCAAATTCTTCGTCTTACTGCATTCCTTGCTCCATAATTGCCTTGCTGCTTCCAGCATTTTGAGAAACATATTTGCCTATACCAGCATCTTTCTTAGCTTGAGGTGGAGTGTTTAACTTGAATTTCTCCACAATCTTTGGCAAAAAACTGCTTTTTGGACTGCATATGTGGCTCCCCTTCCTTTTACACATAGTGACGAGATCAGACCAGCTCCTTTTCTTAAATTTGTGAGCTCCTGCCTGGTAAGCTCGGCTTTAGCCAATTGAGGCCCCAGCACAAGGGCGCTTCCAAGATAATATGTCTGGCACCTTGTTTCCAAGGGGCAACATGTTTTTAGATCAATCCAGTGTAATCTAGAAACGTCCTTTCTTCAGCTAAAATTAGTCTAACCTATTCTTGGCAGAATGCTCTACACCCAAGTAAAACCTACCCTGATCCGGATACATTTGCCTCCTGCTGCTATGGCTTACCGGAGCTCCATATTGCCCAACGATGGTCTCAAACATTCCACTGCTTGCAAATACCAAAGCCATCATGAGCCGGAGCCGGAGCTTGGAACTTGGAAGCAATATCGGAAGAACCTAGCCAGCCCTAAAAAAAACTTCTGGAAGAACCACGGCCATGAAGAACCCTAATTTTTTTTCTTCTTTCTTTGAAGCTTAGAAGCCTTATGCATCACAAAAAAACTCTATGCATCACCAAGAAAGTCTGGCATCGTTAGAAATCAAAACCCTAAAATTTTCCTCCCACAGAATTTTCCTAGCCTCGGTATAAATTTATACCGTCAAAAGCATCTGCCATGTTTTAGCCAGACATTGTCATGTTATATCTGCATCCTGTCACGTTATAACCAACAATAAAGATCCATCTAATAGAATTTTCTTGTGTTATACTGTATTGGATTTATAACAAAACGTATTTAAAGAGAAATTGTAGTATAAATTTATACCGTGGTTTCTTTTGTAAAACAATTCCGGTATAAATTTATACTGCTCTTGTTTTTTTCATGTGGGATGATGGTATAAATTTATACCGCTTAAGCTCACAGGCGGTATAAATTTATACCACTCGAGTTCTTTCCTTGTGTATCGCTTGAACTCACATGGTATAAAATTGTACCGCTTGAGCTCACCGCTTGAGCTCACGCTGTATAAATTTATACCGCCTAAGCTCCCGTATAAATTTATACCGCAATGCTGTATAAATTTATACCGCAATGCCGCCAATAACGTGGAAAAAATCAAAGCCTACGAACTAAAGCTAAAAAAACATGAAGCCATGTTGTATGGTTACCTGGCCATCATCTGGCGAGTCGGAAACACATTTTAGAGCTCAAATGACAACATGTGGATTTGGTGAATCATCCAAAAACGTTGTTACAGATGACGATGTAGTTTTATTAGTAGACAGTGCTGAGGAACATCCCTTTTGATGGTGGGGCAGAGGACATGGATAGGTCTGAAGATCATGGTCTGAATGAGTTGGAGGATGAGATGCATCCTAAATTGCTGCAAAATGTAAATTTGTCCAATAAGGCATATATATAATTAGGATAAAGCTTCAGGGCTCGGGCAAAGTCAATACGTGTTGCAATTTTGACTGTCTTGTTCATAATTTTGTAAAGAATCCGAACGTTTTGAATGAGATACCTTTTTGTTGGTTCAGTGCACTTGGTGTTTTCTTCAATGTCTAGTTTTTGGAGTCCTTGAAATTTCTACTATTTTTTTAAAGCAAATTAGGGGGCTGAAAAGTGGTAACCAACATTTTTTCATGGTATCTAAGTTCAATTACCCCCCCAAAAAAGGGTACCTAAAATGTCAAAATTGTCACACTTGTCACGCATAGATCGCAAAAATAGACTTTTTTGAGGGAATTTTAGGGAATCTTTTTAAGATTCCTTTTAAAGTGCATTTGGAGCAAATAAGTGCGTTTCATTTTAAACATTGTTATTTGCTGCAGTAGTGGAATTTCCTTCCAATTCGTTAGCAAGAGAAATAACATATGGAGAAAAAGTAATGCACCTCAATGGTAAATGTACTACATGCTAGAGAGAATGTTAGCACATACCTTAGAGATTCCTTGATTTGTGTATCCTGCACATATGTACTAAACACAAAAGATAGTCTGAGCGAAAAGTATATACCTTTTTAACAAAGGAGTTCCTTATAGACCACATTTGTTGTTTGTCTCGTTGTGTTTTCGGGGCTGAGCAGGATAAGTGCATCTTCTCTTTTGCGTATCCGTGTAAGAGCTGTATACAGTTGTCCATGTGCAAAGACGTTTGTGCGTAAGTCAAGAACAATGCGATCCAATGTTAGTCCTTGACAACTGTTGAAAGTGGTTGAGTATGCCAGTCGGAGAGGCAATTGACGCCTGTGGATAGTCCATGGCCGATTCTCGGGTTGGTAGAAGAAATCTGTTCTAGAAATTGGATATACACATGTATCCGGTGCACCCAATACCCTTACCATTACAAATTTTGTATGCATTGATTCAATTATCACTCTAGCATTCTTGACGAGACCTTTATCCATATCGAGCCGTTTCATAATATGACATATTGCTCCTACCTTAAGTTTTAATTCGTGATCGGGAATGCCAGAATGGGTGAAGTTGTTAAGGAAATCCGATGTTGCATAGGGGTGATCATGAATGACCTCCTCTTGTTCGCTAATGTGATCGTGACTGTAGTATGACTTGCTACTTTAGTTAGTACACGTTCATTGAAGTCGTTAACATTCTTATTGATGGGTGTCAATGATGCTCTACCTTCGCATTCGGGTGGATTTTTTAGGATATCAGGCGGATAGAGAAAATGTTCAGCCTCTATAATATTGGTAGTTATTTTGAAAATATCGAGTGACATTGTTGTTTTTTCCCAATTTTCTCCTATGTCATCAACGAACCGCATAAGCTCGACATCTCCTGCATTTCGTATTGGCTGATGTAACCTTAGCACACGAAAAGTTTGCCATAATGGCGACGACTTTATGGATGCTTTGATCCGCGGCAATTTTTCCTCCTCCTTTTACGATAGGCGCTACTTGTCTGAAATCCCCAGATGCTATAAAGTGCTTTCCTCCAAATGGCAGGTTATTTCTACATAACTCTTGCAATAAATAGTTCACACTCTCTATCACTGCTCTATTGGCCATTGGAAATTCATCCCAAATTATAGCCTTTGCTTGAATGAGCAGTTGAGCTGCCCCAGAATTTCGTTCTAATAGTGAGTATAAGCCTGTGTTATTTTCTGTGACGGGGATCTGAAAGAGTGAATGCGCCGTTCGACCTCCCGGATATAATATGTAGCACAATAACAGGGGGTTGTTTTTGTATTTTTATACTTTTTTCCCTAAGGTTTTTTATGATTTGGTTGTGTAATCTCGTGGATGTACTAATGCGTACATCTAGAGTGCGCATACAGTTTCATGTTTTTTTTTGGCAATTGCCAATGGTTTGACCTATGTTTAAAAAAGAAAAAAAGGAAAAAAGAAAAAAAGAAAAAATCTAAAGGCATGCAGGGCTCGATAGCTTAGCTTTAGGGTTTGTTTGCAGCCTATATTAGGGTCTTGGTCGATCGCTGCACTACTTTCCGAGGATGAAGCAGCCTGCGAACTAAGAAATTCTCTTCTCGTTTTGCGTTATTGAGGAGTAGTATGTTTTTCGGTAGAATCTGAATCATTTTTTCTGATAAACAGAGATGCCCGAAGTGGTCTCGGTCTTTCCCAGCAGAGCTAGGTCCTTGGATACAGCCAGAACCTGGGATTTTCTCAGGCTTCAAACCGGAATACCTCTGTTTAGCAGCATGGATGGACACATGCCTTAGGTTTTGTTACAGCTTGACAGAAACAAAAGGCAATCTCGTGGAATTTTAGGGTTCTTAGGCGATTGAAGAAACCCTGCTGTGAGCGATTTACTGAAGCTGCTTCACAGGTTATCAGTTTTGTCCTATTATTTCCTTGAAGCAATACCTTGCTCTGTAATGTGACCGAATTCTGTCCAGCATCCTCTCCTATCATTCATCCCGTCATTACTTTTGTTGATATTTTAGATGCCAAATTACGATTCAAGAAGCCCGATTCGGGTTTGAATATACATGGCGTAAAATTCGATTCTGTAGAGCCTGCCCGGTTATAGATGTAGCACTACTCATATTCACGGCCAAGTGTTGATCCGAGATGCTGTTTGTCCATTCAGCAGCCTCCTTTACATAGGTCGAGGAGATTTTGTGTGGAAAACCAATGTCAATCATACGCGACTTAGCGAAGTGAAAGGGGGTGAACCGGGTACATGCCAACGGATCTAGAATGTGGTTTTCGGTGGTGGTACTCACTTTAAAGCGTGGATCGACTATATCCGAGAGGCATTCCTCCTGCAAATGTGTTTGATAAGACTTGAGTTTAGAACATGCTATGGAAATTGTAGGGAATTCATGCGTTGGATCGATCATGTTGGCCGACTTCATGATCTGAGCCTCGGAAGAATGATAACCGATGGAAATGGGGACTTTTAACAATTTGGGGTTGCACAAGGTCTAGATGTAGGATGTGGAGTGGCAAGCTTTGGTACATATCTTCTTCCACTAAATATTCGAGACAATGTCATTTGCTCCAGTGGACGGCCATGAAAACCAAATACTGATTCGGGCTCTAGGCGTGGCAATCCCGCAATGGTTGCGGTTTTGGGAACAAAGCTGGTTGCCTTACCCCAGCCCAATCATTTGATATTGTGCATTGTTCACGTTGTCGAGTTGATTGGCATGAAGATGGTAAGGTTCAAGATGTGATTTATGGTCTTGTTGCAGGTGTCTTTAATGAAGTTTTATTAGCTTTTTATAGAATAAAACATCTGCCAATAGCATCATGGTGCTGCAAAATGGCATTATAATGTAGAGGCAGTAAAAGAGTTCTGCACTTGACTTTGTAACACTTCTTTTGATTTATTTTCTTTGTATGCAAATCGAATGCAGAAACCATAAAGTAGCCCTAATATCCGGCTACATGTTTCGCATGTTTTACATGTTCTTACGTATGTTTGCTTTTTTTGCTTTTTTTAGGGCCCAAAGGGCCCAAAAATTTTTTTTAGTACAACAACCAACACATAACTACCATTAACATTAATTAACACAACCATTGGGTCCAACACATTTAAATTAAAATCCCCCTTAAACCCCCTTTGGTTTGGGTGCATATTCACACGGGGGGTGACATAGGGCAGCGAGAGCCCTTATAATTATATTTTGCACGTACAAAATCAACACCATATAGTATTTTGGTTGAAATCTTATAGTATTTTGTAAATCTTGTTATACAGTATAGCAAATTTTGTACTTGCATACCCCACAAACGAGGAACTTTACGTACGGTGTAGATTAAAGAATAAGGGGTGAATATGCCTATCCAACAGCTCTCGTTGCCCGGAGTCACCCCCGTGTGAATATGCACCCAAACCAAAGGGGGTTTAAGGGGGATTTTAATTTAAATGTGTTGGACCCAATGGTTGTGTTAATTAATGTTAATGGTAGTTATGTGTTGGTTGTTGTTTGTGTGATAAAGCACAAAGTCCTGTAGTGCCACATGGGAGTACTATATGTCCATTACCACGTAGTAATAGGCATACACAATTGAGCAAGAATGTTTTACCTGTGCCTGCTTTTCCATCCACAAAAATTGGTCCTTCACTCTGTTGAAATTCTAATTGATCCTGTATATAGAGGTATATATCCGATTGGTTAGTACTCATCATGCTTGCCATTTGCATGGCAGTATTTATATATGCAGCGTGATCTGAAAATCTGGCTAGTTCGTTCATGACATCCCTCGAGAGACGAGGCTGCAATTGTATGCCAAATGCCATGATATTGGTACCATGTTGTATTAGTATGCTATTAATCAAGTGAAGAGACTCATTGAATGCAACTGACTCATCATTTGAGTATTGATCCAATAAATCAAGGCTCATAGGCGATTGGAACTTGTTCCATATTTCAATTGCTGGTGCCTGATCAAGCAAAAGCATCGCAAATAAAAATCGCAATTGTGTGGGACTTAAGGATAATGATGTTGCTTCTTCCATAACTAGTACTGCCTCGTTGTGTGCAGCAAGTAGTCCTCGTGCCTCTGCAGCTTGCTGATATGTTTGATGTTGCTGACCATTCACCACTTTGAGCTCTTCCCATGTTCTCGCAGGTTGATGTAGTAAAATTTGTCTTAAATAGAATGCCTCCCCTACCCGAGGTAATAACAAACGTATTCTACATATTATAGGTTGTCTTGATCTTTTTTTAACAATATTTCTAGTGAACCCCATTCGGCTCTTGTTCTAAGTAGCCGCTGAATTGCGTTCCTCTGCGGCCGTGCTATCACGTTACTCAATGTATATTGTTCGTGGTACTGAATATATGTAACGCTATCAAATGCCGAATCCAAGGGTCGCAAAAAATAGCGATCCAAAAGTGACCTGGAATTTGGCAAAGGTAAATGCAATGGAAGACACTTTTGACGAGGGTGCCTTATTCGTTATATGGTAGGACATTGTCCTCCGGGATGCTTCCGGTGGCGGTGTATCGTGCCTTTATGTAGTCTCGTATTTCATTCGGGGCTGATCTTTCTGCGTTGTTGATTCATTTTCGTGTGTCGTCTCTCGTCGCCGTATTCTATACGTTCACTAATTCCCAATGGGATTTGTGCATCAACTGCATGCCTCTCTCGAGTTACTTGGAAATTGGTACTGTCGAATCCCTTGTATATGTATCCATAGAGATAAGAGAAGACATGAACAGTGGATGCAATATCCACCATAATATGACAATCTAGTTCGTGGAGAAGAAAAGCATTATATGGAACAACCCATACGTCATCTGCAGACCTCCTTCTGTATTGTACATAACCTCTTGAGTCAAGATGGGTTCGTGGATTTATAGGTTTTGGATAGTCGTAAATGCAAGGTGTGTTATTTGCAGAGCATCTTTCTGTATGTCTATGTATCATAAACTTTTCAACTTGACCTCGCAGAACTAGGTCTGTTGGAAGTTCAGCAGAGATAATTTGATCAATGCTGTCAATTGGTATATCGGGTTCTGTACGCAACACAAGGTGAGCATGTGGCAATCCTCGTTTTTTGAAATTCTATAACATGTATCATATAGGACACATCTTTGAAAGAATTTTATGAGTAGCTCTTTTAGCCGTTGTAACCTTCCATGAAAGCATCGAACAACGATTATAGGCACATCTATTTGTTTGTCCAGGCTTGAGTGCAAGTCGTATTTCCGGCCAGTCTGTATTTGTTGTCATCGTGATAAATAGCGTAGGGCAGCCTTTTGCTCTAGAAAGAGCAAGTGCATCTGCAACTTGCACAGAGCACCATCTCTTACATCCTAGGAATGATGCAGGCAAAATAGTATCATTCTGGTCATCATTTTCCCGCTCCGAGTAATCTTCATCATACTGCGTCCTCCTATTTTTGAAAGCTGGTGTCCTAAAATAATTCAATCGTGCATCTTCTACTCTTGAATACATATCGACTAAATACTCTCCACACAAAGCGACCTAGATGTAAGAATCGATCTTCATGTAATAATCTTGCCCTATACCCTCGCAATTGTGTCAACCCATGCTCATTTCCAGGCCCCCAACCTAATGTACCATGCGGATAGAGAAGCGGATATTGTAGCGGTTCATACATTGGATCAAGAATATTCATAAAGGTCGGCTCTCCCTCGTTCTGGACCCAAAAACCAGCAACACGAGGTCTGATTTTGGCCAGATTATCGACCTCTTGCAATGGCAAAGCAATTTCATCGCCGCAACCGCTCCACGAATCGTATATATATGCGGATGGCATACGATGGTTCCCATAGCACGAAGGTTTGAATAAATGGATTTATTTGGTTCAGAGCTGAACCAACTAATCCAATCCACTGGAAAGGTACCTCCAAATGTCCAGCTCGTGTATAATGTTGCGACTCATCATAGACATACCAATGTATAGGATTTCCAGGGTCTGACATTGGGAGCAAAGCGGTGATATGTACGCCCCGCCGATAGTCACAAATGAAGGGAAATCTAAAGGGAAGCGGGTCAACTCCAAGCACACTAAAACAAAATAAATTATTTACTCTCCTAGATACGGTATTGAAACTTGGGTCGTTATACAAATTGTTAGGTCTTTCAGGCAAAGGGAGTAGCGGTGGCAATAACCATCTCCCCTTGTTGCAAAGAATACCCATTCGTTTCAACACCGAAAGCAATAGAATATGGCAATATGTACATCTCTTATTCCACGTGCCCATAGCATAAGTACGCTTTATTGCTGAATTCATACGTTGTGCTTGAGCTTGCCAATGCCTTGAAGATTGTTCTAAATCCTCTATTATACATTGTTCTCTTATGGGACTAGCAGCCTGAATTTCGTTGTGTTGGATTTGTGTGGTATCCATTCTAGTCCCATCTACAACCACTTGCTCGTTATGATTCACTTGTTCATCAACTCTATTCTTATCTCGATGCTTTCTAGCAATTTCTATCAATCTCTCCTGCCTTCTCTCTACAGTCACATCTGACGATACTCTAATAGTATGTGTGACATCTCCCTCAATAGCATCTGAATTTAGTAAAGCATCACAAGTTGAAAAAGTACACGTTGACATCGGCATGGACATCGTTTGTGCATCGACCATAGAGCTCATTTTTAATTCTGCGCTTGATCGATTATTCTGAATTTGTGAGTGTTTGTATGTGCTAATACTTTCTGATGTTCTATTAGAGTATGCACCCATCGAGCTTGCATCTGGTGTTACATCAATAACGGAACATGTTTGAGGTGGATGAATATCCATATGAACATAATTCATTGCTGTTATTCGAGGTATACCCTCTACAGATATACATGTGTCTTGATTTGTAAATGTGTTAGTGGATGTGGATCCTACAGTACTAAAAGTAGTACTCCTCATCTCTCGGTGTCGTCTTACATGTTCTCTCGATCGTGTTCGCCGTATCTCACTCTGTTCCTCAGTCAAATTTGTATATCTTTGATTTTTAATTTGGATCGTGTTTGACGCTCGACGTTCTCTAATGCGCTCTCTCTCTCTCTCTCTCACGCACTCTCTATCTCTGTTCCTCACTCAAGTTTGCATACCAATGTCTACGATATGCATTTCGATCTCGAGCCATGTCTAGTAAAAGAAAATTCACTTCTATATGAATCCCCTATTGCAATGGTGTAAAGGATAACTTACATGACCTTTTTTCTTCACTCGCGTATTGTCTTACTCTGTCCTCGACTACTAGCACATAGTTGGACGTATAATTTAAACCATACATACATATCCTGGATACATAATAAATCAAGGGAAAAGGCATCACTAGTAAAAGATGAAACTATTTCTATAACAAATCATAATTTCCACACCCCTAAATCAACATCTACTCTAGGAATGCTAAGACCAATATTTCTATTAGTATAACATGGAGTCTAAGCCATGAACTTTTTTTGTTTTTGCTCCAACCATGTTCACTAGGGAATTATCACTAATGCCTAGGATTTGATAAATTTTTGAATTAGATTTGCAGAGAGCCTCACATCACATGCATGGCTTTGGTAAAGATAAAGATTGATATTGTTGCCTATCAATTTCAATGTTCTTGCCATATTTTTTTTTTCTCTATAAATGTTAAATGCAAGTTTCAGTTCGCACAAAATAACATGACTCATGTTTAACTTAGTTAGCAAACATCTCGAACAATATGAATTTGGCATTTCAAAATCTTGAGGACCCAAATTATCCTACCTCAACGCTTGGTCCGTTATGAATATAAAAGAAACATCGATTCGATTGAAAAATGTGGTACATATGAAACTAATTCGTTTTTTCTACACTTTGTACTGGGAATCTAATTAATAGCTATTCATGAGACTAGACTTCTATCTTTCACTGTTATACGTTTTATTTAATTTAACATCTCACTTTCCTCCGCATGGCAATGCATGATAGTGGCCTTTTTTTTGCAAGTAGTTGGCTTTTCTTTGCACTATCATTTGGTGGTGTATACAAAAGTGTACGTGTTTTCGTATGTTGTTTTTTGCAACTAGTTGGCTTTGTTTGCACTGTCATTTGGTGGTGCATTCACATACATAAGTGTATGTGTCTGTGTCTAGGTAGAATGTATGTGAGCCCATTGTCTTGGTCTCCTTGGATCTAGTATACTTTTTGCTCCACATCTTGACCACTAGATCTTAGATATGGGCTAGTTTGAAGAATCCGGCTAATTAGTAGCTCCATTCAGCGACTGTAATGGAAATGCAAGGGCACCAGGCCCTGCCTCGGCACAGGCACATTCTGCTAGGGCTTCCAAGAAAATGCCCTAGCATTTCTTTAACATGGCCTTGCATTTCTTTTCAATCTTCTTTCTTGAAGAGGGCCTTAGGGCCTTGCAAGAGTAAATACGAAACCCTAGCCAAACAACACTCCGGTAAAGAAAATATTTACATCGCACAAAATTGTCTCTACTATCTATCTATAGTAGATTCATTAGGGTTGTGTAAGATAGCGCAGGCTATGGCGAAGGATATGCACAGCTGCTGGATCGGTCGCGATCCCGATCCGCGCGGTCACAGATCCCATAAGGCAGGCAAAAGAAATGCTCTGTTTCCGATACCCCAAGAATTGAAGCTGGCTCCGGTTTTTTGGTCTGCCATCAGATCTCCTGGATAACCAGAGTAAGATCCCTTTCCAAATATGCCTGTGCAAGCTGTAGCAGCTTCTAATGGGGCTTTAGCATCTCCCTGATAATGCCCATTGGTGAAAGGATTTGTGGCAGTCCCAGCAACTATGGTAGCAATGTTTAAAAATCAAAGCAGAGTACTATTCTTCTTCTTATTACTTTTCGTCTTCTTCCTGATTAGATTAGTCCAACAAAAAAACCGAACCTCACTTCTTCCTCTCTTCTTTTTGGGTCCGATCAGATTCGTCTGTTGCCTCAGGCTTCCCATACAGGTTCTATTTCTATAATCTATACCAGGCTTCCTATTAAGAGGTTATTAATCTATCTCAGGCTTCGCGAATCCAGGATAAGATAGCTTCTGGGCAGTCACATATTGCCTATGAAGCAGTCTGTCATGGGCTAAGGTCTAAGCAGCCAGGAACAGATGAAGCACAAAACAGATGAAGCAATTCGACACGAAAGAAATAGGATGCATACCTTATACCAAGAGGAATATGGAGCGGCATACACTCGAAATGTAACGAGGAACCTCTGCCCTTTATCTCTATTTATACCCAGAGGAATCCCAAAAAAAGCTTACACGTAGACTGGAATCAACAGAATCTCTGATAAATCTAAGCTGGATCCTCTACACCTGCACTGGATTCAACAGAATCTTTGCTAAATCTCAGCTGGATCCGAAGGTTTGAACAGCTGTACCAGGCCGGAATTAACTCGACAGCTGCATCTGTACATATCACATCACAGAGGTTGCTGGCCGCATCCAATTGATCACGGATCTAAATCCGATTGTTTTATATTTGAACCACAAGTATTTGAGGATACGTGTTAAAAAAATCAGCCCCTGACTACCCCATTTCTCCGCATCCCCCATTCTTCATCTTTTACAGAAAATCCCCACGTTCTAAATTGCAATCCCCCATTACTCCCTCATTACCCCTACTACCCCTAACTACCCCGTTTCTCCTCATCCCCCATTCTTCATTTTTTTTTAAGGAATCCCCATGTTCTAAATTGCAATCCCCTTATTACTCCATCATTACCCCTAGTACCCTTGACTACCCCATTTCTCCTCATCCTCCATTCTTCATTTTTTATAGAAAATCCCCATGTTATAGATTGCAATCCCCCTATTACTCCCTCAGTACCCCTAACATAGAACTAAAATCCTCTTCTCCTCAAAAAATTATCCTTTGCTCGTCAATCCCCCATTTCCAAAAGGGGGTATTTTAAGGAGGATGTGGGCATCATTTTTGATGTCATAAACTGCACGTTTTAATTTCCAAACCATGTTACTTCCTTCCTCAAAGCCTGGAGCTTGCTTCATATATATCTCTTCCTGCAAATTTGCATTTAGAAATGCAGTTTTCACATCCATATGATGGATATCAAGTTTGAGTGCATTTGCTAGAGCTAACACAAGCCTAATACTTGTTAATTTGACAATTGGGGAGTATGTCTCTTCATAATCAATTCCTTTCTTTTGTGAAAAACCCTGAGCAACCAGTCTAGCTTTATACCTTTTGGTCCCATCAGAATTTGTTTTAATTCTATAAATCCACTTATTTCCAATCAAATTCTTCCCTGTTGGAGATTCAGCTACTCATACGTGCATGTTTCTTTAAAGGAATCCATCTCTTCTTGCATTGCCTTTAGCCATTCCGACGCTTTTTCTGAGTTAACAGCTTCTTCAAATGATTTCGGAGTATCGGGTTCAAACACAGCCATCAATGATGGAAACCTAACTGGAGGTTCTCAAATAGGAAAATCGAAAAGGGAGTAAGGCTGGAGTGCGACCCTCTCGAATGGCTCTCAACTCACCAGGCTTGTATTGTCCATGGCAAACAGTATAGATTTCTCGGAATTCTTGTTACCTCCTTTAGAAAGAGCGAGCTTTGCTCTCACTCTCTTTTGGCAACTCTCTGTCTCAATGTAGCTTAGTTATTTTGCTAGGTTATATTACACAAAGAGGCTCTAAATGGGAGGTGGAACATAACTCGTTCCTTCTAGAGGTAAAAGTTCTCAATATGCAAGTTGCTATGACGTCAGAGGTGAGAGCATACCCTAATTTCAAGCCAAAGTGGTGCCTGAGTTTTGTCCATCCGTATAGCGGCTGTTAGGCGCCAAATCATGGAATATTCTAACTCTTACTATTGATGGAGAACCTCGAGCAACACTGTGACTTGAAGTTAGAGGACATGTCCCCTTCGGCGTCGTGGTATATTGTACAAGGACGGAGGTAACAAGTTTTTTGAGTACTCTATTTTTATTGTGGCCATCGATGATACAACCTAGTGGTTGCTTGCGATTCTGTGGCTTCAAGTTCATGAGACGATGGTGGGGCTAATATAGAGGGACAGATGCCATTGGAATTAGTGGCCCAAGCATGGAAGGGTTCATCAGAATTCATGTGGTTGATGAGTAAACGCATCGAGACTTCCCAATCTTTCTTTCCCCGCCTCTTTGGGCAATGTAGCTTAGTTTACATTCTAAGTTCCATTGTTCAAAGAGGCGTGAAAGCAAGATTTGGGAATGCGCGATGCTTTCACTCTAATATTCCTTGATGCAGCTGATGGGTCTTGCCATGCTATACGCCACTATGTATGAACAATAAAGTTGATCGTGGGCCTTGTGGACCTTCCTTGACCACTGCATCCTCTAGACTGATCCGTGATTGTTTCAGCCCTTCACATGCAAAGATTACTTTGGAGCAAGATTCTGCCGCACGTGAAGGGAGAAACCGTAACGGAAGTCAATAGGGTGCAATGGTTGCAAAGGGAGGTTCTCAAGGCACTCAGGTCGAATGCTGAACCTGAATATCACATGTGGATCATGTATCTTGTGAACCTTTCTTAACCAGAGTACATCATAATCATCAACAGTGGATCTTGTATCTTGTGAAACCTCATCTCCATCAAAATCGGCTCTACTGGTCTGTGGCTATTATTAATAGTAAATTTGTTATACATGAAACATGGAACACGGACAAATTGTTAAAACAACAAGAACTATTATACATGAATGAAACATAGGACACGGTAACAAATTGTTTAGACGACAAAAACTTATAACAAAAAACTTTACTTTTTATTAATAATGCCAGAACGGTTACAATAGTTTGAAAATTCTCATCCACGGTTACAATAGATTGAAGATACTCATCACATCATCTTTTTAGGCAGCACCATCTTCATCAGTTTCGTCATCCCGGGTTCCGTCCTCCTGCCTGCTCTAGGTTCAACCTCCTATGGCCCTTTCCCATACTACAACATCCTCGAGATGTGTTTCTTCTGACACGTTGCATATTTGTCAGGGTAATTGGCATTGGAGAGTCTGCTGGATCATGTACAGTTAAGTCCTCAAACGGAACTCTAGTATTACTTGCACCTGGCCTTTCTGTATCAGACTCCTCCTCTGTATCTTCGCTGTCGTCTGACTCGTCCGAGAACATGTTCTCATCTAAATCATCTTCGGTGTCGACAAAATGGGTACGCTGAATGTCTTTGTCAACATGGTTGGCAGCATTTACTGCAAGCAGCTCGTCCTCACTGTCTTCGAAGCTGTCCTCTTCCACTTCAGAATCTGCATCTATGAGAGGAAACTGTAGTTTATCGACTACGGCTGCACCACTGTTGCGATTCAAAAGCCGCTAGTTTGAGAAGTTATATACAAGTTTGTCAGCCTTCTTACGCAGTAGGTGATTTCGCGTGACACTGTATATATACTTACAGGCACTCCAATTCCTCTCACTTGCACTATTGGAGGATACTAAGGAGAGGATAGTCATTGCAAGGGCCTGTAATCTATCAGTAACTTGTCCATGGGCTTGCCACCATGCATAGGATTCTATATTGGGATTCTTATGACTCTCCAATGCGTCGTGAAGCTCTTCATCTGCCCAACTTCCACTCAAGTTTTGGTACTCGGTTAACTCGGCAATTAAAAGCTTGTAGTCCGAGCTGTTAGGATAGTACATTTTGTAACCTTCTTCAACGAACCCATAACTTCCTTATCTGTATGTTGGTCCATATCATAGTTGTGCGGGTCTAAGGCATGTAAAGCGCCATAAAGGTCATTTTACGACTTCTTCCATCGTACAATGAAATCTTTGAGCAGTGCTGCGCACTTGGCATTGTCAAAGGGCGTATTGGGCCCGTCATGTTCTAGGATTGATTGAATTGAGTGACAACACCTCCAGACATTACCAGTGCTTGCCTTCGAAGAATCAAGGATTCTGATGGCGTGACAAACAGGTTGCATGCACTTCACAACATTCTTTATGCCTTTCCAAAATGTCTCCTGCCCAAGCATTTCTCGAAGGGCAGCGGCTTGCTGCCGATGTTTGGATGCATTTTTGTCCTTCTGCCTCCTCTCCCATTCAAAGAAGTCTGTATGATTGAAGGTCGAGATAATCGGGTCACGACACCTAAGCACTCTTTCAAGACAAATGTAATTGGAACCAAATCGGCTCTGGCCAGGATTCATGAGTGCTAGGGCCTTCTGACGCAATGACTTGTATATGGCATAAATTGCCGGCTTCTTTGTGATCAACTTCACAAGACGACGCGCTTTTCGAATGGGATCTTTGAATCAAGTATGCTGTGAGAACCAATCCTTGAGCAACAAGTTTAGGCAATGGCATTGGAAGCTAGTGGCATCCAATCCTGGAAATTCGGACTCCAACAATTCACCTCCTAACTTACAATTAGATGCGTTATCCATTACAACCTGAAATATTCTCTTCAGTCCAAAACTCTCTATCATAGCCTTTGTTTTCTGAAAAATCCAATCTCCTATCACATGATCAGTTTTAGTTTCCATGGTCTTCAAAAATACTTCGCCCCCTGGATACACGATCATGAAGTTTATAAGGTGGTCCTTCTTTACATTGCTCCAACCATCAGTTACTAGTGAAGCCGGCTTGGCTTCAGTAACACGACACAACTTCATCTCCACCCTCTCAACCATTTTCCCGTGTATTTCATCGACCATTTTGTTACTGGCATGCTTGTATGAAGGCAACTTGAAAGCCGACCCCGCTTTGGCAACTTCTTTGTGACGGGCCTGGCCAGTTAACCTCTCGGTAACTGGAGATCCCATCGATCTCTACCGTTGGATCTATTTACTCTTAGAACTCAGAAAATTGATACATGCATACTTAGGTAAAGAATTTAATCTTTATACATGCTATAAGGTCCCAAAAATACTATACTTGCCATTGCTCGACAAAACCCCACACAACAACCAAGTTTAAAAATAGTTATAGTTTTAAGCCGACCCATAATGATAATAGTAATACTAAGCAAATATATTGTCTAGCAATCCACACACTCCTACTCGCCCAGCAAGCTTGGCTACTTTCCGGAGCATCTCGCGACTTCTCGCTACACCATTAACCACAGGGTTAGTCACACGGACTAAGTGGGGATCGGGGATCTAGGTCATATCTAGCATTAATAATCACAAAGCATTAACTTAGAGCAATAACCTAGCCTTACCATAACCTCGCCCCTGCAATCCAAGAAATAACTCCAACAAGCATAACCACAATGCATAATTATACCAAACATAGCCATTGCAACTTGATTCCAACATTAAAAACCACATATACAATAGCCAAGCAACCAAAGCATCAACATTGCAACCAATATTCCTCTGGGTCTGAGCAAGGTCAACTCCTTTGATCGGGCCCCGGTGACATAGAGGGGGGTAACCACGTGTGTACACACACCCATCCATTTGCGCCCAAAGATGGAGGACCACTTAACTGTGCATGACGTTGTACCATACGGTATCAACGCCCGATGTTCAAATAACCATTTACATAGCACTGTGCAAACCGTGAGTCTAGACCATCGCACCTAGACTCCGGCCCCAGAGGTCCATATCAAAGAATTACATCACAGATAATCACTATCATCATACACATGCCTTAACAAGCTCAACATCAAATTAATTCCATACACACTTTATATAACAAGGAAAAGTTCAACCATGATTCAATAATTAAAATAACCTCTATAATGCCATATGCAGCTATCATTATTAAATAAAAGATAAATGTCTACGCCTTCCCAAGATTCACTAATAACAAGGTTAATATCTATATTTAAGGCTTTAATGATGTTTAATCTATAGCATTCAGCTATGGTTATGCTTTCATTACCAACTTCCTTCTACATAACACTTGTGCCTTCTAAATTTAACTAATTCCAAAGGTTAAATATATAGCTAGCTAATTTTTTTAAGACTACTTATATCGTAATCGTAAATTACGTATATCCCTTAGCATAAACTCCTCCTTGACCTAGGCCTCCATAAATTCCGAGCCAACTCCTTTTCCAGCTAACCCTTGATATATTACTTTAACTCATAGCCTTAGCTTAACCTTTAACTTATTTTATTGCTACGTTACTAACAATTAATCAATTGTTAACATTTTTTCTTGACCTAACCCTAACTGCGCATTAGGGCGGATTTGGGGTCTGAAAATGGCCCTTATCTTGGATGCCAGAATTCCACGTCATGTTTCTCGCGACCAATGATGTTTGCGCATTTTTTTCCAAAGTCGGGTATTAGTTGGCAAGTAGAAAGAGGAGCAGCTTACTTGGCATCCACATGGCTTAAATTTCATAGGACATGTTTGTGCATTCATTGCAACCACATTAATGGCCCCGCATTTTTTGAAAATCGTGATCGCGGACCAAAATAATGGCTACTTTTCCCCCCATCATCGTGCACATGCCCACATGCACCAACCACCTTTTCAAATTTTGGCACCAAGATTTCCATTGTTCACATTAGCGCCCGCTTCATTGCATCCTCTCCGCCCGCTCTTCATTTGGAATCCAAGTCTTCAATAGTGTCTGTGTTTTTATGGGCGAAAGCATAGAGTTAAGCAACAACGGCGTAGACGATGCGGACAAGCAAACGTGACGTTACATGCCATGTTTTTACTACCCAAATTTTCATTTCAAGTTTTTCCTACTTTTCCCTCTTCCCATTCATCGTATTGCTCCCCGCCATTCATTCTTACAATTCAACAACCGACCAGATCTCTAATTGCATCCATCATTGCTCCTAGTACTCCTACATTGCTTCAAGCAGTTCATCACTTACAAAACAATAAAGGCATGACGGTGGAAGGATATCTATCCATAGGCTTGTGGGTGAGAATGCTATCCTTAACTAAGGATGACTATGGAGTTACATCGCCGAGCGACATTCATACGCATAATGAATAGGTAGAACTATAGGTTCAAAATAAATGCTATGGATAGTATATTGCAAAAAAAAAAAAAAAAGGGAAGGGGGGGGAAGGGGTTTGAAGAGGAGGATATTTGCAAATTTGCACCCTCAATAATACATGGATCACACCATGCGAAAATGCATATGCACTTTGTAAATGTGTAGTGAGATTTCGCGCCATGTGATCCTTTTTTGCTTTTTTTCTTCCCTCTTCTTGATTTATATTCACTCACCGAATCAAATATTTTTCTTTGGGCTATATTTATCGATGTCGGGATTTGGGACTAGGGAAAAGCATTACCGCATCGTTGTTGTCTAACATATGGACATAAGAGACATGCTTTTCCAAGGTATACATTCAGGGCAATGGGCATCTAGTTTTACGTTGTAAAATTGTGGGAGCCGAGCTTGAAAGTCGTCCCATGACCTCGTTTAGTTTAATTGTGCAAGCCTTATGAGAATGGTGTCCTTGCAATGAAGAAATGTTTGATAAGACGTGCATCCGTGGTTGTTGAAAAAATGAGTTACAAAATATTTGCTCCATTAGAGGGTGTTTACTAATGCCACCACACAAAAGCTCCAAAGACATATTGTATAAAATGTCGCTTTCATGAGCCTTTGGATCAGCTTAACTCAAAGTGTCACATATGGAAACATTGTTAGGTTTGATAAAATAACATAAAAATCTTATTTAATAAAGCTTTGGTTGTTGGTAAAGTGTTGGCTTATTGATTATGTGTTTGTATTTTGCTTTGGGACCCTCTTTGAAAAGTTAAGTTCATAAAACATAATATAACTTGGAATGATACATATTTTATATGCAAATGGGAGACTATTGATGAGGGACTTGGTGTTATTATCTATTGACAACAAACAAGAAAGTGGATCACACCATGCGAATTTAGTATATTCCAACCTTTTAGCTTATACAAAATTCGCTTGGTGTGATCTTTATTGAAAAAAATGAATTACTATAGTAAAATTACTTTGATTATCTTTTAATAAAAGAAATATATATGTGTCTTATTTGAAGTTAAGTGTGGATATGTGACGTGCTCATTTATTGATAAAGTGTTTGCTTTTTGAAAAGGGCTAATAACTTTATGTACTACTAGAGTTGGTAAAGTATTTTAGATGCAAATAGGATGCTTGATGTGATCCTTCTTAAAAAAGATATGCTCTTTGAAAAGGACTAATAACTTTATGCACTTGGGGTGGTAAAGCATTAAATGAGAAGGGGTACTTGTGTTTAATTTTAATTTGACAACAAATAAGAAAGTGGGATCACACGATGTGAATTTAGTGTGTTCCATTTTTGTTGCATATGTACTATTCGCTTGGTGTGATCCTTCTTGAAAAATAATATGCTCTTTGAAAAGGGATAATGACTTATGTACTTAAGAGTGGTAAAGCATTTTAGATACAAATAGGAATGAGTACTTGTGTTTAATTTTAATTTGACAACAAATAAGAAAGTGGATCACACCATGCTTAATTTAGTGTGTCCCTTTTTTTTTGCATATGTATTATTCGGGCTTGGTGTGATCCATCTTGAAAAAAAATAGCTTTCAAGTAAAAGGAAAGAAAGAAATATCTTATTTAAAGTGTAAAGTGTTAGTATATAAAGTGTTGGTTTATTAAAATACTATTTGTTTACGCTTAAGTTGTAAGTTGAATATTTGTGTTTCTATTTACTTTTTTTACGCAAGGATCACACCAAGTAATTTCTTATATGCAATTATTTCGTGCATGAAGATTTCGCGATCATATGATCCTCTTTAAACAAGGATGGCTTTGACCTTCAATGTTCATAAATTTTATGAATGTTTGCATATAAGAATATCACATATCATATTTTCTTAAAAAATGGTCATCAAATGGATAACTAGTCAAAGAGTTCTTCTACTACTTAAAGGCTTTCAAGACTCATTTTTGCTATAATTTAAATAGCAATAGAGTTTTAAAGGAATCTATTGTTAAAGGTAGTCAAAGACTTCTTATATTAGCGGTATCTAAACACAAACACCATAACCTTTGTACTTCAAGAATGTATAAACCCTTCACATTGCAAAGTATAATGTCATTTATTAGCATCTTCATCGACATTTCCCTTCCTTATCGGAAGCGGCTCATCTCAAGGAACCAGTATTCGATTCCGAATGCCTTCATCCTCTCTCAATCTCTCACAATATCCTAGGAGGACAGAGTTACCGTCACCACAAAATCGGACTAAACTTGAAACGTCCTGAAATGACGGTTTCTTGCCACTCAACGGATCCAATGGATATAAACTGCCATCTGCCCAGATGTCAACACTTTTTGAGCCTGCAAGACACAACACGTCAAGGTCTAAATTCTTATTTTTTAGACCTCCTTTTTTGCGATTGAAGACTGGAGCATATTCGCGGAGTCGGGTTGGATCCTTATCCACACATCATTTGGAGCTTCCATATTGCGTGGATCGCGACGGGCCGAAATGAAGGTGTACAATTTTATGCCCCAAAGACAATTCGCTTCGCGGTGAGCCTAACGTCCGTATTTAACCTCGTTTTTGAAATTTGCAACGTGCACATGGAAATCGAAAAGTCCATTCTCCTACAATCCATGCTTTTATACATTAAGCAAATTCAAATTTCGAATTGTAGGGGTGGAAAGCCTGTATTGGGATGAAGTAAAGATTCCGGTTAATCGCCGGGTTCACATGGACTAACGGGTTACCGGCTTAAAACCTGCTGAACTTGGGCTGAGGCAAAAAAATTCAGCCCCGTTTTGGAAAATCAGCCCTTGCAAGATCCAACTTGCGTAGCTGATGCAGCGCTAAATTTTTAATCGGTCGACCGGGCCGAACGGGCGGAGGGCCTAAACTTCTCCATGTGAACCACCCATATATGCGCAGCCACCTCGAAATGAAAGTCTGATACAAAGCTTCAACCTACACATTCAAATTTTGAAATGTGGAAGGCGGGAAGCTTGTATGGCCATGGCCTCTAAATGAAAATAGCGCAAGAATCGGTGACACGCACGCTTGGTATCTGACAAATCAAGAGGCACCGTCATGAGTTGCAGGTATGCTATAATGCAAGTGGCTTTTTAGAAGCGCCACATGTTGCATCAGCCTGTCTGACAACCAACAGAATTAAATACATATGGCGCAATGAATGCGCAATCCCCCTTATTCCGGGAGAATATTCCAAGTAAATCTGTAATGATGAGATTTTGGTATCCTAGGTGGCATGGGAAAAAAGGAGCGGAAATATGACGTGGAATGGCTGATAGGAGGCCATTTTGAGACCCCAAATCCGCCCTAATGTTAACAGGTCACGATTCCGTCCTGCATCTGCCGGATTTGGCCTCCAGGCCACTGAATCTACATGAAGATCACACAAGGCTTCCCGAATTTGCTGGCAAGGAAGGTTTATGATGCCAACCTGATGGTTACAGGCCAGTTCCGGGCCACCAAGATCATATCATTCCCAGCCAGATCTTAATCCAATCTTCCTAATTCTGTATCCTCTCTCCATTTCGGCCTCCCCAAGGCCCAAATCGGTCCATTCCAGTATGATTCACATGCTTTTGCAAAGATGCCAAATCGGGTAAGATCATGTCGATTATTCCAAACAAAGATTCAAGAAAAAATATCATAGCCTTTGTCGGGTTCTGGACTCATCACTTCAATTCTAATCCATTTCACATAACTTTTCATGCTTCCCCGATCATTCTAGTTCATACTATGCAAACGGCAGCATGCAAAAGAAACTTTTACAGCTTGTAAATCGATTTACGCCACACTTTTATCTTAGTCCAGCCCTCGGGTTCTAATCTGCTATTCCAATCACGCCGGCATGGTTTAAATGATCAACTCCCTCGAAATCATTAGATCTATGATGCTTTTGCAAGCTTTTTATATGCGATCAAAAAAATACTTACATATACAATCATGCAAGTTAATTCATATCCACGCACTTACAATTTACTCTCAATCCATGCCAAGTTCTTGAACAATCCTACCGTATCAACACAATTTTGCTACCCTAGAAAACCCCAGGTGTAAGGCTTGATCCCCACCTGAAATCCCGCTTGCTTCTTCTGCGCTCCAACACGCTCCCAAACCTCTGCACGCAATTCGCTCCTTCAGCAATCCCTCTGCAATCTATCTCCTTCCAAATGCTTTTCCACTGTGCTTATTTTTATTTTTAACCACCAGTATTCCGTCCGTATAATCTCTACATATACGACATATTACTCTCAATATCCTAGGTCCGTTACAGTCTCTCCTCCAAAAATTCAACCCATGTCCTCATGGGCGCATCTCCGGAAACTCACGAAGAATCCAATTGGCATCTTCCCATGTGGCATCTTCCTCAGGACAACCCGCCCATTGAACCAAAAATCTCTGTATTGTTTGCCTCCTCAAGCGACGGGTTTCCTCTCGCAGAATACGTTCTGGTCGGGGTACAAAAAGTTCTCCCTGCTTACCAAATCATCGTCCCCCAACATATGGGAAGGATCAAAACATACTTCCTTAAGTTACTCACGTGAAAGACATTATGTATTTTCAAGTGCGAGGGTAACTCCAACCTGTAAGCCACCTTGCCAATACGTTCCAAAATTTCATACGGACCCGTATATCTAGGGGCCCATTTACCTGCACTTTTAAATGCCAGTGAACTCTGCTTGGGATTAATCCTCAAGAACACATAATCCCCTTTTTGAAATTCAAGTGGTCTACGTCTCTTATTTGCATACTGCTTCTGTCTATTTTGTGCCACAGCCAAATTCTGGCGAAGTCTTCTTAGTTGAGCATCCATGTCCTCCACTACTTCATTAGCTGCTTCAACATTGCATTGAGGATCTCTCCAATTAAGAGGACAACGACACTCCTTACCATACATTGCCTCAAAAGGACTCATTTTGATGGAATCTTGATAAGTGATATTGTATGCAAACTCGGCCAAGTACAAGTAAGAATCCCATACCTTTGGTTGACTAGGCACATACATCCTGAGCATATCCTCCAAGACTTGATTAACTTGCTCCACTTGGCCATCTGCTTGAGGACGATAAGATGTACTGACATATAACTTAGTCCCAATATTTTAAAATAACCCTTGCCAAAATTGGCTCATAAACTTTGTATCCCGATTAGATGAAATAGTGGCTGGCATCCCATGCAATCTGAAAATCTCCTTAACAAATAACTTAGCAATATCCATTGCCATAGCAGTAGTCTTCGTAGGCATAAAATGGGCCTGCTTAGTTAATCGATCAACCACAACATAAATTGCATCATAACCTGAACGTGTCCGGAGTGAAGTCCATGGAAATACTCTCCCACTTAGAAGATGGAATTACTAAAGGTTGTAATTCTCCAGGCTCCCTAAACCTTGATGCTTTTACCTTCTGACAAGATAAACACCTAGCCACGTACTCCTTAACTATCTTCTTCTGCCCTGGCCAAAAGAAATTCTGGCGCATTTTCCTCAAAGTTTTGTGTACCCCAGAGTGGCCCGCCAAAGGACTATCATGTGCTTCATATAGCAATCGCAATCTCAACTCCTGATCATTAGGAATACACATACGACCATTATAATACAAAACTCCTTTGGACAATTCATACCTTGGAAAATCTTGAGGGTTCTCCACCACAGGTGCAAAATATGGATCATTCCTCAATTTGCTAAGAATATCTGCATCCCATTGTCCTTGAAGCACACTAATGGAAGTTAAGAATGACCTTCTAGACAAAGCATCAGCAATCACATTTTCTTTGCCAGGTTGATATTCAATTTCAAAATCATACTCTTCCCTTAGTTGCATCCATCTCCTTTGCCTATTATTCAAATATGGTTGTTTTGCAAAATACTTTAGATTTTGGTGGTCAGTCTTCAAAAAGAAACGACGACCCAATAAATAATGTCTCCATACCCTCAAGGCATGGATAATGGCCAACATTTCCAGATCATGCACTGGGTAATTTTGTTCACAGAGACAACTTATTTAGATATATAAGCACAAACTCGCCATCTTGCAAAGAAGACTCCTCCTATAGCTTTCCCGAAGCATCAAAGTGACTACATGGAAGGGTATATTCATATCCGGAATCCTTAAAACCGGTGCACTAATCAAAACATCCTTTAACTTTTGAAAACTTTCCCGACAACTATCGGTCCAATGCAAATCATTCTTCTTACCCAAAGAAAGGAAGTCAAAGGAGCTTAATCTTTGCAAATTTAGGAACAAATTTGCGGTAATAACCCGCTAATCCCAAGAATGATCTTACCTCCTTCACCGTCTTTGGTGTGGGCCAATCCCTAACTGCCTCAACCTTAGAAGGATCTGGCTCTAATCCTTTTTCTGAAATTACATGCCCAAGATATACCAATCTAGTTTGTGCAAAAGAACACTTAGATAACTTACCATACAACCTTTCTCGTCGCAAAATAACTAGTGTCTGCTCTACATGTTCCACATGCTCCTTTAATGTCCTGGAATATACCAAAATATCATCAAAGAAAACTAATATAAACTTATCCAGGAAAGATCGGAATATCTCATTCATGGGACGCATAAAAGTGGCAAGAGCATTTGTCAACCCAAAGGGCATTATTACAACAAACTCGTAATGTCCGTCGCGTGTCCTAAAGGCAGTCTTATAAATATCTGTATCCTTGATCCGGATCTGATGACATCCAGATCGTAAATCAATTTTTTGTGAAATACTTAGCTTGTCCCAACTGATCAAATAACTCATCAACCCTAGGTAATGCATATCTATTCTTCACTATAATCTGGTTAAGCATGCGGTAATCAATACGCAACCTTAATGTCCCATCTTTCTTCTTTTTTTTCAAACAAAATTGGCGCACCAAATGGAGAAACACTCGGCCGTATAAACCCTTGTTCCAATAATTCCGCTAACTGTTTCTTCAATTCGGCCATCTCTAATGCATGAAATCTATATGGTGGCCTTGATGTGGGTTCAGCCCCAGGAACAAGTTCTATCTCATGATCTACCATTCTATGTGGAGGCAATTCTGTTAATTCTTTAGGAAACACATCAGGAAACTCATCCAACACTTTCTGGATCTCAGGAGCAATAGGTTGTTCTTGTAACTCTGCGGTGCCCAAAAATGAATCTAACAACAATGCACATCCCATTCTTATGCAACCATTCTTAATCTGTTTCTTAAAACTTTTCCGGGACAAAGGTATAACCACTAATGATGAAGGCAATCCTTCCAGCACATACTTATCTCCATTAGGACTTTGACATGTAACTGTTTGCTCTCCGCAATCAATGCAAACTTTATGTGGCCTGAACCATGACATTCCTAAAATAACATCATACTTCCCTAGGCTCAATACTTCAAAACTAGTATGGGACTCAAGATCTCCTACTTGGAATTCAAGATTGTCTACCTTAGCATAAGAAGTCTTAATTTTACCATCATCCAACTCCACATATCTAGGGTCCCGGCTAATCATATTCAAATCTAGTTTCTTTGCCAAATTTTGGGGAAATAAAACAATGTGTACTACCACAATCAATAAGAAAGAGAACAGGAACTCCATGAATAATACTTCCCTCTTAGTGTCCTTCAACACCTTCTCTCGCCTTTGTTTGTCATTGTTGTCTTTTGTTGCGATGCACTTTGTCGCAACACTTTGCCGGATAGCCCGCAAGATATCGGGCTATATCGTGAGGTTCCACTAGGCCCAACTCCTCCCGGGATCCTCCCCGGGAACTCATCTCTACAAGAACTGGAACCATATCAAATATCATCAATAATCAAAAATCTTATAATCCACTAATCGTAAGCTTGCTCGATACCAACCGAGATCGGCCCGCCGCTTAACCTCTCGCAGAATCGAGATCCCATCGATCTCTACCATTGGATCTATTTACTCTTAGAACTCAGAAAATTGATACATGCATACTTAGGTAAAGAATTTAATCTTTATACATGCTATAAGGTCCCAAAAATACTATACTTGCCATTGTTCTAAGAAACCCCACACAACAACCAAGTTTAAAAATAGTTATAGTTTTAAGTCAATCCATAATGATAATAGTAATACCAAGCAAATATATTGTCTAGCAATCCACACACTCCTACTCTCGCCTTTCTGCAGCTTGGCTACTTTCCAGAGCATCTCGCACTTCTGCTTACACCATTAACCACAGGGTTAGTCACACGGACTAAGTGGGGATCGGGGATCTAGGTCATATCTAGCATTAATAATCACAAAGCATTAACTTAGAGCAATAACCTAGCCTTACCATAACCCGCCTCGCAATCCAAGAAATAACTCCAACAAGCATAACCACAATGCATAATTATACCAAACATAGCCATTGCAACTTGATTCCAACATTAAAAACCACATATACAATAGCCAAGCAACTAAAGCATCAACATTGCAACCAATATTCCTCCTGGTCCGAAAGCAAGGTCAACCCTACTGATCAGGCCGCTGACATAGAGGTGGTAACCACGTGTGTGTACACCCATCCACGCCGGCCCCAAAGATTGAGGACCACTTAATCGGTGTGCATGACGTTGTACCATACGGTATCAACGCCCGATGTTCAAATAACCATTTACATAGCACTGTGCAAACCGTGAGTCTAGACCATCGCACCTAGACTCCGGCCCCAGAGGTCTATATCAAAGAATTACATCACAGATAATCACTTACAATTCACTATCATCATACACATGCTTTAACAAGCTCAACATCAAATTAATTCCATACACACTTTATATAACAAGGAAAAGTTCAACCATGATTCAATAATTAAAATAACCTCTATAATGCCATATGCAGCTATCATTATTAAATAAAAGATAAATGTCTACGCCTTCCCAAGATTCACTAATAACAAGGTTAATATCTATATTTAAGGCTTTAATGATGTTTAATCTATAGCATTCAGCTATGGTTATGCTTTCATTACCAACTTCCTTCTACATAGCACTTGTGCCTTCTAAATTTAACTAATTCCAAAGGTTAAATATATAGCTAGCTAATTTTTTTAAGACTACTTATATCGTAATCGTAAATTACGTATATCCCTTAGCATAAACTCCTCCTTGACCTAGGCCTCCATAAATTCCGAGCCAACTCCTTTTCCAGCTAACCCTTGATATATTACTTTAACTCATAGCCTTAGCTTAACCTTTAACTTATTTTATTGCTACTTTACTAACAATTAATCAATTGTTAACATTTTTTCTTGACCTAACCCTAACTGCGTTAACAGGTCACGATTCCGTCCTGCATCTGCCGGATTTGGCCTCCAGGCCACTGAATCTACATGAAGATCACACAAGGCTTCCCGAATTTGCTGGCAAGGAAGGTTTATGATGCCAACCTGATGGTTACAGGCCAGTTCCGGGCCACCAAGATCATATCATTCCCAGCCAGATCTTAATCCAATCTTCCTAATTCTGTATCCTCTCTCCATTTCGGCCTCCCCAAGGCCCAAATCGGTCCATTCCAGGGCGATTCACATGCTTTTGCAGCATGCCAAATCGGCAAGATCATGCCGTTATTCCAGCAGCATTCAAGAAAAATACTGCAGTCTTTGTCAGTTCTGGACTCATCACTTCAATTCTAATCCATTTCACATAACTTTTCATGCTTCCTGATCATTCTAGTTCATACTATGCAAACGGCAGCATGCAAAAGAAACTTTTACAGTTTTAACTGATTTCTGCCACACTTTTATCTTAGTCCAGCCCTCAGGTTCTAATCTGCTATTCCAATCACTTCTGGCATGGTTTAAATGATCAACTCCCTCGAAATCATTAGATCTATGATGCTTTTGCAAGCTTTTTATATGCGATCAAAAAAATACTTACATATACAATCATGCAAGTTAATTCATATCCACGCACTTACAATTTACTCTAAATCCATGCCAAGTTCTTGAACAATCCTACCGTATCAACACAATTTTGCTACCCTAGAAAACCCCAGGTGTAAGGCTTGATCCCCACCTGAAATCCCGCTTGCTTCTTCTGCGCTCCAACACGCTCCCAAACCTCTGCACGCAATTCGCTCCTTCAGCAATCCCTCTGCAATCTATCTCCTTCCAAATGCTTTTCCACTGTGCTTATTTTTATTTTTAACCACCAGTATTCCGTCCGTATAATCTCTACATATACGACGTATTACTCTCAATATCCTAGGTCCGTTACATTCTTGGAAGGCTTCTTTCATTGCTTTGTGTTCTAAGACATGTGGAGACAATCCGGCATATAAAAATCCTCTACGACCTTAAATTGTGTCTTCTTCAGTTGCTCTGATGTTAAACATTGGTCAACCCTCTGTTGCTTAGTCTGTCTTTTTACTATTTCAATTGTCTCTGCCATTCTTTTTTCGCCCGTGCTTAACCCTATTGAAGCTAGTCCAGCCTCTGGTTGGTAGATTGGCACTGCAGGAGGGGTGACGTAATTGATCTCTTCTATTTGGCATGGCTTGACTATCCCTTGCCTGTGTTCTTCTGCTGGTGTTCTTTTTTCGAGACAACACTTCAATTATATCTTGTCGTAGGTCAGCAGATGCAGTACAAGTTTGCACCCCAATTTTAGAGTCCTGTAAAATATGAGCTCGAATTCTTGTCGCAGATCCATTTATTGACGTATACCCACAAAACACACATTGCCACTCATTCTGATCAAACTCTTTCACAAATCCCCACTCTGGACCTCTCCTTCGACTACCAGAATTTTGACATACACTTCTTCCATGTGTTGCTACAACCCCCTGTGGCCCTGCCATGACCACGCGACGCCCTCCCACCCCTAGATGATGATGCATGACCATTGACGACGCCTGATGTAGATGCATGACCAGCTGCCACTGTTGAAATTACTGTCTCTGCTCTGCTATTCTAAAGACTCCTTAATCGTCCGAACTAAAGGCCGACGTGTATATATGCGAAGGAGCAAGCTCACTACGCATATGTTATATCGACATTCTGTTCGAGCGTAAGGAGGAAAGGAGAAGAACCTATAGATCTCTAAGGAACAGGGTAGGAACCCAAGATCGAAAAACTCTGGGAAGGAATAATCTCACTTCAATTTCGGCGTCAAGCTCTGAACACAAAACTCACACCTCAAAGGCTTACCGTTTTCCAAGAAGTATGTTGACTCAACCTGGTAGTCAACGTTTGAGGTGAATTCTAAGGCTAAACATGTTTTTCTTATATATAATAATACACCTGCTTAAAACAGACCAAACCATGACGCAAAAACTTTTTTTCCCTTAACAAAATGCCCTAAAACGTTTTGCAATTTTTTGCGTGAGCGAAACTGAAGTTTTGCTTAGGCGAAGTTTAAAAATTTTCATTGTTTCGCTTACGCGAAAACATTTTCGCATAAGCAAAACTTCAGTTTCGCTTATGCGAAAGTTTCTGCACTTCAGATAGCGAAACTTCAGTAGTTTTGCTTACGCGAAAATGTCTCGGTGCCGAAAATATTTTTTGACGTATTTTTGACGTATTGTACTTCAAATTTCTGCCGTATCTTTCGAATAATACGTATTACATCTAAAACATATTGAACCTATCCTCACATTGAACAGGAAGGAGGAACCTGCTAGATAATTTAAAATTGAAAACAAAATAAAAGTTTCAACATAAACACTTATTATTTGGTGCACAAGAAAAACCAGTGCATCCAAGCTGCGAGATGTAGCATGAATGTCAATAAGGCATAATGAGCATAATTTTGAAAATGGCTACCATGCAACCAGACATCTTATCATGCACCATAGGCTAGTTTTTAGAATGGGCAGAGTTGCAGAAGCCTTATGGATTCAACACAAGGCCACACTTGTTTGACTCACAAAAGATCGACGTATCATGATGCAAGGGCCTTACATTATTCTTAACAAGAATTCCTTATAGTACCTTAGGCACATGCCCATGTTCTAATGTGTCTTATAACGAAGGCTCAATCCAAATTACTAGAAGCATCCTATATGCCATCTATGGCATTTTCAAAAAGTAATACCACAATGATGCTTCCAAACCACCTGGAGGGCAATGTTTACCAAAGAGGCGCCTACATTGTACCTTTCAATCGTCAGTACCAAGCCTCCATACTCCTAGGAAAAAATAGAGATATCAAATAGTAGAGTTCACTTCTCTTATGTTAGTGTTCCTTTTTAATATAGTTTCTCCTTATAAAACTCCTTCATATTTCTGCAATTAACCTAGATAAATATTGTTTAAGAGAATATTAGACTTACAAACCAAATACACTTTTAGTTGCCTCAGGTACCAACATCAATCCATTCTTCTCATGTAGTATGGCAATTTGACTTCACGTTGAACTAATTATTATGCCCCGTTATATTATTGCATTGATTGTAAGTTGATGCTTCAATAAAATTTGGTATTAAGACAAACTTCTTTTCTTCTCCCTCCCTCCCTCTCCCCTCCCCTTCCGATTTCTTTTTAAGGACGTGAAACTTTATTAATCAGAAGAAACTATAAACATAGACGAAGGATTGAAAACCTAGTAAATAGATTGTCCAACAGAGCAAAATCACCCATAATCTTGCAATATACAACGTCTTAACGAGTCATATATAAGTGTTATTCTGAAAATAGTGAATCCAGATATGATTCTTCACTTCATCCTTTAGAAGATATATATACTTTGATAGTGCATTGCTTAGCTTCGATGAGCACTTGCTTCGACAAAATTTGGTCTTAAGGCAAACTTAATTCTCATAGATAGGGACTTAGGAAGTTGAAGGATCATTTGGTGTAGTAGTTTCGATTGGAACTTGCTGAGAAGAACTAGTCTTGGCAGCTTCTGCAGCTGCAATTTCCAATCTTTCCTTTTTAGAAACAAAACCCTTCTTCGAGAATGGCGTTGTGTGCATTGATTCTATATACTTCTCAGCATATTTGGTAATGGGACATGCAGAATGAGGATAGTCGAACAATTTTCTTTGTTTAATCTGAAAGCATAAACACAACACTGAATGTTAAACTAATTATGTGTACTCATATTGAAACTAAATATAAAAAATTGATGTTGTTACCAAAGGCTCACTACACCAGCCATACTCTTGGGCTGATGTCATTGGCATTTCATATTTATCTGGAGGAACAGCATCTAGGTGCTTTATTGGAGTGAAATTCCCAATCACTTCTTTTGACTCATCATACTCCTTCTGCGTTACTGGCCAAGGTTATAAACTGTGACTACTATAGCCAAACCAGTAGAAATAACAGATATGTATGCAGTTAAGTACCTCTGATTGAGGGCCTTATCTTGGTTGGCTTGTCAGCAATTGGAACCACTGCATCATTAATGAGTAATCAAGAAATTAGAGGAAATTTTTGAATAAGGTCTAGATAGCTTTAAAAACCAACTTGTAAAAGGATTGATGGTAAAAGAAGGATCGTCTTCTGACGGTTTTGGTTCTAGCTTTACACAAAACTCCTTCCAAATTGCATTTGCTGAGACTTCATCAATCTTTGCAGATACCATAGACCGGTTAGTGATCTTGGGTGGAGTCTTGGGAGGACTCTTCCTTGCCTCCATTTTTGAAGGTTCTCCCATGTTTCTACAAAAAATCAAAAGATTATGTAATTAATCCTCCAAACTTGTAGAGATCATGAAATGAGATATGACTATTAGAATGTGATTTCTATGGAATTCACGTAAATTTGTTGAATTCTACTTTGTTAAATCAACATTGTTAATGTCCCAGCAACCAGCAACCATGTGTGGATAAAGATTAACAACCGCTTTGATTGGAACATAAATTTCAGTATTGATATACGCAATAAATTCTGACCTATGACACATTATGCGAAAAGCAATTTAGATTCCAAGATTGTGAAGAGGACTTATGAATTTTAATTTTCTATTAGTGAATGAAATAATTGCATGGTAATTCACAACACTGTGATTGGAATTTACTACAAATCATATCATTGGAATTTAGTGCAAAAAGGGCTTCAAAGTTGATGCTCTTATTGACACAGCTTGCCACAGTAGTGGTATGTTCAGTGTCAAATTTCATAAAGAGTTGATTCGAACTGTCAATGAAGCTAGATGAGAACACCTTTTATCTAGGGAGATTGTTTCGAAGAACGTTGATGGACTGCTAAGAAAATCAAGATATTGTGAGCTTCTGGTGGCAAAGTGGAGGATTACTCGAGAAGCTTAGGACGACTCCTTGTGACTTTATGTAGTATTTCTGAAATGCTCCATTGCAGGTGGAAGGTTTTTAGAAGAAAAGATAAAGCAAGTTATCTTGTAAGTGATATAGTGTATTTCTGCCAACATCAATTCCTCTAGGTATAGACCTCTTAATTATCTACATATATAAACTTAAGCATTTAGATAATTATCTATAGCCAAAATATAAGAGGTCTGTTTGTTCATTTATCTACAATGAATTTGCAGCAATGAGACATTGGCACAAAGTTCAAAAAATCTATGATAGAATTGCCATATATGAAATTTGACTGATGGAGCGCAGTGTCCCAAGCTAATGTTAGCTAGTTCTGTCAAGACAAGGATTGCAACTGCACATAAGCTAAATGGTTTTTAATAAAATGGGTCTACATCTCTTAAAAAATATGGAGGTTAGCTTATCTAAGTTCATTCAGATATCTAAAGTGCATACATGTATATTTGACCCCTTCAAAACAATTAATGATAACTGACCTCGATTGTGTTGATATCATAATCACTTCCAGAGAAAAAGCTTGCAACAATACACAACAAAAGAAGAAATTGAGGATCCATTCGAGGACACAACCAACCAATGATCCCTCACCCTGGGCTAAACTGTTCCAAGAAGGAAGTATCGATCCTCCTAGTCACTAGTTTAGAGGATGCCTATGCAGAAGTATCCTAATGTGCTGAGCATATGCACAGACCCTAAATATGACAAATACATTCTGTTGCAATTGCCAGAATTGGGAAGCTGCCAAACTATAGTACCCCATCTAGTCAATAGCTTAGAGGATGCCTATGCAGAGGTATCCTATTATACTAAACAGACCATATAGTCTAAGAAAAGATAGGAGGCTAAACATAATATGACAAATATATTCTGATGCAATTGCCGGAAGAGAAATAATGAAAATGAGCTAAACATGCAAATAATAGAGCTGCAAGACAAAAATGCTAAATTTTTCTTTTCAGTTTTAAGAGGCCGCTTTCTAGGTCGCCTCCATTGACATTTGCTCCCAGAGGAGTTTACATGCATCTTCTATGCATCTTCTGATACTTAAGTTGTAATTGATCAGGTGGTTACAATGGTGTAAAGCATTGCTTACTCTTCATATCTACCATTGCAAAGAGGCAAATACATAGCGATATAAAAAAAGAGGAGCATATGTAGCAGTTCAATTGATATGTACAAGGCATCTAAGTTTTGCAGCGCACATTGAGCACAGTTCTGCTTAAGTATAACTGAAATGTTTTGAACAAATGTATAAGTCAGATATACCAAATTTAATTGCAGCTTGAGGAAATGTGCTCAATGGGATTCATGCGCAAGGGAAGAGGCTTGAGTCTCTAAAGCCGGTCGTTAGAAGGAATTTGAACAACATCTATTTCATTAACATAACAGGAAAAAAAAAAAATAGGTCTTACCTCTTACTCTTTAAATTTTGGTAACCTTTCAGTAATAGCAGCTCGCTGCACGCTCAAGATCTGCAACAAAACGATACCATCATAAGTCCAACTGAAAAAAGTTAAAGAAGACCAGTAGGTTATGGTGCACTGGAGAACATTAGATTTGTGTATGGGATCATCGCAGTAAACGAGCACAACTGGCGTTTTTGTTGGGAAATGGATGAAATAAGATAAGGAAAATATTCCAATCTGTATGTACTCCCGGCAACCATTCCGCTTGGAAAAAACATCAATTTACAATAAAACAAATGTTTACATTTACCTCTTAAAGCGTGAAGCAACCTGTTGGAGAATGCAAAAGGCAGGAGTTAGAATGGCGTGATATTTTTAGGCTGGCGACGTTAGCAATGAAAAAGCTAATTTTATGAGCCCTGTATTTTCGTAGATCAAGACCCAAGATCTAATGGTTCAAAATAAGTTTATGTCAAACCTTATAACACATTGATAATATTGGCTATAGCAAAAAAAAACTAGCAAAGATGCGCAACAAAAAGTTTTGAGTCTTGAGCACAATGTGAAGCTACCAGATGCAATAAAACCAACAATAGATGCACCTGTCATATTTTATATAATAAAGAATAAATGCGTCGCCAAATAGGCAGAATTAATTCCATAATAAAAAGCAGCTATCAAACTAAGAAACCACCCTATAATAATGCCTTTATACTCTGGTCAAAGCATCTTCAACCTCTTTCCTATCATTGCAGGTAGATATGAGCCTCTCCTTCGTCTCATCCAGTACTAAAAGGGCATGGCCATCCATGTAGATACTATGGGAAGTCCGCTGCATTAGTTAGAGTCATGCTAGAAAAAATGCATTCAGACCTTGAAGGAAACTCCCGAAATATATACCTAAAAGAATTTATATTTCAGCTAGGAGACTCTGAGCTAGAAGTGCACTCTTCAAATTCCACTCTCTTCTCCCATCCATAGTACTATAGGAGATGTAGACCCTTTCTATCAATATATTCCTGCTACCTTGAAGCATAACCTGTAGGATTTCAAGCAGAAACAGATCTATGTGTACTAAGGAGAACTGCTCTCCATCTTTCCATAAGCAAGGTACTATAAGTGGTTCTTCAAAGGTGCATCTCAGACCCAAAGTGCCCACCACTCCACTCCTACAGCTGCCTCAACTGCTTCCTTGCAATAGAAGTACTATAGACTATAGCCTTATTTCCATATATAAAACAAAGAGAAGATAATCACATTCCCTGCAATCATAGGTACTATAGGAGAGGGCCTTTTGCATTCCTAAAGGACATTACTATAAGTTGACACCTAGCAAGATACTGCAGCCCCAAAGAAGTCATGACAGCCCCATAACAAATCAATCAAGAGCTATGGTAAAATGGCTCACAAGATCACAAGTCTCCCGTCCTCTAATCATGCGATTATCCAGCTTTAAGGCAAGCAACACGAAAGATCTGAGTGTCATTTTACCTAGCTTATTTAGAAAATGACCAAGAAACCCTACTCCAATGAGTGTAGTCTTTACCACAGGAAGTGCAGTTTTCAGATTGCATTGAGTGCAATTTTAAACCACATCTGAAGAATGACATTTTCAGATCTGAAACCCAAGCCTGAAAGCAGTCTATGTGCTCTAGCATCAATAGAAAAATGAGACCCAAATGCTTTTCCATACCGTGCAAATTGCCAAATTCACCTAGCCATATTTGTCTATGAAATTCCTTGCTACGTCTTTGACCACGGATTTCCATTGCCACTAATTTACATGTGTATCCATAGTACCGGGGTAGGTTAATGGGCTTTCAAATAATCTTTGTATAGATCTTCCTTGTTTTTGAATGTTGGCCTTAGCTGTAAACAGTCTCATATTAATATTTCATGTTCATTCTGTTCAAACCAAAAATGGATAAGTTGAATAGTGGGAAGGAGTTATTCAATACATTTTTGGCCGATTTGAGCCTTGAAAGTGACAATGCATGGTGCACGGTAGAAACACTCCAAATAAGGAAGAAATTTTTACTAATAACAGGCAGCCTGATTCTTAGAGCAACATTTTTTTTCCCAAAGCAAAGTGGTGCAGGAATCCTTTGATCATGGATAGGTATGTGTTTCCATAAAGGCCCTAAGGCATTTTATGCTCTGATACTACTCTTTATAGAAGAAAAGTGGCTCTAAAAAACTAGCATTCGTAGAGCCCTTCAGCATCAAATGAGCTCCTTTGTCTTTGTTGCTTTAGAACCACCAACTCGTTTTGCTTCTTTACTCTCTGCAACAGCTATCAATCATGAGTGACACATGTTCTAACTTAGTACATTAAATCTGTAGGTTTGGCTTGGAACATGTTTGAGTTTGAGCATTTTGCATTCCATTTGAAGCATGAAATTTGTCATCTTTTGCTGAAGATAACAGGCTATAGCCCTTGTAACGATACATATGATGATAGATCAGCTTATAGTACCTCATTTATTGTGGCAATCTATGCTCCTTTTGGTTCTCATTATTATAAGTATTTCTGTATTTTTATGTTTCCTTTTGAAAAATTATGACCTTCCAACCGCTGCCGTAGTCCTTGGATAGAGACTTCAGGATTTCTCACAAATGTGTTATGATGCTCTTAATATTATATTTTCCTGCCAGTCCCTTTTCTTTTCAAATCCGTCATGGCTTTTACACATCAAGATAGTCTGAGAGCAATGGTTTTTGGCCCCTTGTCCATTTCCCGCCCTAGCTACAATGTCGAATTTTCCTCACTACCTCGCTATTCTTTTCAGGCTTTCCCCACTATCCTCTCCCATCCCATTGTTCTTCCTCCATAATGTTGCAAATGCATGTCTTCCAAGAGATCCACAGCTATTTTACACAGTCCCAATGTTTGAGCTTAAGCACGATTAACGAAGGCATGCAAAATGCAGCAAGATTAGTAGTACCTCGTGCACTTATAGAGACGCCTCTATAAGCTTTTAAAGGCATCAACTTACACCATTTTTTAAGGCGTCGTGATTCTTGAGTTTAATTGGCTATGAACTAAGCAAGAGAGAAGAAACCTGTGTTGGATGATCCTATTCTGGATGTGCTTTATTTTCCATTTTATTCGTCTCAGACGAAGAATACTTAACGCCTACAATTTTCCGTATTCCAATCTGTATTTTTTTTGCAGGCAAAAAATTTCTGGTAGTGTTAGCGTTCAAGCCTGAGATTAGGCCATGGCAATGAGAGTGTCGTGTTGAAGCCTCTACAGTGTGTTCTTTATATTGGCAAGAAAATTCCCTAGATTTCATATGCTGGCATATTGCTCCCATTTTCTTCCTCTAACCGACTATAGTTTTATTTAACAAATACTATCTTTTGCAATTGAGCCACTAAACTTAACCAAATATCAATTCCATTGGGTCATATTTAGGAAGGAATGAACTTGTCCCTTGCCTTATAGCAGGTTTATAAAGTGCAATTAAGGCATGCAGCAGACCTATAAACTAACAACTGCCACTAGGAGGATTCGCTGGAGAAGTTTGATAGAAAACAAACCAAATGTTGCCACCTCTCTCGTCTATCTTTTGTTAGCCTTCTCACATCTCTAGCTGTCAATATTCACGTTTTCATCCTGGTCACTCTCACCAAAGATTGAAAAAGGTGCTGCATCTACAAAATTGAGCTGATAAATCTGCCTAATAAAAGTATTTCCTGAGTCTCTGCTTAGCTTTCCCTTTTAATTTTACTCGTTTCGTGTTGTTATAATCTAGCCTTGTAATAAATTTCTTAAAACTCCTTTAACGGAGGCTCTGCAGCAGAGGAAGTGAATTTGGAACCTGCAAATATTTGATGGAAATCCTCTCTAATTATATGTACTTATATATACTATAATCCATAATATTTTTCGATTCCACATGAGGAATGGCCATGAAATACTGGCTACTGACCTAAAATGCAATTTTTTGTCCTCCTAAAGAGTTTTTTAAGTGGCAACCTTCGTTTCCACCTTCTCACCAAGCCCAATCTGCTTTTGCTGCTGATGGCTACAAATTGGTATCGAAGGCATATGTTGTGAAGAATTTCCGTCCCATTGAAGAAGGAAGAAGTTGTAACTTTCGAATGCTAAGGATACTGCTCTGTTAACAGAATGCTAAGAATAGCCAACCAGCTTTTCTAATCCATCCTCATAACCCTATTTTGAGTTCTTCATGAATAGCTCTTTTTGCCTACATTTTGGCACAGATGCGTACCTTACAAATCACTGGAGCACCTTCTATCGAGTGGCCAGTTTGCAACAAATGAACACTTATAATCTGTGGTTTCTAAGCAACTGTTGAACATTGTATTATTATACTTAACTTCAAAATCATCATGAATTGTGGAAACCTAGTGGTTGCATGCACATGTTCAAATCCTTGTGCTTTCGTTTATTTTGAACATTTAACTCACCTCGTTGTCACCAATATATTGCTCCGCTATATTTGTTTTCTTATTAGATCTGTTTACACTAAAATTCCCTTCAATTCATTCATATCTCATAAATCCTCATGCCCTTTTCTTATGCTATTCAGGTGAATTGAAATTGTCTTGGTATATCTTTAAAACAATGCTCTATAAAGCTAACACTCTACATTGTTTTCACACTTTCACGACCTCAATGCTTTTTGTTATCATATTATTTAATTCAATTCCAAAAAGCATAATAAAACTATATCTAATGGATGTGACTACTTTTTCCATTTTACATAGTGAATTCAAGCTTAAAATTGCCCAAGCCTTCTACTGCACATTTTTGCTAGTCCCCTGTTGCATTTGCTCAAGATAAAAACACACAAGCATATCTTATTGAACAATATTGCAAGATAACCAAAGAAGGCCAGGCCAATATTGCAAGATAACAGAAAGTGACAAATTACAAATGGTATCAATTGATGGAGCGACGTATATATCGAACAGCGTCATGTTATGACCACGAGCATATCTGTGGTATATCCATGGCTTTGACATGTTATAGTCACGCCAAAAAAAAAAAAAATACACAGCGTTTTTGTGGACTCAGCAGTTTTTTTGCCATTTAAGGCTGGCTATCACATGCCCACGTCCGACATTTACAGCGATGGAACGTCACATGCAAACTAACTTCAAATTGGCATTGAGCAGCGGATTTTTTGCCATTTAAGGCTAGCTATAACATGCCCACATCCGACATTTACAGTGATGGAATGTCAATTGACATGCAAACTAACTTCAAATTAGCATTGAGCAACGGACAATAATGTCAAACTAACTTCAAATTAGCATTGAGCAACGGACAATAATGTCAACGGATATGAAAATTTTAGCATTAAAACAACTTTCGTGTTTCAAACCTATTATCTTAGAAGCCACATCATGGTACAAGTGTGTGCTTATGTTATAATCCAAGATGGCAGTAATCACAACAGAGCATTGTTATTGTTAAGAATGATACAATATTAGAGCTTTCAAGTCAAGTGCAATACTAGAGCTTTCAAGTCAGGTTCTATTGGCGGGTTGACTCAATACTTTTTATTTGTTTTTATTTGTTCTCTTCTGAAGTGAAGTTCAATATGGTATCTAGGATATAAGTTACGAGATCGAGCATGGAGAACCATGTACGAATGCTTCTCCATGTACGAATGCTGACAAGTAGAATATGTTCTAATGTGGTGGCATAACAAAATATGGGGTGTTCTTGCATCTCATTTGTAACCAAAGTGCCATCAGACCATCATGTAGAGAAGATGATTCTCTCCTATCACACCACATAGGAGGTACACAGTTCCTTGATTTTCTTAATCTGAGTCCTACGACCTATAATTGAGTACAACCAGCAAATATGAAAAGCTGAAGTCTGAAATCATTATACTTGGCATTTGAAAGTGCATATTAGAAAAGCTCTGATTCCATAAACATAAAAGTTACTATGAAGTGACAAAGATTCATTTTGTATGCTGTTCGTGAAAGTTAGATTAAACAGCTGCAATAAGGCACCTAAAAAAAGAGATTGGAGAATTGAACCCCACACCCCAGAAGACATATTTTTTCCTGAGTCTGGGAAGTCAATAAATTTCCCTTCAAAAAGTGGCTTGTTTAAAATAGAACTTTCAAGTTCTAGATCGACCTATACAAGCATTAAAGTCTCCAACAAGACTCGTATGATTTCATGAAATGATTCGACACCCCAAACATGAAATGATTTAATACCCCAAAATTTAAATATCAAACTGTAATGCCCAGGTTATGAGAGACCAAACAGAATACTTGACAAAGAATTCTAGAAAGGAAGGAGGTTCTTATTTACCACAGTTGGCAGTTACAGACACAGAGAGTATGCAATCTTATTTCTGGATAATCCTTGAGATGGAAACACAGCCACTAGACCAATAGCACAGCCTAGTATCATTTATGATCTTAATTTATTGAAACAAGCCTGACTTCCATAACCAGCAAGCAACTTGCCTTCCTGAAGATGATCGTTGATTGATTGAATCCTTTTTTTATTTGTTTATCATAGAACTCCCAACTAATTCATAAGAATTGTTTCTTATCTGCCTAGAATTCATCAAACATATGATCTAAGGTGCGTTTTTCTTGTGACACTCAGAACACCCCAAGAATTCAGCCCAACTCACCAAATCAGGCTCTATTGGTATCTTATTAAAAAGTCCTCGACTTCATCTATTTGCCATGCTCTGCTTAAAAGCGAAAGCATGCATCTGCAATGATCTGCTAGTGGTCTAAAGAGATAATCTTGTAACATAGAATTAAAACAATGATAACCTTCATCAATTAAACCCCTACAACCATGAATTCTTACTTCTTACTCTTTAACTTTTCGTAAACTTTTAGCAATAACAGGTCGCTCCATGCTCAAGTTCTGCAAAAAAGTAATATGCATCGTCATAACTCCCAACGAGACAAGCTAAAGTTAAATGTAAATCATCTTTATTGCCTGCAAAAGCCTACATATGCGTAACACGATATCGTCTATAATTGTAATAAGAAATTCTCAAACAAGTATCTTAGAAAATAAAAGTTACAATAAGAAAGAACTAGATAGTTAGGCATTACCCACCAAACAAAATACGAAGAAAGTTAGCGGACAAGACTGCAGCAGGTTATGGCAAGCTGAGGGTCCACTACAGGACTTTCTTGAAGTTGGAAGCGACGGGACTTTCTTGAATGGACACAAGCAACTAATTTTCAACATAATTCAGCTAAATCACGCTAAGCCTAAACCGAGAAAATAATTTCAAACAAACAAATTAAATAACGCCAAATGGATAGTTAACTGTTCCAAAGAGGAATTGTCAATTCTATTGCATCCGTACTCCTTGGGAAGCTTAGTCAACAGTTCAGAGGATCCCTATACAGATGTATCCTATTATACTGGCATATGCACAGCCCTAAACATGACAAATATATTCTGATGCAATTGCCTGGAATTGGGAAGCTGCCAACCACTAGTTTAGATGATGCCTACGTCTCGCCACTAGTTTTGAGGATGCCTATGCAGAGGTACCCCATTATACTGAGTATAATCACAGACCCTATAATCCAAGAGAAGATAGGAGGCTTACAAAGCAATATGCAGAGTCATAACCTCAAAAACGAACCAAGAATTGACCTTGTGCCAGCACATATACGTTCTTTACCAGTTTGCAACATTATGTGCTGATAATAATTGATTAAGATAAACCTAGGAAGAAAATGGCAGGCTGAAGGAGTGATGAGTGGCCACATTAGAGATACAGAAGGCTGCATTTTCATATAGAATTTTTGGTTCTGCAACACATCAGCAGCAAGGTACGTAGATCAAAATGTGGATTGACTACCATTATTGTCCTACATCATAGCAAAGGGGGACATTTTGGTCTTTCAAATTCCAACAATTAATGTAAAAGAGTCATAGCCATATGCTGATGCATTGAGTTCAAATCGCCCCTTCTTATTTGATGCATTGCCGGCAGCCAGCAACTTAAGAGACATACAGACTGGTCCCTGTTCATCAGATAAAACTTTTAATCATGTCATGCAGAGGTTTTTACTAAAGAATGCATTGCACATGCCTTTGCAGCTAAAACTGACCCCACCACATCTAAACATCAACTTGCACAGATTACAGAGCAAACTCTGGCAAATAAACATGTTGGTGCATACCAAAGGGAGAACCCGAAATGCAAATGGCATGGCAGAGTAACTCACGTCTCAAATGCCAGGACGGCATTATTCTGTGATAACGGGAACTATAATCTTGAATATGATCTTAATTAACGCTGGGTAAAGCTACGATAAATAGGAGCTATAAAAACTCTAATTTACCTTTGTGGAGCATCTTCTGGCCTAACCATAGACGACGATCCATACCTTTGTGGAGCATCTTCTGATCTAACCTAGGCGACGGTCCAAAAGGGCCATTGAATTTTGAAAAAAGTCTATTCTAGATCATGATCAAATGGCTTAAGCCACATCCAACTCAAATTATCCTGTGATGCCGGGAACTATGATCTTGAATATGATCTAATTAAGGCTGAAATAGAGTTGCGATAAATAGAGCTAACAAAACCCTGATTTATTTTTGTGGAGCATCATAAGGCGTCGATCCATACCTTTGTGGAGCATCTTCTGCTCTAACCTAGGCCACGGTCCAGAACGGCCATCGAATTTTGAAGGACCGCTTAAGCCATAACCACTCACATTTTTTGACACAGCCTTCGAGATAAGAGGTTAAATTGTTGAAGAAAATATTTACCAGACAAGGTTTGCTGTAGAAGATTCGAAAGTTTTTTTAAAGGTTTGGAATGAGGTTTTAATTTTTATGGCTTATTGGGTAATGGTTTGATATATTAATTTTAGAAAGTAGGGTTTTCCCTTTTTTGGTTGCGGTCCTCAGGGGCTGCAATTCATGTCGTGGGCTGTGGCATGTGGCTGCAGCAGAATGCCGGATCTAGCTGTATTGGTTGGGTTCCTTCGGGTTTTGTGCAGGACGTGGAGATGACTGTCGAATTTTCCATCTGGGTTTTCCATCTACTGCATCTACGACGGGTTCGCCATCATCTGGGTCGAATTTTGACCTGAATAGCATACGTCCTGGATCTAGATGCGGCCAGAATAAAATACAATAGAATGGAAAGGCATGGGCAGGTTACTGGTAAGACTTTTACCGGGGTTCGACTCCTACCCATGAATCTCTATGACCATGGTCGTGTTCTTCGACGATTTTTCGAAAAACGATTTCCCTTGCACTTACAGACGATTTTCCTTGCTTCATTCTTCTAGATTTTCCATCTTCTTCGATTTCTATGGATAATAAAAGACATTATGGTAGCAATTAAAGAGAATATGCATTTGTATTAGGCAAATGAAATGTTTGATTGATCTATAAATGTTTTGCTTGTTCTTCTAAAATAGCAATACCTTTTTATTTGGGATGGGTAAGCTATTATAACTAAGATATTGCATTTCAACTCTTTGTTGTACCTAAGGTCTTGCATTCCAAAATCCATGCGGAGTGGAACTCTGTGCACGCTAGGTAACAATACTTACTTGGGCACCTACAGTGTTGCATTCGAGGAGATTCGAGGTGAGCAATGTAAATATCATAAGGAACGTAGACAAAGGGTCAGTCATTTTCTAATTTTGCAACTTGATATTGGAATATATCCTTGTTTCTAACACTCATTGCGTGCAATTGGTGGGTAAGAATAAAATTTGACACATTCTACAGTTCCTTGCAGGAAAATAATTATGTGCAAAGCTATTATTTTGAGCTCCAAAATTATATCATAATCCAGTTGAAGAACTGGCGTGGTCAATTGCACATGATTTGCGACTTTAGACTGGTCTAGACCTCATTGTGCTCAAGCACTATACTACATTCATAGAGCAAGATGTTACTTTTACTTGCATCCATGCCTTTGTGAGGCAGTTCCAAAATCGAGCTCTTCAAATTTTATTCCTATATCTTACTTCTTTTTCTTTTTAAAGAAGCAACCATCTTTAGAAAATCATGTCTTACCACTATTATCTGTGACGCTCCTTGCGCTATATACGACAACTGTCGTATATATCGAAGGTCCCCATCCAACAACATCTGTCACATGGGTCCTCCGTCTAACCCGCATGGGCCCTCCGTCTAACAACGAGTAGAGGACACGGAGGTGTCATTCTGGCCCGTCCCCTATGGGCTCCTACATCAGCAAAAGCAACATAACAACGTAAGCACTAGCAATAAGAACAACAAACTACCTCGAAGGGTAGGAATAATCCATCCATCCATGTCATTAAATAGAAGCATATAACAAATACATCAAATACATCAAATAGAGGCTCCTACCCAGGCTCAGACTCGAAAGGGAGGAATTGACTGGCGGCTAGGGTCTCCAGATAGATCAGACCGAGTTATGGCAATGATTTAGGCTCGCAATAGACAATGGCTAGGGTTGACCACTCCATTCGCCCCTCCTGTGCATACTTTGCAGATAGGCTAAATCAGGCTCTGTCGTGACAGTAACCTGCCGGAGATGTAATCCCATGGTATCACCCAATGAGACTACTCCGGGTTGCATCTCCCCGATCCGATGAGGTAGGAAGGGTCGCGTCTCCCTCTCCGAAGTCTAGTGGCTCCATGGGCAGCTGGAGCCAGAGGCAGCTCATCAGGAGCAGATATTTCGAGTAGACTCCAGTGGAGTTGCACATTTGTCCTAGTAGAGCCATTCTAGAATGCATAGTTTTGAGCATGAACCCTATTCAATGAACCCTAACTATAAGTTAGATGTATGTGATTAGGATCAGTTGTTATTCTTGTTATTTATCATGTTATGTTGATATATGATGATGGTTGATCTTATGTTTGCACCTCTTGTGTATTGGGAAGGGGGATAGAGCATTATTTAGATGATGCTCCTAGTTTAGACCCATTAGTTCCCATTATTATGCGACATGTGCATAGAGCCCACCCGACTACGGAGGCTATGGAGTGCCCGAGTACCGCATAACGGGGTCAGTGGCAAAGTGGAGGGAGGTCCGTGCTGAGCGTGGCTATTGGGGACCCATGGTGGGCTAGGCTTATAGTTGGTCACTTCGTGTGGGCCGGATATGAGTCCGACACTTCCTGGGTCAATGGTGTCGCCATGACTCTCAAGAGCTGCAAGTGCCGGCATGGCTCTTGTTTTGGGGAGTTTAGTTGGGTACGGACGTGTCTTGACACACGCTGGACCTAGTCTAACTCTGTTCCACCAAATATACTAATCTTTTATAAAGAAAGACCGCCCATTTCGTTCAATGTTGCACTAATCTCTGCCAGGTCCTCTGCAGGGGTATGGGGGCTTAGAAACCGACACCTCCTGTGGTTGTAATGTAGCAGATACATTGTTTGTCCGGTTTGCTTAGCCTGGTTGGATAGGGATCGTTGTGCCTCAATAGAATGCTGTCCGTCAATAATAAGGAAGCATACATTAGGGTTCTCCACTGTTAGCTCTTCTAGTGTTGTCCACTAGAGTGGAGCATCCTTTTTCTTATCCCAAGGAAGCACGTCAGCTGGCATAGGAACTTGGCCTGGATTCCTCACCATCGCCCTCAATATTTCTCTTGCATGCTCAGGGTCATACCTCCTGCTAACAAGACTTGACTTATGTGATCTCACCAGACGGTTCCATCTCTGGCAGGTGGTTCGAGTAGATGAGCTTTTCATGCTATGCTCGTGCTTCTGGACTGCTACTGCAACATCGGTTGTCGAAGACGATCCTCGAATCGGAGTTGTGGGCACAAACTGGTGGATCAAAAGTTGGTGGAGCCAAAAGTGGCCTAGGTTTAGGGTTTGGCCTTTTATGTGTTAGGGTTCACATGAGGGCTACTTGGCTCTAATAGTGTGCGTCCATGTGGTGGGTCATCTATAGAGTGAAGGCATGTGGAAATGGGTCACCTCGTAAGGTTGGCCAAGTTATGTAAATAACTTGGCCATTCTCCCACGCTTGGTGCATACAAATCTACTAGTGTAGATTTGTATAGTGATGTGGCCTAGGATATACGTATTTATATCGTATAATCTAGGGGAACGTCACATTCTCCCCCCCTTTAGAATAATGTTGTCCTCAGCATTACATAAGGTGAAACGAACCTGCGTCAACATTATGCGACAATAACAGTATTTAAGTTAACACTTAGAATTTATTATGAAAATAACATGATATTTAATTATATCGATCATTGTAAAGGCTATATTGATATACATACAAAATTATATAGCCTTAACAAGTTTTACATTATAATAAGATAATAACGTAATTATAAGTCACAAATTAAGACGAAATCTTATAATTCCTATTCATGTCGTGATGCGCTCCCATCCGTTTGTCGCCATTGCTTCTATTGGCCCGCCAAGTAATTAATCAATTGTGGTTTCTAAGGGTCCACCCCCTTTATTGTTTTTATTTAACCTACATGAATGTAACATTTCCCAGTCATAGGTGGAGGATGCTTCCCCCATAATGGCCGTGAAGATGTGCCCTATCATGCCTAAGATGAATGCATGTCTAATGCCTACACCTTTTGTCACCCTTGGCATAGGAGGTGGTATATCCTCCATAATAGCCATAGACTCTAGATGGTTCCTATCATGCACTTATCCATGATCTCTGCTCTATGACTCATGCATGCCTACTTAATCTATAGGCATTGAATCATGGCATAAGGAACATTAAATATGATCCCATCATCACGTGCTTGCCTATCATGGCTACTCTTTTGATCCTTGACTGCCGGATCTCTGCTAAATGCATACACTCACCCTCTTTTGATCCTTGACTGCCGGATCTCTGCTAAATGCATACACTCACCCTCTTTGGATGTCGACAATGTCGATGACGAGTTATCTCTTGCATTGTTCCATAAACTGTGGGTATTGCTTTTAAAGATCAGATTTAAGTATGCACGTCGCGTCTTCACTGATAAGTATTTCCACTTGACAACTATTGGAGGACTTGAGATCTTCTTGTTTTCTTATACGCTTTATCAAGAAGAGCTTCTGGAACAATCTCAAGTTGTTCCTTGGTCATTTTCAATAAAGTTAGAGTCTCCAATATCTCCTCTGGATTAGGTAGATAGATAGATAGATAGTATTTTAACGTCACGCCACTAGGCAGCATCCAACTGGACATGTGACCACACACCACACTACATTGCTCGGTTGGGCCCTGCCCCCAACCACCTTACATTGCGTCTATTAGGATTTGACCCCCAACAGTACCAAGTGCGATTCTGGGCGGTCTCGTACTGTCAAGTGTGCGAGGAGATCCAATTTATAGGATTGCTACCTATCGTTTGAATGATTTGGAATGGTTCCCCCCACCTTGAAACAAGCTTCTTGCAATTGCCGATGTGGAGGTTTGCTTGTTTGACTTTTATTTTGTGCCAACATTATCCTCTACTTGGAATTTCCTTTTTGTTCTGCACTCATCGACTATGCTCTTTTGTCGACTTCTTGCTGCCAAGACATGGCCTCGAACTTCTTCGATTAATTGTTGCATCTCTGTCATCATTTGTTGAGAAACTTTTACATTGGACACTGTGTTATATCAAGTGTCCAGTGTTAAGCATTGATGACCATAATTTATCATGATGGGGAACATTTGCAAGGAATCTTTCTTTTTCTTTTTCTTTTTGAAGGACGAACAAAAAGTTTATTAATGAGCAAGAATAAGTACAAAATGAATATTTCTCATCTAGTTGTGTAAACACAAGAGGATGCTGCTGGAACACGAGCCTGCGACACCATGTGCTCACTCCATACTAGATAAGTAAAAGGAGATAAGGCTCTGCTTAAGAGTCTAACCTGATTCAACTTGTAATGGCGTCAAATCCGATATGACTACCGGAATCTCAGGAGAGTTTGAAGATGTAAGTTGGTCCTTCGACAAGACAGTATTATCTTCAGTCAAATCAGCCCATTGAAGTGGAGCAAAGCGACCACACGCAGCAGAAGGATCAGAATCACGTATAGCAAGTGCAGAGGAGAGCTGAGATGCAGAGGTGTTAGAACCCTTAGCTGACTTTCGAGGTCAATGAAGAGCCGGTGGATGTTTAGGTGGAGGGTGGGCACCACGACGATCAATGTCCATGTACTGCCCACGAGCTGCTTCCACCTGCTCTTGCGACCTCTGAATCTCATCCAACCTTTGCCTCTGTTGATCCAGCAGCAGAGGCACGAGACCAGCAGCTGGAATAGATGTAGAAGAAGTCATAGGGGAATAAGAGACATCCATTGAAGAAGGAGCAGAGCTAGGAGTAGGATTTGTAGCAGAGGCAACCGGAGGAGCCTGCTGGTAAGGGGGCCTCAGGGAACATGAGAGCTAGCTCTGGGCCATTTAACAAACGTAGCTTGAATGGAAAGAACATGGGCCCACTTTGAACAACAATTGTCTGAGGCAAGAAGCTTTCCAACGAGCCCAGAATCACTAAAACAAACTTTATATCAACGGAAAGAGCACGCAACAAGCTTTCAAACGAGCCCAGAATCACTAAAATCTGACATGGGAATCAAAAGTTATGTGCAAACGAAAGGGGCTGAAACCCTAGGCACCATCACCAGCGCCCTTCAGCCATCACCCTAGAGTTGCCCTGAGTTGCCCTTCTGCGAGGAATCTTTCTTGGTACTATTATATGTGAACTCTACCAAGTAAATATAGTCACCCAATTTTGTGACGTTCCTAACCGACATGCCCTTAACCAACTGGGCAAAACCGTCTAGATGTTTATGAGTAGTCGCTTCTACCCATTTATGCCGGTGTCTCGGGACCACCCCACAGGCACATTCAAGGTTCGAATACTCGAGCGGTCTACCATGGAGGGTCAACTCGGGATCTTGTCTATACTTAAGGTGAGATCTATGTTGTTTATGAAAATTTTAATCAACTATGTTGGTGAAGAATTTAATCTTCCAATAAAAAATGGAGAATGATTCCCTTCTTATATATATAACTAATATCCAACTAGGTTCAAGAGAAATACATCCATAATAGATTTATTCAAAACCAAAGCTAAGATTCAGCTTCTAGAAAACTCCAAGTCAGCCACGATCCTGAACAGTACCACTGCTACTGGCCCAAGCACCACCTTGCTCAATCACTTCATGCACTCAAAGGGGTTAGTCCTCGTGACTAAGCGGGGATCCCATAGCTGCCTCTGCATACATGGAAAGACTCTGGAATCTTGGATAACAAGAACATAAACAACTCAAGACACTAGAGCCTATGGTGCAATGCTAGACGATGACAACAAAGTAAACATCATGAACATCTAGAGAAAAGAACATAATTAAAGTACCAAACCATCATGAACAACCTCCGGGACAATGGGTAGCTCAGCCAGCCTATATACAGGCCCCATTAGCAGGATAACGCTCAGCTAGCTTACATTCCAAGCCCTATATCGAGGTGGTGGGGTGAACCTCGTATGCGCATACCCTCTCAGTCCACGTCTGGCACTGGAGGACCTCTTACCATGGGAGTTCACAAGAGTTGACCGACGTAGCAATCCCGGCCAGGAGAACTAACGCCTGGTGTCACAGAGCACAAATACATAGAACATAGAAACATGAGTCATGCCGCAGCAACCCAGGCCACCGAACCTAGAAGTCCAACCCCGGAGGGTCCAAGTACATAACAAAATACCAAGACACTGTGACACAATGACTGAGACGATGACATGTGTTGTTCATTAGTTATTTACCATACACATGTGTCTAAACCATACCCTAGCCACTTGCCGAAGTTGCCCATATAACTGCCCATGTTGTAGTAATTTCGATGATGAAATCCCGATAATCAACCAACCCAGGCGATGTAGCAAGCTGGAACCACTTCTTTGGTGTAGATATAGTCCACTTTAAAACATTAATTTCTCAAGCCATCTCTAGCTATGGTTTTAATGTTTTATAATTTAAATACCACTTCCTTAGCTAATCAATTTAATAGCACAATTAATATAGAGCCTCCAAATTACGTCTTTCCAGCTTAAATTCCATAGGGTCTCCTGACTGCAACTGCTTATATCACCTGTCAAAGGATTCCAGGCATATGCCCCATCTCTATGAGCCAAAATATATAATAACTCTTTAGCCTGGGAATTATTAAGCTTAGGTTTTATATTTTCTTAGGTAAATAAGTTTAGTGATCCACCGCAACGCATGTTCTTACTAGAATTACTATCTTTCTTCCAAGATCTCTTGAATATGATATCTTCATTCAAGCTCTCATGCACTAGATACATGGCTCCTATATTTAACATCTCAATCTCTAGTTCATATAATAAATTGATAACTGTTAGATATAATAGATAATGACAAAAATAAAACACCAACCAGACAAAAAGACCAAAGAACATAAACCGACAAAGGTTGAAGACCACTTTTGAGGCAGTTGGGTTGCATGCAGAATGGCTATTCCGACTCTAATTCCGCCAATTTGCCTTGATTCTTCTAAAACGGCCCTTTGGCATCACTTTTGGCCTCTTCTCATGCATTTTCGGCATGATTTAACCTGCATCAATTTCTTATATGCTGGCGCAGAATTCCCTTTTTTTTTCTTTTTTTTTTGAGGGTAAGAGAGCAATTTATTAATTTAGAAAAAGAGTACAGTGGGTCCCCTCATCGGGACAGATAGAGAAATATAATCCAAAGGGAAGAATACCCAAAACTCGACAATTGAAGGTGTACTAGTGGCCCAGCCAGTTCTTCTTCCCCACTAATGTAGGTACTATAGGGCAAAGCACCTTCTTCACCACAAGAGCGAGTACTATAGATAAGGCTGTGCACTTCCACCCATCATTTGCCGCCTGGGGGTTGTTCATTTTTGTTCTAGACAAGAGTTTACCTTCTTCATTGATGGTTGCCTTCATCCTTGTCAACCCAATTACACTTGAAGTACGTGTAAAGACCTTCAAGCACGCTTGGTCTCGTCAAGTTCCTTGTTATAGTTCTACCCATCTTCCTATGATGGGCTGGCATTAAGGCCACTTCCATATTGAAGAGGCTTTTAATTTTATCAATGCTAACTTCTTGCCCCCATAAGCAACGACACCGATGCTTCCGGACCACCCAAAGGGCAATTGATACGATTGAAGTAGTAATTTGGCAGCTCGGATGAAATTATAATACGGCCAGTTGAGTTGGTGTAAGTCAAGTCCTAGAATAGGAGTAGCCCACCTCGAAATAAAAATCCTAGGGCAAAAAAAATACGTTGATGCGATGGATTGTGACTTGGCAACCTAGAGGGCACAGACTTGCTGAGATACCTCTTAGGAAGAGTTTAGCATTGGAGGAGAGACCACCTTGAAGGGCTGTCCACTGCAAGAACTGGATTCTTCGAGAACACATGGACTTCCAGAAGTTGGCAAGGAGTTGAATAGTAGCTGGTCTATTGACCCCTCGAATGAGCTCGGCTTTAAGGGGAACTTCTCCACGAAGTGCTCGATATACATTAGCTACCTTGTAAGAAGGGGATTCCACACACTCCCACCTTTCTTCAGGACCCTCCAGCCCAGAGAGACCAGAGATATTAGCTTGGATTTCCTTCAGGATCTTCCTATCCCCCTCGCCAGCGTTTGGGACCAACCCTTTTAGTTTGGACCAAGAGATCCATCTGCCATTCTCCCAAAGGTGAGATAGCCTAGAGACCCCGTGAACTTTCCACTTACTATAGATCCGGGGGTGTACTAGTGCAAGAGGAAGATTCCTTGATCCCCAAACCCTAATATTCCAAAAAAGATTGATCTTACCAGCATGTGGAGGTAGCTCAGCAGGAGAGCATAATGGCTGCACCTTCGCCCATGTCTGGAGGATTCTTCTCATAACAGGAGAGGTACCTAGGCTATCTTGAAGTCTCTAAAGGCAGCCCCGAAATCATCCCTTGGGAGGGAAGGCTTGCTTTTGAGTTTACACCGTTGAAACCAATATCTGACAAATACTAGGGCAGGGGAAGTGTATACATATCTGGATGCTAATGCCTGAGCCTGAGAGAAGGGGTCTTTGCAACCAAGACCACCTTCATTCTTATCTCTACATAATTCAGACCCACCAACCTTGGCCATACCTCCCCAGATAAATTTCCTGATTATGACCTGGATCTGGTTGTACACAAATTTCTCGCCACTATTACGGGACGAGAAAAAGAAAATGTGAGGCGGCAAGGACAGCATTAGCCTTTATTACACGCCCTGAACAGCTGACAAGACCTTTGTGACCATAGGCCAACTTTCTTCCGAAGACGATCCAACAGAGGCGACCAAAGTCCTTTGATATTATCAGATAAGGAAAGTGGAAGGCCCAGGAGAGTAATTGATTCACCTGCTTTCACCACTGGAAACCAGTCCCGGATATGATCTCAAAAGCCAGAAGAACGTCCCGAAATGCCTGAAAGCTACCATCATCAAATCTGAGAAACATGAAGGTATCGTCAGCATATTGCATAATTGTGAGCTCGTCAGCATCACCAGGTAAAGAGAGACCACTCATTGAACCCTCTGAAATTTTGAGTTTACCATCCTAGTAAGTAGGTTTGCCATGATGAGAAACAAGTAAGGAGCCAAAGGGCACCCTTGCCTGATACCTTTTCGGAGATCAAAGAGGCCAGATGGTTCACCATTAACAAGCACCGATGCTGATGCTAATTTGTTCATACCCATAGAAATATCAACAAACTGCCTATGAAAACCCATATGGGCCATCACCTCTTGCAGACCCTCCCATCTAAGAGAGTCCACGAGGCCTTCACGAAATCCATCTTTACCCGGCACATAGTTACGTCTTGATACCTTACACCGATTGTAACCCTTCCCTTGCAGCCAAATAATTATCCGAATGTTTCTTCGGGGAGAAAGGCTGATTGTTTCTCGCCAATAATCCTATTTAGAATAGGTTTTAGACGGTTTAGCGAATTTTCATGATGACCTTATATAGGACATTGGTCAAAGCAATAGGTCTCCACTCACTGATAACCTGAGGTCTTGACACTTTAGGAACGAGAGTGATGAATCCAGCTGCCAAGGAAGGATGTAAAAGGCGAGTTCCATGCACCTCTAATAGCCACGGAGGAAGTTCTGCCCAAAAATTCCCAAAACTCCTGAAAAACTCGGGAAATCCCGGTGGACCGAGGGGATTTTCCGGTTGCCAAGGAACAAAGAGTTCTAAACTTCTTCATCCCCTAAGCTGTTGAAGTAAGGATTGATTGTCGACTTAGAAACCAAGTCGCCCAATCAACCTTTTGGCAACCATCTAACAATTCTGATCTATAAGTCGATAGAAGCGGCTCCTCTTTAAATTGGTCCGGAAGTTTTCCACGATGAAGCTTGATTTCATCGATGCATTAAGGGCCTGATTTTGATCTTTGATAGAAGTAATGCTATTTTACCGCTAATCTAGCTGACCCGAGTCTAAAAAATTACTTAGAGTTCTCATGATCAAGTTGACATACCATTTAGTTTTGGGCGTATATAAAGCACCCCTTGCTTCCTCCTCTTGATAGCTTTAGCTTTGCTTTCGAGCTCCTCCTCCAAAGCATGATTGTCTCGATTGTAGGGGTAAGCTAAAAGTTCACCCTTAACAATCTAGAAGACTATTATAGACAAGATCCTTTTCCTTTTTAAAGATCGAGCCCTATTTCTTTCCCATTTCTTGATCCAAGCTTTCAAGAAATTAGAGCTCATGGGCCCATGCCTTCATTGAGGGGAGTTGTCCCCATTTGCCGTGGTGAAAAAAGGCCTTAAAAGACTCTGAGGACACTTCTTTGGTTAACCATGAGGGCGTTGAACACGAAAGGAATATTACCGATTTCTGGCGGAGGGATATCTTCAAGTGTAAGCCTCTGCGAGAACATGATCCGGATGAGTGAATGCAAGATCTCCTCCAACATAAGACTTGTCCATAAATCCAGTGATTTGTTGGCGGTAGAATCTATCAAGCAAACAATACACTCTATCTGATCCTTCTATTTGTTAGACGAGGAAAATGTAGTATTGGAGGGAGGAACTAAAGAAAAGCACACCTTGTTGATTAGAAAAAGCCGGCCACGCTCTTCCCCTTTTGCGGTTCCTATGCAAACCCCTTTTTGATCCCGTGTCGGTCATATTCAGGTCGCCCAGGTTATCATACGTTTCGTCTTTGGGATATCAACTCTCAATATTATTCCACATTAGATAGATAGATAGATAGATAGATAGATAGATAGATAGATAGATAGATAGATAGATAGATGAATGAATAGATAGATAGATAGATAGATAGATAGATGAATGAATAGATAGATAGATAGATAGATAGATAGATAGATAGATAGATGAATGATAGATAGATAGATAGATAGATAGATAGATAGATAGATAGATAGATAGATAGATAGATAGATAGATAGATAGATTATTGCCCTCTCGGCAGGTTTATTGGGCATAAACATTAATAAGCCCCCACTACTTGGTTATTGTTTTCAAATATAGCGGCGCCACACCGCCCTCGATCTGAGAAATGGCTTTTACGAGGACCTTTCAAAGAATACAAGTACCTCCCTTAGTTCCTGAGGCTGCACAACTAAGCGAGGAATAGCCATTACCCCCCCAATTGCCAAGAGACTTGCCTCAAGTCGGGAGCCTATGTTCGATGGCATGACAATATCAGCCTTCATTGATCTAATTGCCGCTAAAGACTCTGGCGTTTTGAGTGCACCGATGCCCGCAAATTCCAGAAACAATGATCATCCCGAAGAGGTTATACTTCTGACCAACCTTCAACCCTAGGTGCAAGGGCATATCTATGTTCCTTCTGGCAGGGTCGCACCTCCTCACCGGTACCAAGTGGGGAATAGTCATATCAAGGGAAAACACCTAGGAAACATCTGGGTTCCCTTATAAGGGAGGAAGGCTTTCGACACAAAGGAGGATAAATGGTTTAGGGAAGTCCCTTTATAGATGGACCCCCTTAGACATCTTGAAGAGGGCAACTTGAGGGGTACCCCTATTAGCCCCTTATTGGAGAATTTCATATTATCCCAAGGGGGACAAACTTCTGGAAGTACTCAAGACAATGTGGAACCCCCCTCAATAGCTTTCATCATATATAAAGAGGGAGGGTATGATAACGGACACTTCTTTGTCCTTTTGAGAAGAAGTTCCAAAGTGCACATACTTGCCCTTTTAAAAAGTACCAAGATGTCCCCATAGGGGCAACACCTTCCATATGTCGATGTTGATGAAATATCTCAAAGCCTCCATGTGGGTGACAAAACAGGTATGCTAAAATTGTCTTTCAAAATGAATAGACATAGGGAATGTAATCCTGCACCATAAAGCGTAGAATTGTCGTCCTTCCCTTTCACAATCATAGATCAGGGGAACATTCGGTTTATAAAAGATATTAGAAAATGTCCCTGAGAGGGATAATATATGTTTGGGAGCGGCATGCCCCCCCACAAAAGGATAAGACCCAGCCATATATCATTGGTAGGCATGATATATCTCAATATTATTGGTAAAATAGAAGGGGAGATAAAAATACTTGCTTAAAGGTCGGAATAAGCGTCACTAATATATAAGAAAGGGCAGCGATACCATCTTCTGGTGTCGATTGATCACCCGAGCGACCGAGATCAAATTCATTGAGCTAAATTTCTTCCTTAGAATATGATTGAAAGGCGGCAAAGGACCCCAGGAATGCTGGTTACATTCGGGATCTTGTTGACTAAAGAAGGCTACATGTACGGCAAAACCATTGAACCTTATGACCCAAGAGAGAATCTTTTACTTTGTTTTTTATATGCTTAGGAATGCTTCATATCTCATACACCACCAAACCGTGGGTTTTCAAAGGCATTGTCACAAAGTTGATTGCTATGTTTTGCGGGTAGTATACAAGCCAGGATGCTCTAGACCACATACAAATAATAGAAAAGAGGCTACTTGCCAGGACGCGGATATCGCCATGACCACAATAATGAAAGTTGGAACGACCAAAAACCTTCACAATGAGTTGGAACATAAACAGCATTTATATAAACAAGCCCGATATAGGCGCCTTACAAAATAAGCCGATCTGGGACAAATATAAACTACGGTATCTTGTGGTTAAAAACAAAATGGCCACAAGACTAGGAAGTATATAGAACATAAAAACTTGAAAGAAGCTTCGACTTCGGCTTCAAAGAAGGTATTTCCATCCTTGTTTTGCGGGGAGGATCGTACTTCCTTGCTCGAAAATGCTCCAAACATCTTTTGCTATTGATGCTTCAAAGGTCCCAATATCTTTCCTTTCTTTTTCCCATTTAGTTTCTTAGACAATGAAGTATTGTTGCCATGACACTAGGGGTTTTATCAACATTGCTTTAGTCATTCACCTGATCAAGATGATGCGCAACCCAAGAGGTTTGTGTGCCTTCTGCAGGAATGAGTGCATGATTGCTCTTAGTCTTCATAGCAGGCCGGGGCTTCTTTGGGGCTACTTGGTAACAAAAGGTTGGGATTCCAAAATAGAAAGAAGCGGGGGCTCCCTGACCCGGAATCATCGCACACCAAGCTAGATCCGGCCTTTGTGGAGCTTGGTTGGGAGGCATTGAAGAAGAGATCTTGGATCAAGCGGAACCTTTGTTGAGTTACTTTGTCTTGGAAGTGACACAGACTTTCCATTGAGTTGGGGACATCGATAGGGCCAAGATGATCTGTTGGTTTCTCTGCTGTGATAGGGCCAAGATGATCTATTGGTTTCTGCTTTGGAACTACGGAGGCTGTCAAACCAAGTGGCCAGCCCTCTTGATTGGGATCGATGCTTTGTGATGGGGCAAGTGGGCTAAATCATTTGTGACATGAAAGGATCTCGGGAGGCAAAGGGTTCCAAAGCGACTCAAGAGCGAAGGGCTTTTTAATTTGGAGCAGGGGGGCGTTGGGATATCAAGAGGGCGAGGCCTTCATGGAGCACTCACCCCCATAGTGCAGGGGCAGCAACAGTGTTGCTTCTTAGTAGACTTTTTGGAATCGACTTCTATAAAACCATCGAGTCAATCATCGGGGCGGTCTATTTTTTTGTCTTGGTGTGTGACTGTTGTGCTCAAAAAGGCCAGAAGAGTGGAGTGCAGAACATATGTCCCCGGCATGCACCCTGGCTCCACATCGAACGGAGGGAAGGGAGACCAGAAATAGAGAGAATAAACTCTATTAAAAAGTATTATTTAAAGCCCTTGAAGAAGCCGGAGCGTGGAAGTGGCTTTAAAATATCAGCTGTGATGCAAATCTTTGGGGCTTGAGGTGTTCCCACCCATGCACATACTCCCCAAGATAGGAAGCAATAGCTTTGAAAGCCTTCTCGGTCCCATATTGGGTAGAACAAAAGCAAGGGCTTTTTGGGGTTGAAATCCGGCCTCCACTTTTGCAGCAAAACTTGGCCATTGAGACAAGTGATTATCCCCTTCTTGAAAAGGCGGGTTTCTTTTAGGTTTGCAAGGTGATGAGAAAGTATAAGTTTCAGGGTGTCAGGGGTAGGATTACGCCCACGGCATATCATCTCAGATCTTCTTAATCTCATTACTAAGGCGGGTTACCCCTTATAATCTTGGCAATAAGAGCACGATTATCAAGGTGACGAATCGGTTCGCCACCTCGGGAATATCGAGGGAGATATAAGTCTGATCCCCATATCGGGGCATATATTGGCATCAGCATTCTCAAGGGCAAAACAAGGCTCCATAGAGGTCATGCTCAAAAATATGCCTCCAACCAGTAGTAGGAATTGTTGAGCCAAGGCAATGCACCAAAAAGGATTGAGTAGGCTCTGTTTCCCGTTCTTTGAAAATCAATCTGACCCGATCTTTTCGGACAAATCTGGGGATTAGCTCCGCATTATAGCAAAAGGCTGGACACAAGAAAAATACTCCTAGCACACTTAGCGGCTTTCGATCGATAATAGAACCCCAAAGCTGCAATAATGGACCCTCAATGTATCCCCACCAAATGTAAAGTTATTCACAAGAATAATAGAGCCAAATTATGGTTGAGATATCAAGCGAGAAGAAGGATGGAATGGAAAAAGCAGAAAAAGTAGTTGAAGCTTGCTTGTGAAGCTTGATGGCTAAGTCGAGGAAGAAAACTAGATACTCCATTTGAGACCACATCGGGAAGATTTGTAGAGCTCCAAAGTGATGTAATCGGAGAAGGCTTTATATAAAAAAACTTAGCAATAGATGGTGCATGCGCACCAAGGTAAGCAATTCTAAATTCCACCCAAAATATCCGTGAAGACCGGATCTTGCGTGGGATAAGTGTTCTCCTATAAAGAAGATCTCGGGGAAAACAGTTTAGATCCACCAAAGAAGGCCCAAAATATCATCGGGGAGTTCCTTCAAAGCCACCCACAGCGATCACGAGGAGGTGCTATAAAAGATAACAAAATATTTCGATAGCTCCTTTGCGGAGAACTAGATGATCCAGGACACTGGGAATGGCGAGTTTGGCGGGGGAGGGAAATCGCAAGGGGATAGGCAGCCCCATTCAAACGACATTGATAGAAAACTACACAAAGTATGCACGAGGCGACTATGGTCCCGAGAATAGAGCCATAACTTGCAAATGGATAGGCAGTTGAGAGAAACGGGATAGCGGAGATTAATGATCATAGGAAAGTTGGGCATGAGTATAAAAGGCGGAACAACCGCTAATCTGTCCCGAAGCCGGGTTTGCATCGGTTCGCATCCAATCGGGGCCCAAACATGATTGTTTGGTCTTGGTCAAGAGAGTCAAATGAAGCCACCGAATCCAGGCATGAATGGGGAAATTCCCCTCTACAAGGGGAGAACCAAGAAAAGGGCGGGCGATTCAGCAGCCACACCGATTTGCCTCATCTCAATCCTAGTTTATAGGAAAAAGGTAGCATATGTTTTGGAAAAAGGAGGCTTGCATGGCTAGGCTCTCAATTCCCTTTTACCACGACACTTACGGAGAAAATCACTTCTTTATGTCCATGATTCCACATCGGTACATAGGCACCACATCCTCTCATCACAAATCATATTCTAATCATGCCTAGTTGCAGCATATCACCTCAAGAATCAATACAAACCCCCACCTGATAGAAGAATATTTGATGTCGTTCCCAAGAGCTGGCATCCTCACTTGATCCGCCAATCCTCCCAGTGCAATTCTTCTTTGCCTTCATGCTCTAGGTTGCCTTCTCTTGCAAAAACCTTCCGTCTCAATCCGCTTTAAGCTCCCCAAAAATAACTCTTGCTTATATGCTCTCCATGTTGCATGCATGTTCTATCTTGTATGAACATGAATCACTTTTAAGCTCCCAAAAATAACTCTTTCTTATATGCTCTCCATGTTGCATGCATGTTCTATCTTGCATGCATGTTCCATCTTGCATGCATATTCTGTCTTGCATGCATGTTCTGCCTTGCATGCAGTCAAGCATGCATATACGCTGTAATGCGTACCTTTGGCCCATCAAGTGGTCGGGATCGTTCTGATCTCTCCTTCTAAAATTTAACCCATGTGCTTATGGGTGGGTTATGGATTTTCTGAAGCATTCTATGATTCAAATGTCAAATCTAGCACAACTTTAACTCAAATCAAAACTTCACCTTAGAAGTATAACTACTATCCATCTTACTGAACATACCACGAGAAGAACCCTTACCTCAACTTGATCTATGATCCACCATCACAATAGCTAAAGATCCAACACGTAATACGTAAACAAATATCAACACCCAAAGATCCAATTGGCTATGATACCAACTTTGGCGTTCCTAGCAGGCATGCCCTTAACCATTTGGGCAAAACCGTCCTAGGCGTTTATGAGTAGTGGCTTCTACCCATTTATGCGATTGTCGGGGGGCATACAGGCACATTCAAGGTTGAATACTCGGCGGTCTACCATGGGCCCGTTACACATTTTGTTGCTTATTCCATACATAGTTCCTCAACATGTCTTTTAAAATCTGATTTGTATGTTCTACTTGTCCACCATCAGTTTGGGGATGATATCTTGTACTCATGGACAACTTTATGCGGATTGTGTTGAAGATCTCCTTCCAAGAGGCACTTATGAACTTAGGGTCTCATGGGAGATGATTTTCCTTGGCATCCCGTGCGATTTAAATATTTCCTTTGTTTAAAGCAAGATGGTGTTCAATCTGTATCACGTAGTTCGACCGCGGCAAAAGTGAGCCATCTTTGATAGCTTGTCGAGCAATACCGGTAAGGCATCATGGCCCTTTCGCTATTCTTGGGAGTCAAGTTATAAAATCCATGCTCACAACTTTCTATTTAGCATTTGGCACTACCAAGGGTTCTAAGGTTCCCAAAATTCGGGTTGCCTCGAAGCAAATAATGCCTCCTATCGTAAAAGCTCTTCGACCCTTAGACATTCTGATCATGGGTAGAACAATGTTGCTCATCGTTCATCTTTTAGAGTCGTATGAGATTACTCTTCCTTCTTGCATGAGGAATCTTCGGTTGCCACTCACTTACTTGCATCGTTGGTAATATGCAAACCCAATCTTTGACTTTCTTATGCTTAGTGAGGACTGAAAAAAAGTCTTTGCTCATAGCAAAATCTTTTACAATTTGCCTATAATAATCGCAAGGCATAACAAGCTTCTCTCTTTGGAGATGTTCTTTGGGTGGCTAATTGACTATCGCTTCAATCTTTCTTTGGGTGTGGGTGGAGATTCTCTGCTTTGTCACTACATGCACCACATACTCCATCTTTCTTGTTGCAAAATGGCATTTTAGAGTTTAGCATTAAAGCTTCTCAAATGAACCGCATGTTCCTCCATGGGCGTACTATAATTTAGAATGTCATCTAAAAGGAATGATGACAAAGTCATCTAAAAAAGTTCATAAAGGCGTAGCATTCTAAAAAGTCGTCTTGGGGATGTTTTCCTCCTTGTTGATTTGATGACATCCCGATCCTAGATTGATTTTGAAGAACTGCTCTCTAGAGCTGGTCTATTAAGTCGTCTGGCCTTTGCAATGCCTACTTGTTCCTTATCGTATGCTTATTGAGTTGGCATTATACTTCCATCTTTCTTCCCAAAGAGAGCGGTTGCCCGAATGATGATACACTTGGCCTAAGAAACCCAAGTTCCAACAACTTCTTCCATTGTCTCTTGAGTTACGTTATCTAGCTTTGCATCTGGTGCAGAATAATTCTGCATTCTATGCCTCTATAGGGTGGAATCTCTCGGTTTTCATCGGGAAAAAATGTCATGAAGCTCATTAATTAGTTCACAATCACATTAGATAACTGATTGAAACTAAGGTCTTCCTTCATATCCTTGCAATAGGGGTGAAGTCTTGCGACACAATATATATGACCTCATCTCTTTGTCGGATGGAATGTGCGGGAACGCAGTGCGCCCAAGTGCAAAGCGAGAGAAGCGGTCGTCGTCGTCTCGGACAATACCTTGGCGCATGCTTCCTCGATAAGCTATGGGATGCGGCACCCTTGAGCAGGTCAAAGGCGTCACATTATCAGCGCCACATAAATCCCCATATTGGGTGGGCGCAATGCTACTGCACACTCATCTACCCATGAAAAGGCGTAGGTACATTGCCTCTATCGTACGGTGCACACCATCTCCGGTTGAGACATGGAGATGGGTTGGGGAGCTCCGTCGGAGAGGCTTTATCCTTGGCGGGTTGGAGCTGTGGAAGGCGATGCCACACCTTTCGAGTTATCGGCATATGATGACATTGAACCGCGCTATCTTTGGCTGGTCCATCTGGCCAGCCCCTATATAAGATCTTGAGCATGAGCTTGAATGCGGAGATTGGGCTCATACATTCAAGAGATCATGGATCGCCCGAGATCAACTTGGCCCTCGGGCACTTACGATACATGTACATATTCTGTCTATATTTGTATTTGTTTTTATATTTATGCCGGTTTGGTGACAAACCTATTCTGTCCGTCCAGTTTTTCCCCAAACAAACCTTTAAGGGAGGGAGGGGTTTTAAACCGGACGGTGTCACGCTTTGTGCTTTTCTTGTTGGGTCCCATAGGCCAATTGGTCTCCATGGACGATAAAAACTCTATTCTATTCTATTCTATTTAATGTACAACCTTAGCTTTTTTACATGAGTGAAATGACTTCCTTAACTTTAATTGTAAGGTACTTGCCATTTGGTACTAAGATAGATATTTCTTGCTTACGGCATTAATTATTCCCTTAGTCGGGTTTTAATTATTCCATGTCTACTATGAGGTCGTACTTGTCGTTGATAACTTCGGCGACGATTGCTTAACTTTGCTCCGCTTAAGGTGATATCAAAGTTGATTGTTATTCCTTTAATGCTGCGAATTGCTCCATCTTACCATACTTTCTGGTGTAGGCTTAGAGATGTTTGCCATGCAGAAGATGCAAGGTTATGAGTTAATGAATTATTTACATAAATCCTATGGTCAGAAGGTTTTGTCGTCATGACATTTCCTTTGGTCATAAAAGACTATGCAAGTAAATGATTATTCTTGTTCGAGATCTAATCTATACTCTAGGAATTCTCCCTTTCTTGGTTATTATCCTCTTGAAATGTTCCATCTTTGAGTTGCTGCCGTCTAATATGTTGGTCGAACTTGTTAGATTACTTCTCTACATTGGATCAGATTATTCCTTATGTTGTGGAGGTACTCATGTTATACATGATCAATGATTATACTAATAATGCATCCTGCTTAGTGAGGTGACAAAGAGGTTCCAATATATTAGATATATGTTAACAAATGTATATAACTTTAGTTACTAGAATCGTCTTTCTTTCCAATCCTTGAAGTTTTTTGCTCAATTCTTAGGTCCATCCTAAAAAAACAATCCACGCGGAATTGCTTCCTGATGCCATCATGGATGTTATCATCCATAATTTGGCTATCTAACCATAGAACCCCAGGCTTGCTAAAAGCTCATCTACTCATCATTCATTGGAATAGCAAGGCCTGTTGCCCCCCAAGTTGTTAAAGAATCGACCTCCTTAAAGTTCTTTGCATAATCCTTCATAGACATTTGTCTTTTTGTTGAACATCTTCTCTTGATCTCCCCTCGATGTGAGGGTTGACTTTCCTCCTTAGGGGTATCTATACTAGTGGACTTGATGATGTGGTTGACGTAAGGTCTTTATGTCCCTTAGAAAAGCTTGGAGGTCATGTTCTCCACTCTATAGAATCTTCCCTATTGAATGATCTTGTCTTGGAGGCTAGAAGATTTGAAGATGATTCTTCTAACCCCTCGTTTGATGATGTTATTGTCGAATCTATCAATCTCCTTCATGTATGCTCTTAGGTTGATAATCCCATGTTGTTGATATATATAAGGTGATGGCGACATTGAGTGTTTCACCACTTCGAATTGTTCAACCTCTCCTCCTTCTTAAGAGTTAAGCCTATTTGCATCCATGTGTAGGATCTATAACCCTGCAGTAATCAATTATTACTATTGTGTCTCTTTTTGTTGGTGATAGACCTTTAATCTCGAAGGCTAGGAGTCCATGTGATCTTTTTGCAAGGAGATGGTACTATCAAGGTTGATGTAACTACCATGGAGAATCGGGGCTGGCGATGGCGAAGTTGATTGCAATCTTAATCTCGAGCAATCGGCATCAATGGCATGCAATTCATCCTTAGTAAAAGCTTCTTTGCTTGAACTCTCGATCTAATACTATCATGGGCCTGTATATCTAAAATGATTGTCCTCTATAGGGGGTGTGCTCGGTATCCTCTCTTAGAAACTCCTGATGTAAATAGTCGATGAAGTCCTTTATTTGTTGGTTCTTAGGAGTTTATGGCGATAGCCGATCATTATGGAGCCCTTTCTCAAAAGCACTATGGCACTTGGAGAATATTCTTGGCTAGAAGATGTTCCCCTACTATGATCAACATCGTACAAAGTGCTTTGGTGCTCATCATTTGTTGAATAGCTCTTCTTGGCATTCATGTGTTTGTTCTTGATGTCTCAATTGTCCTTTCTTTGATTTTCCCTTCATTATTTGAGTTTGGCTCTCCTATTTACCGTGTTGACCTTTGACCATAGGGTTTCCTCCATAAGGTATCCTTTGCTTTTGAATTCCTCGCTGTGGTTGAGCAGCTCTTGTATTAAAAGTGTCAAGGGTCTACAACAAAGGTCTGCCTGGTCTATTTGACTGGCCAAACATGCATGAAGTACCAAACTCCAATAGGCACAAATGTCTATGCAGCGACTCAACAATTCATATATCATGCACTCTATCTATTTATTTAAATGATCTTCCTAGCATTTGGCACATCACTGGCGACTATAGTCGATCTTGTGAGAGATATATGTGTCTTGATATATGTGGTAATGAGACTCCGTCTCTAGGTATACTTTCGATTATCTTTGGGATAAGATACATTGATAGAATGGTTTGTAGACAAGTATTTATGAAATCAAAGATATGGCTGAAGATACTTAACGTGTGACAACAAAATGCCAAGAAAAGGTTTCGAGAATAAGGCTACTGTGTAGGCAAGAACATGCCTGACAAGCTAAGTGGGAAGGACACAAAATGGGATCTATATTTGATTTAAAGAAAATTAGTGTTTTGGTCTCAATCCTAAAGGTCTTGGTCATAAATATTTTCTACCAGTCTTAAATCTAAATATGAATAAGGATTATAGTTCAAACATAAATGATGCCCGCCCTCGGTGGTTGTACGAGGGGAAGTTTGGGAGGGTTCATCCATGTGGGTGGGAGGTTTGATTCTTGCTACTACATGAATTCTTTTAAGATGAGGTTGAAATGGCTTGGAAACTTGGATTGGGATAGTAGAAAATAGTATACTAGGTAGAAAATTGGCTAGAACTGGGTAATTTTGACTATCTTGAATGGCACTTCTCTAAATTGAGAGGTTTGTGAACTGCTAAAATGCCAAAATTCTTAAAGGGCGGTCATGGCGAGTTTGGGCGTGGCAGAATTGTGCTTGAGTTTGGCCATGGCGAGACTCTCGTTGGGTTCAAGTCGAGAAGGTGGCTTATTGAGGCTAAATCTTGACCTACTGCTTTTGATGAACTTGGGAATTATCTGCTTCTAGCACCATGAATTGCAAACTATCCATCATTATAAGTATTTCTTATATGCTTCCTTCTTGTCGTGCTCGGTACCATGCTTCAACATGAAGGGTTCTCTCCTGTCACATAAATCTTGGCGTCGATTTCGTCTTTGGCCATACTAGAATTGGTAACCTTGCCGCTTGTTTTTCGGCCTCCATACGCTATTGGGGTACTTTTGCACTAGTTCTCGTACTATTTAAAGCCCCTCGTTGGTCGATCTTCCTGTTTTGTTTTGCTTTTCGGGTCCTCCTCCCCTTCTCTTACCTTCTATCCTTGGTATCCTTGTTCCTTTACCTCCTTGGTTTGCTCTCCTATTAGGCCCCTCTTGGGCCACTTCTTCTTAATGAAGATGTCGGCTCCCATTCCTTTGAGGAACTTTCGAAGCATTGAGGCTTGGTCCACCATAGTGTCAAGGGTGTTGTTAGGCAAATTCGGGGTACTAGAGTCTCAGATCCACTTGGGTCAGTGAAACTTGCTTATTAGGTGTGCTCCATGGCGACTAGAAAATTCTCCCTAAAATTCTCTTTTACAATATGAAGGGCTAGGATAGAATCTTGAAAAATCTAATTTGGGGGTACTTTTAAAAAAGATTTTTCTTGGCCACTTTTTAGGTGTGAATGTATTGCAGTCCTAGAGGTTATTAATTAAAAGTACTTTTCTAATTACTTAACTATTTTCAAGAGTTTCCATTTCTTTGGGCCAAATATTGGTCATTCCTTTTAATTCATTTTCCTCAGAAGCTTCCTAATGAAAGTGATTCTTCATTCAATTTCACCGGTAAGATGAGCTCATGAACAACTTTGCTTCCAAATTTATTGGGTTGCTCTCTTTTGACTCTCTATTCAAAATTAGCTTACCCTAAGACCCAGATTTAGCTTGCTAATGACATTCTAACGACGGAAGAAGAAAATTCTCCCACTCGAGGTTCATATTTGGAATTTATCCAAATTTCTACTAGGCCGCTTAGCTACTTCTAATGTATAGTGCTTGATCTTGGTCAACCAAGATCATTGCTCCGATACAATTGTATGCCTCCTTCCGTAGACACGATAACCCATCGATATATCAAAGGGTCTTCCTATCCACAACATCTCTGCTGTATGGGCCTGTTTCAACCCGCTGGCCCTGGGATGCATGCATAATGAGTGTAGGGACATGGAGGTGTCATTCCTACTGCCTCCTATGGGCTCCTTACATTAGCGTAAAGCAACATACCAATGTAAGCGGTAGTAACATGTACTACTTTGAAGGGTAGTGATAATCCATCCATCCATGTCATCGAATACAAGCATACAACAAAATCAAATAGATCAACAGAGGTTTTATCCAAGGACTCAAAAGGGGGGAATCGATCGGATTTAATCGGACTTCTCCGTGAGCAGATCAGACCAAGTTATGGCAATGGCTTACCGGGCAATGCATAATGGCTAGGGTTGATCACCCATCCGCCCCTCTTATGCATACTTTGCAGATAGGCTAAACTGCACTGGCCGTGATTGTAACCTCCTCACGGAGACGAATCCCATGGTATCACCCAATGAGATTACCCGTGCCAGGCATCCTGTCCGATGAGGTAGGGGAAGGGGCCGGCATCTCCTCCGAAGTGTAATGGCTCCATGGGCAGCTTGAGGATCATGGCAACACACGTCCGTACTCCAACTAAACTCCCCAAAAGAAGACCCAGCCAACACTTCCAGCTCTTGAGAGTCGTGGCAACGCCATTGACCTGTGGCGATCTCAGCCCGCCCACAATAGAAGTGACCAACTATAAGCCTAGCCTACCATGGATCCTCAGTGAGCCACGCCTCAAAGACTCAATTCCTCCTCCACTTTGCCACGAATTCAAGAGCCTGCACTCGTACCCATAGCCTCAGCTGTGTGGGCCCATGCACAAAATGTATAATAATGGGAACTAATGGGTCTAAACTAGAGCATCATCAAATAATAAATTCACTAAATTCTACCCCCCTTCCGAATACACACAAGAGGTAAACATAAGATCAACCATCATCATATATATCAATAAATTACAAGAATAATAACCCATCCTAATCATATAAGCATCTAACTTATAGTTAGGGTTCATTGATTAGGGCTCATGCTCAAAACCATAGGTTATGCGTATCGGCTCTACTAGAACACAAATACCAAGTACCCGCCTCCCGATGAGCCGCTTCCAGCCCCTAGTTCTCCATCTCCGCAAAAGTGGTTCGGTAGACATCTCCCCTCGCTTATGCTCGCACTCCACGACCGCCATATAACATCTACCGTCGCACGATCTGAATCTGAGCCGTGGACACGAACTCATGGATCGGAAGGTTGGTAGAGCCAAAAGTGTCTAGGCTTAGGGGTTTGGCCTTGCGTTAGATTCACATGAGCCACTTTTTGGCTCCGGATGAGGGTTGCGCCCAAGCGAAGGTCACCCAAGAGTGAAGCCCTCGTGGGTAATGGGTCACTCCTAAGGCTGGCTGTTATATAAATAACTTGGCCATGCCCTGCACACTTGCATACAAGTCTACTGGTATAGATTTGTATAGTGACGTAGCCTAGATATACGTATTTATATCGTATATTCTAGGAACGTCACATTATCATCAGTCATGAGGACTGTTTTTAGTCCACTCTTAAGACACACTGTCGATAAGCCCCTCATTGAACACAAAACAGTTATATTGTACCAGCTTGCAAAAACGTACAAAGAAGGAAGGAAGGAAGGAAGAAGGAAGGAAGGAAGTGAAGGAAGCATATTTTAACGTCCGCGTGAGGAAAGAAGCATTCCCAGCCATCTCGACAAGTACATATGGGCCCTAATTGAATTACCAATATGTTATATTAATGATAAGAAAAGATTAGTACAAATTCAAGGTTGGGCTATCCTTTACGTATAAAAATCAATTAAGCTGCCTTTTGCATGCTTAATGCTTTCTTATATAGTGTCGTTTATTCGCTGCAGCTTAATTCCAGCTTTCCTTAAGCTTCAAGAAGATCTAGAAGTATGTATTGCATTGCATATGCTATGCATGCATGGTATCTTATGCTTTGGGCCGCTCTTCAAAGCTAGCGCTTGTTACTTATTATGAGTTCTTCATCGACGCTTTCATCGGGCGCTTTCCTCTCTTCTCTCGCCAGCATCTTTTATTCTTTGAATTGCTTCCATTGTGGAGGGGCTTCTTCTCGCTTTCGGTTTGGCCACTTGGCGTTGCTTTCCTCGCTAGTCCTTTCCGGCCTTAGCTCATCCTCGCGACTCCTTCGCTCCCTCTATCCTAGTTTGGTTCTGACTCGTCCGTGAATTCCCGGCTTAAGTAAAGTCTCTTGGTATTCGGGCGCTTTTCGCTGGTTTCCCGCAGTTCTAGTGCAAGAATGTAAAAGTCGCCATTCGCTGTGATAAATTTCGCTTCCTGTTTCACATTTGTGCTACGCGTATTGTATGCGCTGTACGGCTGCATCGCATGCTTTTGGGCCGCTTCTTCGTGCTGGGCGCTTGCTGTTTCATTATGAAAGCCTCTTCATCGACAAGCCATCGGGCGCCTCTTTCCTACAGTGTACCTTATTCTTTGAACCCACCTCCCCCCTTCTTTGTTTTTTATATTTCGTACAAGTTCTCGCTTATCATGTTTTCCACCCTGGGTGATGCTTTTTCCACCTATTGGGTGATGCTATTCTTGCATGCTTCGCTTGTTGTGTTGGTGATGTGCAGTACAAGCTGGCGAGCCATCCGTTTTGACTTCCATGCGGGGGTTTTGGGAGCCATTCTATGCCTTACGCTTGTCTAAAGTCTCGCTCAAGGCCATCACTAGGGTTTTTCTCGAAACCCTAAAAGGGCTGGTTTTAACCCTAAGCATAAGCTTTCTACAGTGGCCACCCACTCATCTATTAGCATTGTATTTGTTTTGGGGTCCAAATGATATAATTGGATTTTCCCCTTTATTTTTCGTGGGTAGTTCGCATGTGTGCGCTATCCATCGCCCACCATTGTAGAAATCTCACGAGAATACGCTCATCAAGTACCTTTATGTATGGTAAGTTAAGAAATGTACCAAAACTTGCCTTTGTCATTCAAAAATTTCAGTTTTTAGCAAGTCCTGAACATCATGTGCAAAACAGTCCTAAGTATTTTGTTCTCAGATCAAGGTTGCCACGATAGAAAAATAGGATCAAATATCCCACTCTATGATCGCTCATTAAAATGCCGCAAACTTCCACAACTATAAGCATGCTATATTTGATGCGGCTTCGGAAGCTCTTGCTCGCTTAGGTTATTCATTGTGACGTTTTTATAGGTCACCCGCGGGATCTTTTGATGAGAAAGAAAATTTGAAATTCATTCGTAATGTTCAATCGCTTCATTATAAGTTGCAAAAATGTTGTACAACAAAAATGATTCTACCTAAACATGGAATATGTGGCATAACAATGTGGGTTTTTTGTATTTTTGTACGCATTTTTTCCAATGGTTTCTTTATATGATTTGATGGGTGATTGCACAAGGCCTACCACTAGTATATCTAGAGTATGCATTGTATTTGCATAGGCTTGTTTTAATTTGTAATGCCTCTTTCAAATAGTGTAGACCCATATATCATATATTTCTCCGCGTCTTTTCAGATACATTTTATTTTGCTCGACATGCAAAGCTCGAAAACTATCATTTTAGGGTTCTTGTTAACTCCAAAAATTAGTCTCTAGGCTATGGTTTTTGCTGTAAGGATCTCGACTTTAAAATCAAAGCAAAATCTGCCGAAGCTTGTGGTGATTCAAGGCAGCCTTATTATAATCCCACAACTCAAATCTTCTGGGCTTGGATTGATTAAATCTGCTGGAACATAGATTTGGCGTCAAAAAGAGAGGTATAAAAGCTAATCCCATTGCACGGAGAAGGAAGGTCTCTAGGTTATTTGTGCCGCTTGGTTATTGGGAGCTCGACAAACATAGGCATTCAATTTCAAAATTCGGAGATTTCGCCTGGCTATACCTGCGAACTAGCTTCCACAAAGGCATTCAATTTTGCATTTCTGCGCCGCCATTATTCCAGATGGACGGACGCAGTCCAAACAGCTTGCAGTTGGATTTGGGCTGAGGTACCGGGCAAGAAGAGCCGTGATCGTGCCGCGGTCGGTTTTGCATCTGTTGTAAGCCGCCATGTTCGAATGCCGAAACTCCTGTAAAGAGTCAATCATACGCACTTAGCGTAAGGAAAGGGGGTCAGAACCGGGTACATGCCAACGATCTAGAATGTATCGTGGTGGTACCACTTCAAACGTGGCGATCGGACTATATCCGAGGTATTCCTCGCGAAATGGCTTGATAAGACTTGGAGTTTAGAACATGTTATGGAAATTAGAATTCATGCAGTTGATCAATCCCGTTGGCCAGTTTACGATACAAAAGTGCTCGAAGAATGACAACCGATGGAAATGGGGACTTTTTAACGTACCCAAAAACCAAATACGTCATTTAGAGTTGCAGCATTCCCGCAGAATGGTTGCAGTTTTGGGGAACAAAGCCGTTGCCTTTATCCCAGCCTAATCATTTCTCTGATATTGTGCATTGTTCACGCTTGTCGAAGCTTGATTGGCATGAAGATGGTAAGGTTCAAGATGTGATTTAGTGGTCTTGTTTGGAACTGTTTTTTGGTCTCCTCTTAGCATTTGCACGGGATACATCTCAGGAATGGAAAGAGAGAATTACTTCCTTGTTTTCTCTCATATGGACGTTCTTTATAAAAGGGACATTTGTGGACATCTCCGCAAGTTCGCATCTATCGTGGAGGGTCCATGTAGTTTGTTGTCCCAAAGAGTGTAAATCTTGAATTTTGTCATATTGAGATCCCAGGCAGTCTAAGTTCCATTTGTTTCATGCAGCCTAATCGAAGATGCATGGCTGAATCATTCGCAAATGATATGACAGCTCCTTGGTAATAGTCAAACCATCGATTGAAGTTGGTATGATGATTGCAAAAGGAAGTTCATTTTTAAGACTTAACATTTTGTGCTTTTCATGGGATGCACCGATGGCATTCAAAAGTGGTTTTCCATTATGTACGAAGGAGAGATGAAACCATCCAGTGGGTTCTACTAGAGGATTGATTCTTCCGAATCAGAGGACTGCATTTTCTTTTCAAGCTTGAGTTCCATTCAAGAAAGCTAATTCCTGATACCCCACGCTGAGGGCTTAACGTAACTTACTTGCACTCGCTTGCCTGTTGAGCTATGCTTAGTGGCTTTGTAGAGAGATTTATAGCTCACGACAATTAAAAGAAAGCAATGTGTCTTCATAGAGATTTCACCATGAGAGGTCAGGGTAAGGACAGTTGTTTTGGGAGAATATACTCTCCTTACTTTCCGATTGAGAGTACCAATTTATAAATCCTCCATGTAGTCAAATGTAAGAGGAGAATGTGTCAGAGGAGGTTACGCATTCCGAAATACAGCCTGCGTGTGTCTTGAATGAAGTTGTATTAGGTTTATAGGAATAAAACATCGCCAAGAAAGCATCATGGTGCTGCAAAATGGCAATATAATGAAGCGCGAAAAGAAATCGCACTTGACTTTGTAACACTTCTTTGATTTATTTTCTTTGCTCTTGTTTTCTTCTTTTAGCACTCTAGCCTCGCAAGTATTGGAGAATAATGCACTAAAGTCAAGATGGCCAATGTGTGGCTTTTCTTGTCATCTAACGCTTGAAAGAAAATCAAAAATAAGAAACTTTGATACATAGCCTAGAATCTCGATCTTTGGAGATTTCCAGCAAAGTTGGCTCAGATTAACCTAGAATCCATTTTTTTCGAGATTCAAAGAAAGTTGGTTCTACATTTGTTGAAGCTCATTCTTCCGCTCTCACTCTCATTTCATTTTATCATGTAGTAGAATATTTGCTATGCTCGTATTTTCTACCACCTTATTGTACTTTTGGTAAGCTCCCATGATCGAATGCAGATCAATGCGAACTACAAGTAGCCCTAATATCCGGCTACATGTTTTGCATGTTTTACATGTTTTTATGTATGTTTGTGCTTTTTTAGGGTCCTAAGGCCCAAATTTTTTTTTAGTACAACAACCAACACATAACTATCATTAACATGAATTAACAACAACCATTGGGTCTAACACATTTAAATTAAAATCCTAAACCCCTTTGGTTTGCATATTCACACTGGGTGACGAGGGCAAAATGGTATCTTTATAATTATGTTTTCTTTGCACGTGATAAATTCCACACTATATTGTATTTTTAGTTGGAAATCTTATAGCATTCGCAAATCTTGTTATACAAGATAGCAAATTTTGCACTTGCATACCCTACAAACGAGAATTTTAATGTGACGGGTGTAGATTAAGGAATAAGGGGTGAATATGCTCATCCAATAGCTCGCTGTTCCTGAGTCACCCCCGTGGTGAATATGCACCCAAACCAAAAGGGGTTTAAGGGGATTTTAATTTTAAAATGTGTTAGACCGTCGGTTGTGTTAATTCATGTTAATGATAAGTTATGTGTTGGTTGTTGTAACTCATAAACCTTTCGACGGCCTCGCTCATGAAGTACCTTTCCAAATTTTTTATGTTCACGTTGAAAATCCATGAAGGGATAGTGTAAACGTTGGTAAGATAAAAAAATTTAAAGATCTTTAAAAATGTTCAAGACAAAATGGGAGATGAGAAATCATTTTATTATTCTCGAAGTATCAAAGATACATGGAACACCAATCAATCACATGGTAGAAAAGATAGGTTACATAATACGCCTAAATGCAATAGTGTGCCTTCAAATTAATTGATATGCTAGCCATCATAGAAAGAGAAGCAAGGACAATTGTTTATGCCAAAACGAAATGGAGGTTCTCATTGGAATTGCATGTACTATAATTGTATGAGAAAATTAAGGAGACAATGTCATGATTTACATCTCTAGCAACCATGTTCATTGATCAAGCTTAGACTTATTGTGCATGCTTAGGAATAGCACCATAGATAAAGCAGGGCTGTCTCAATTGCTTCAACCTAGAACTTTGAAGACTAATTCCCATGCTTCAAGATGCTCTAAACCTCAAACAATCATATGCTATAAATAATACCGAAAACTCATTTTGCCAATGTTTGCCAAGCAGCCAATTCTCCCATTTTTGTGTGAGACACCTTTGCTTGCCTTCCGAAGCTGTTCCCTCGCTTTTGAGAGATAGTCCGAATCATTTTTTGACCTTTAGCATTCCATTCCACGCCTAATAACTTCTCGTAGCACCATCTGCATGACTTGGCATTATACATACTTGAGGTTCTAGATAAACGCCTCGCAATTACCGAAGTCCTCAAGAGGTCATTATCTCCGGGCTTGTCTAGTATCATCATATCAGCAGGCATTTTTCCTTTGAAACCCTTTCGGTATGTATTTTTAATCAGTAGTAATGATTGTACTAGCCTATCAGAGGGTCCCATGACCTTATTGGTTCCCTCAGGACGTTAAAAACTATTCTATTCTATTCTATTCTATCCGTAGAAAGTTACAAAGTACAATGGGGACTAAAACTCGCTGGAGAGAATGTCCACCACAGAGCAAAACCATCCCACTCAAATACAACATCTAAACAATATGAAGAGCAAGCAAAGAGATTTCTATTGCCACATAGAAGGTTTGCATCCATGAAAATATAATGTATGAAAGATAACCCACATGTAACATTATTCTACTTAGACAACAATATTTCTTTATAACAGTAACACGTATATGAAGCTTTATGCTAGTAAGAACCAAGCGTATTTCTTGGTATCCTAATAAGACCATACAACCTATATAAGAGAATATGTCATTTCATTTTCAACTATTTTAAAGGCTTTATTTGGGAAATGTAATGTCTCTCTTTCTACCTAACCAAAGTGAAGCATACTTGGAAATGTCATATGTCTACTTCACGTTTCGCCATGGCTAAACTTTTATAATATCCACTTTGAATTCATCAATAAACATCATCAAACTATAATCACCCGAGTTTTGGGACCCATACCAGGAGTTGGACTCAACTTTTATGCTCTAATGTGTTAACCACCATTTGAACATCATGTTTGAATTCCAAACTTGCATGGTTACACCCTAATTACACTATATGTAAGTTGATAAGAGTTGTATTCTCTATGTAGGATATAAGTAGAACTTATCATTTATTACCCCTTATGGTATTATGGATGTTTATTACAATTTTAATCTATACTGCTTAACCGTAATTCTATATCTGATTCTTTTAGTAAATATTGAGTGCTAATATGACTTATGCAATATACCCAAAAATCTCATGAGGAGTATAAGACGATAGTTAACTCATGGCCAAGAATCAAAAATAATTCTTTTGAACCTCAAACAACTTTTTTGGTCAAAATAGAATTCCATGGGCTTCCACCATCGTCAGATGATAGCAAGAAAACATGGGAACATAAAAACATAGAACTCATATGTTCTATGATAATCGTGCAAATACCTCCAACTTTTAGGAAGGTTTAAGTCACTTTATGCTAGAAATAGAAGAAGGCAGCTCAAAGACTGGTGCGTAAAATCGACAAATTCTCAAATGTTTGAGCAATCACTACAAGGTATAGGCTTATCTTATTGGTCCTGAGATTCTCAGAGGTCATTATGAAGCAAGTCAAGACCTAAACGGGCGGTGGTAGTGGCTACAAAATTGATTTTTTTTTTTGTAAATTGCATGTGTTTAAGTGGTATGCAGGTCATGTGGGCTGGCTCGTCCATGGATCGTGAATGGTCCTGCAGACAAGTCTAGTATTAAGGCTAACAAACCCGGGCGATCTGATTCGATGACCGGCTAGCACCGATATATGCCCCGATTCAATGATATTTAACATTCGCCAAGAGACTCATGATCGGGCTTTGATTTCTAAATTTTGACATGTGCTCTTTATATTAGGCAACCAACTGGAACAAACTTTCAATCTTTAAGATATTGGTAACAAGAAGCATCTTGGCCTACTTAGTAAGTTTTGAAAGAATAAACATAAAGCTTTTGATGAGCTAAAAAGCTACAACATTGGCAGTCTAACTTTGCGCATCCTACTTATAGGTAGATCATATGATGCATACAATTTAGGTAAATCATATGAAGCATAAAACATGTTTACATGCAAACCTAGGGGTTATGGTATTATAGAAAGCCAAGAAATTGCATGAACGATAAGCCATCTTTTTGTTCTTCAAGAAAGATGCCAAACCTTTTTCATCAACCAAAAATAATAACAAAATACAATAAAAACCGCAATAATAAGGATTGATCCAATTGGAGCACCATTTATGCATAAGAGAATATCTAAATGTAGACTTGTCAAATCAATTCAATGTCTTTCTCTTCTTTTGATCAGAAGAATAATGATAATATAACAATTTTATCATGTATTGATCAAAAGGGACAAGCTCAAAACTACGGTGCTTTCAAGACGTACGCCCTCTTTTCGAGGACCACAATAGTCAACGGATATAAAGGTGAAAAAAGTTTTTTGTGCAATTTTAGCCATGCTTTAGATAAGATAAAGATAAGATAAGATAAGATAAAAGATAAGATAAGATAAAAGAATGAATAAGATGAATTTTTGCGTCCACGGGAACCCAATGGGTTATGGGCGGCACATGCAAACAACAACCGTCCCTGGTAGGGGACTAGGCCCGTCACAGAAACGATAACCCGGATATTAAAGGCTACCAAGAATAAGATAAGATAATGCTAGTGAAGCCATTGTATACAAATTATCTAGACGCCGTGGCCAGGTCAAAGTTGGGAAGGTCATTGATCTAAGAATAGTCTTTCGCCTCCGCAGCCTGCTTTGCCCGTTTCTTTTTGTGGGCTGCCCTACGTCTTGACTCCTCCTTGATTTTACAATTGAAGGAGGTCCTCTGTCGCGAGAAACTAGTCCCTACGAGATGGTTCCCATCTTGAAGAACATGTAGAGTGTCTTGAAACAGACTGAAGATGGGGACGATCCAGTCTGCGCTCCCACCTAATCGGGAGACAGCTCCACCAACCTTCACATGACATCGTTGAAAAAATGCAGCATCCATTTGGAAAGGGCATCATCTTTTTTTGCCCTCGCAACCTCTATAATTATATGCAAGTTCGAGGGCTCCTGGTAACATAGTCCCAAGGGCGGCCTTTGCTCCTGTCCTACTAGTTAAACCTGCTGCGACTCACCCGGTCCCTTGGGATTGTGGAGATGTCGACAAAGCAAAAGTTGTTGGCTTTAACGAAGGAGTCTAAACAATGGTTAACAATCAAAGTCAATCACACAAGAAGCGTGCACAATAGTCTCAACCCTTTGTATACCTGAAGAGACGGAATCTGAGAAACTTCATTGGGTGTGTTATGAACCCGACATTGACTTTGGATCATCTATTTTGCCACCATAGGTTGTCACCTTGCGATGGATTAGCACCATATCAAACAACTTTTCAATGCGGTTAAAAAGACATAAAGTAACTTATCCCACACCCATAGCGAGTTGAGGACTTGAGGTATCACTTATTAGATGGAGATAATGTTCAATAGTCAATAAGCAACTTACATATAAAAAGACGGATAAATAGATAGATATTGTTGCGCGTCCACATAGGGCCCATGAGATAGGGAACTATACGCCAAATTGCAACTACGGGCGGGTCTTGAACTCGAGACATAGTTGTTCTGAGGCAGATGTGTGTTACTACTAGACCAAAAGAGAAGAGGCTCAGCTCGTGCCTTCTTGGCACAACTATACGAGATATTTCAATGCGGTGGGAGTATAGAAATAACTACGTGAATCACGAGCCCAAATTTGCTCGATTACATCAATATGAGAGGCTTGATCAGAATGCTTTCCATGGCAAGAGGTGGCGATTCATTTAAAAATAAGTTTATTCTTTGCCTTCAGTTCAACAATTGAGAAAATCCACCACCTCAAGAATGTATACATACAACAACGCTCTGCTTTGATTTTTGCAAAAGTGTGGAATCTTGGAGGCAATATCATTAATAGTTCATACTCATCTAAAAAGTTGGACAAAGCAAAAAGCATATATGGTGTTCATTCAAAATACCATATAGCTAGCAAATAGTCTCATCTCTCATGGCAGTGCAGTTATCCTCACATATATAATTCAAACTTGGGGGTGAGATCGATATTGATGCGATAATATAAGCTTCTCCAGACAGAGAAACAAACAAATAGTCTTGTGGTCCATGTCAAAGAAGGATACAGTGTACATGGGAATGAATGGGGTTTGACTTGGGCCGGCATGTGCATCCATAGAGTTAAAGAACAAAACTATTAGATATTGCTAAAGCTTGGGTCCATCATTTCAAACACTCCAACCTCATGACTCTCTCATAGTAAAGTTGGAATTACATGTTAGGAGAACAAAGAATAGAATAGATTTTTTTTAACATCCACGAGGAAGCGATATTCCCACCGAAATGAATGCAAAGCATGTAAAGATTGTGTATCTAGCAGGCATATATGCCATAAGCACGGCGTCATCAATATACATAAGCTCACTGAGGCTTGTGCCAAAGATTTGATCCCAAACATCATGATTAATAAAACCCGTAGCTGGTGGTATATCACCAAGCTAGAAAATGTAGGAGAAAGAGGACAACCTTGTCGCTCCAATGTTGTTATTGATTTTAGTACTTGATGGTCGAAACCTTGATGCCCTCTTGTAATGTTTGTAAGTGCGTTTTTGAAGATCTTTGGAACTTCAAATAAGCTCTGAACTCTGTATTAAGATGGAGGATTGCAAAGATGGGAATGACATCTTGACATGCCCCTTTGATTGACTTATGTTGTATGTTCCAATGGTCGCTTTTTATAAACAACTAAACACCACAGTAATAACACATCTCCTTGCTTCTCTATTTTGCTATTTTATATATAGTTTATAACAAACATATTCTTGTATGAATAGAATACAGAAATATATCCTGAAGAGGTGGCTAAATAAATGGGCATCTAAGATTCTTATTAAAACCGTTTGATAAAATACAAGACTGTGGGAATGTAAGTATTATCTATATAGCATATATTGCATCTATTCATTTCAATCAATTCTCTGTCTGTTTGTGTGCTTAATGTCTTGTAGGCCTTAATTATGAAAATAAAATGATAAACTCTAGGGGATGGATGACAATGACAAAATAAAGAATTCCTCTTCTTAATGGTTATTGGGCTTGTAGACAAAAAGATATCCATTGGTATAAATCAATTTGACTGATACAAAGGAAAAAAACTACCAGTAAGAAACAAACTCTTCTACAGTTTTTTATTTGGAGATGTACCCCACTTTGAAAGGTTTTATTCTAGATGACGCCACATGTTACGCCCACTTAGAGGGAATGCATGAATCAAAAGAAAAAAACCAAAATGGGCAAAATAGAAAAATGGGAAGGACAAAACATAAAGGAAAATAAGTGCATGGCATTACCTATGGCCTAAACAATATGGCAATTACGAGGAATTCTAATGAAATTTGCGTACATCCTGTGATTTCGATAGACCCTTGTTAGAGTTTGAGAGGAACATACAAAGTAGAACTGATTTCCATGACATAGGACCATGAGGAAGTCGAGCCGCCCATTGAGGAGCTATTCTTGGCTAATGCTGGCCTTTGAATGGGTTCCCCAGCCTCAACTAAAAAGTTTGCTCTTCTATACAAGTTGTCTAAGACTCTTCTATACATGGAAAAGATTTTCTTATTCTGTCTTATCTTATTATATAAGGCATGTTCCAAAGGTTAAGTTTATTACAGGACCCGCAATCAACCAGTAACGAGTTGCAGAATATAAAGGAATGGTTCGAGCTTAAAGGCATTGCCATAGCTATGAATGAAGAGCTCAAGGCTCTCCGCCTCTGGAGCACAAATCAGACCTCTCATTGTACCCAAATGGCCGCTTTCAATTTCCGATCTGAAAATTCCGGCTGCATCTTTTGATCTAGACGGTAATATCCGCAATTCCCCTTCCCACTCTTCCACCAAATGCCGAGATTCCAGAGCTCGTTTCTGCATTGATACACAAATGGATTCGAAACTGGGGTGTGGGCTAGAATTTTCACTTCCTCAACCAGATAGATCCAGCCAAATCGCCTAGAGGTGCCCATAATTCTATATTTCTTTGGAGGGGTTTCACCATATGCAGTGCAGATCGTATTACGGTATCAACCGCTTCAAACTTTGTACGTAGGTAGCAGAATTAGGAGCTGTGTTGGTTTCACTTTTCTGTATGAATTACCGGCGCGAGAACAGATGCCCTGCCGTTTGACGACGAATTCTTTCTCGTAGCTCAGGTCTCAGGCTGGCCAAGCTCAGAAGAGGATCACTTTGATTACTCTTGTAGATGCTCAGGCGTGCTGGGCAGAGACACGGGCATTCATCCTGGTGCCTACAGGTTTCGTGGACGATAAATCAATTCAATTTCAGCTAATTCCAAGTCAAAGTCAAGAGACTGGATCAGTATTTAGATCCATCTCCATCTCGTCGTGCTTCCTCATGAGCCCTTAACCACGGCACGTAATAGTCCGCCATGTGGAGTTTGGGATGGCGTGGTTGGACTTGAGTCCTTGTCCGCAAAGCCTCATACTATGTGTGCCGGACACACGATCGACGAGTCCGATCCGGCACAGCGAGCTCTTCAGCAGATTTTGACCGCCGCGCGCGATACTCCTTCTTCTCTCCTTCTTGGGGCAGATTTGAACTCCTCCTTTTGCAAACTTTGTAAATTTGAAAGTGTGGAGTTGAAAGTCGGTCCCCAATGTTGCTTGTCTTGGTAAGGAACGTTGGCGGGCGTGTCGTCAGATCAGTACACACGGCACGGCCGTGCTTGGCAGCTGGCCGCGTCAAATCAAATGTACCAATATATGCACCTCTTCCGACGACTACCACCATTACCCTCTCAAGTCATTCCTTCAACGCGTTGTCTTTTTACCCCTTTTCAAATAAAACAATGTTACTATTGTCTTCCCTTATTTGTTCTTAATGAACAATTCCCATTTTTTCCTCCTGAAAAAATCGACAAAAAGTAAGTGGTCTTGTTGCTTGTCCTTGCTCCGACCCATTCAATACTGGTGTTTGATGGTGAATTAGAGGCTCCCTATCTTGCTCTTAATTCTATTATCTGGAAAAACAAATGGGACGTCGCATGTGAATAACTGGCAGGTGAATTAGATGACACACATATTTGACCAGCTACACAATAATGCCGTTACAGAATGCTCCAGATCATGTTGATCATCCTTTTGTTTGTCCTGTGTGGTTTGTACTTTGTATTTGGAACATATTCTTTGCACGTATATAATTCTTTAATGACGCCCAATATGGAGCCATGAGTCTACCATGAAAGTGATCTCTTAACTGAAACTGCTTAATGAAAGTATTTATTTCTGAAAGAGCCAGGTATTAATTAACACAATGGGTAAAGACTTATTTACAGTGGACAAAGCTTCAAATAATGGTCAGACTGGAGAGTCTTGATTTTGCACGTTCTTCTTGAAGTTCTAATGTGGAGATGTGAGCCAATAACAGGTTTGCAAGCTCCATGGGTGGTGGATAACGTGCTTGGATATGATTGGTACGAGATTGGCAGAAAGGCGGTGTGTCGGTTCGGTAGTCTGTTGAGTTCTAATATTGGCGCCTTTGATAGTAACTCTCTTGCGGCCTAAGGAAATATGCTGAACTTTGGGCATGAGATGAGGCAGAATGTCAGAAATGTTCAAATAACGAGCTGATTTGATTTGTTTTACTGTCATGGGTCGCGGCGGCTGGCATCTGGTGTGAGAATGTTGTCTATTACTAGCCTTTGATGAGACTATCGATTATGGATAGTTGTCTTGGAGTTAAAATCTCTCCTTATACTCTTGAAGGTTGGCCCTTGTGTGATATCTTGATCATTCTTATTTTTCAAGCGTCCCTTTAGTTAATGGTAGGGCATCTTGATGGCAGATTGATTCGTCCCGGAAGTTGAGCTTTTTTTGAACTTGTGGTTAACCCATTCATATGAACTACCGGCCGAAACTGATCTCCACTGTTCTTGAGATTGGCACGGTTGTGTAGATGCGGCCGAGCGGTTGCGGCACATGCTGAAAAGTTGTTCTTCCTGACAAGATGACCAGGACTTGCATGCCTCTCTTTCCAAATACAGCCAGTTTTGTTGTATGGAAGTGAACTGCATTTGATGTGATGGAGTGCGTGGTGATGAGATGTCTTTGATATTTGCAAATAACACAGGTTTGACTTCATTATTCAGGGGTTGCTTAGAGCAGTAGGTATGGGTAGTAGTTGCATGAAAAGATCGTGAGGGACACTCTGAGACACATTGACTAAATGGTTGACCAATTCAATGGCATATTCGGGGATGTGGGTCTTATCACTACATTGTAATGACGAAGAAACCACAAGGATGCAGCTCTTGGTATTATATTCTTTTGCAATAATAGAAAAATCGTGCGATTGCCCTTTGGCAAAATCATCTTAGAGACTATAGTTGTTGCATATCGTGCATTGTTTTGGGGTTGATCGTAATAATAGTAGGAAGAACTACTTATTATAGGCGTGCAATTTCATTTCTATTCCTATTATAAGCCTAATGTGTCATTCAATGCAACATAATTTGGATAAATAGATAGATATTTTCAACTCTTGGTTTGTCTTAAATGTTGAAGATCCCACTTAACATGATGAACGGCGAGAGTTGAAGAGATGGAGAAAGGCGATGGTCAGCTTTGGTGCCTTTGAATATATTTTTCATCTCTTGCGTGCACTGTATCTTGATTCAACTTTGTCCGCAATCAATACTGTTACTCTTTAATTTTATCATCTATGACGATGATTCATTATTGCGTATCCTGGTCTTTTCTTTTGGTGGCAACCGTTAGAAATCATGACAGCAAAGTCAAAACAAAATTTCAGGAACAATTACTACTAGCTAGTTTTTCTTCGTCATCCACGGAAGTTGAGGTTTCCGATGGTTATGACCTTATGAAATTATGTTCCAACCAAGTGTTTCATTCTTGATTGCATTTTCCTTTTTAGTTTCTCGTTATTGGGTTTAGACTTTAAACAATTCACATATACCGATACAGTTACTGCGGTACCGGAGGCAAACCCATATTTACTGTACAAAATGGTCCTATAAAAAACAATTTCTACATAACTGGTCACACCACTATTCTATCACTCCAACTCTTATATATGGATTGACTCACAACCTTTATATTGATTCCCACATATAGATCTTTGGAAACGTAGATGATTGGAGGGTTGGGACAATCTCTGTAGGCCTGACATCAAGTGGGTCTCTTGTTGCCCCGGTCAGTTGTCCACTTGTTCACACCCGGTGTTCCCTTTTATAGGCCAATGACCCATTACCTCAGAAGGTGGAAGGAAGGCATAAATAAATCTCACCTCTTGTCAAAATGGCGTGATGTTACAGCCTCCTCATAGGGTACGTATTTCCCTCCACGCTGTGTTGCATTCCCTGTCGATGCAGATGATATCTTTAATCTGTTTGCATTGTTTCCTTGGTCTACCCCACTCATGTAGCCCACCCACAACATTCTCTTTCATGCGATGCCAAATCATATTGCATTATGCTTGTTTGATGTACTTTTGCCCCACGGCACAGCGGTTATTCTTCTTACGCTTAAGCATTTTCACGGACTGGTTTTGCTACTTTTCTCCAACTCTTTCTCTTGATATCTCGACTGCATCTCACATCAATTCAATGCCTCAGTTATTCTTTGTTCACGAGTATAAGAAGGCGCTACACACAACGGAAATTTGTCATGAATTACTATTGTTTTTACACACACCGCTGCTTGTACGGCCTGCGCGCGCGCGTCTGGTCTCTTACGCTGCGGTGTTACAACCTCGTCGACACGGCAACCACATGGATGCTCCAATTCTTTAAAGATCGGTTCGCCTGGTAAATTCTAACAACATGAAATGAGCGCGCGCACATCACTCGGCGCTAGTCCCCGCCCGGTTAACCTTGATGACCCGAAATTTCCTCGGTTAAAACACATGTTCCCAATTCTAATCTAATAGGATAGAAAGTGGCCAAAGATGTCTGGCTAGCGATGCAATTCTGTTGAGGCACTTAATTTGAAATACCTCCTAGATCTGGCTTATTCTCATTGCAAATTATATTTTTCATATGGAAAATAACCTTATAATACTCTGCTTCAGGCTTAGGTATGTTGATAAAACTTACATATGATTTGCTCCAGGGTTTCTGCTCCCTATTGAACTCTTGGGCCATTGTGTGTTATCTGTTGTTGCATCCGTGGGATTGTGTTCTGCCTACAACTACACAACGCATGCGATATAGTAATTGACCATGTTTATTCACTGATGTTATTGCTGTCGGTTCCATCTCGGGCAACCTCTCGAAACTTCTTCGCGTTTTGCCGGGTCGGCACCTCAAGCTGGCCGAATTCATGTAATGAGTTCTAAATACGCGCATCTTCTGTACATATGGAATGATTACACCCCAAAGAAGACGATACGATGCCGTGCATTGAATAAGGTATGTCATCGGAGGAATAGTGGCATTGAAACTATCAATATGTATACAATTGCGTGACAATTTCTACATGCACATAGCATAATTTGTTCTAGTTATTACCATAGCCTTAATTAGAACTGTGTTGCAAAATATGCCTTGAATGGAAGGGCGAGCACTCAGCGTAACTTTGGTGCTTTCGATGAGATAAATGCAGACATCTACAACATAGGGTGGAAGTCGCTGGATGGTGAATGGTGTCACTAATCAAAAATTATTCCATCATCACTTTGCATTCTAGCCATATGATGACAGCAATATCTTTCATGAACATAGTGAATTCTGGAAATCGATGTCATAAAGTTTCTGTATATTTGAGCACAGCAAAGGTTGCGTCGGTGTCTACCGTCTACTGACTCTTGCACTGTTGTTTAGATGTAACACAAAATTGATGGCCAGGCCATGTATTTTTCCTGTATTACACACCGCATGTTCGCAGCCATGTACTGCTTCGCGGCGTAATCATTTCTGCGTCATTCTCACTCTTTGCACTGCGTAAAATGGGCAAATGCCTAAATCACATTGTCGTCTACGGTGGCCACCATGGCGGCGTAAATTCGATATTTCAAAGGCCTTATTTATTGATTCGTACGTTTTCGAATGATGGTAAAGTACATGTTCCCGGTTTGTTACACATGTAATGATGGATATGCCTTAATGTGCATATATACCGGTTTTCTAATGTACATATCATTTAGGTTTTTAAGCGTTTCATTAAATTTGAATTAGAACCAGTTGGCACGCTATAGTATGCCTTGGAGGGTTATGTGTACCTCAATACTTATATAGTTGTCTTGTATTACAAGGTTATATGCCTACCATTACTAATTATACCTGACATATATTATAGTTATATATCGTACAAAAGTTATATACAGTAATAACACAACAGTTACAATAGCAAAATGTGAAGCGCCTTATTAATACTGCTAATGCCCACCCATAGTGGTTATGTGTGTGACCTGGTTATATACCTACGTGTATACAACTTTACAACGATTACAACAAATGTGCATTAATATGTATTCTTCCCCTCATTATTATTACAGATCATCGAACGTGACTCGATCTTTGAACATTGATGTCTATTCCATATAAGATGGGTGATAACATGGATCGGGATAATGGCGAGATTGAGAGCAGGTGGTGACAGGTCTGGTATCGCTCGCTTGAAGTCTCATGATTCATCTTGCAGGTGATGATCGTTGGGGACGGTCGTCCATACTGGACGGAGGTGTTGCTTTCGACGATTTGATTATGTTTATACCCGCAAGGTGTTGATGTACCCCGCAAAATTGATGAGCGCATAAGTGGATCATATACATACTGCGGTACGCATATAATGGCAATGAACGCAATAATTCATCGCTTTACTTCTGACTCCATTCGGTGGTAGAGGTGTTCTCATCTCCATATGGCTTCCCCCACGATGCGTCGGTATCAGAACCAGGTATGTAATGTGT